>OZ010572.1:91315359-91420483 GCA_963932145.1 Acanthosepion lycidas | reverse complement strand
TATACATATATATATACACACATATACATATATATATACACACATATACATATATATATACACACATATACATATATATATATACACACATATACATATATATATACACACATATACATATATATATACACACATATACATATATATATACACACATATACATATATATATACACACATATACATATATATATACACACATATACATATATATATACACACATATACATTTATACATATATATATACACACATATACATTTATACATATATATATACACACATATACATATATACATATATATATACACACATATACATTTATACATATATATATACACACATATACATATATACATATATATATACACACATATACATATATACATATATATATACACACATATACATATATACATATATATATACACACATATACATATATACATATATATATACACACATATACATATATACATATATATATACACACATATACATATATACATATATATATACACACATATACATATATACATATATATACACACACATATACATATATATATACACACACATATACATATATACATATATATATACACATATACATATATATATACACACACATATACATATATACATATATATATACACATATACATATATATATACACACACATATACATATATACATATATATATACACACACATATACATATATACATATATATATACACACACATATACATATATACATATATATATACACACACATATACATATATACATATATATATACACACACATATACATATATACATATATATATACACACACATATACATATATATATACACACACATATACATATATACATATATATATACACACACATATACATATATACATATATATATACACACACATATACATATATATATACACACACACATATACATATATACATATATATATACACACACATATACATATATACATATATATATACACACATATACATATATCCACACACATATACATATATACACATATATATATATACACATATATACATATATATACACATATATATACACATATACATATATATACACATATATATTTATATAGTATTTTAAAAGAAGTTTGCAAAAAAATTCTAATTTGTATATTTAGTATTAGCAGTTAAAAATTTCATCCAAATTCTTTCTTCTATGTGAATTATTACTGATTTATTTTTTTAAATATGAAAACATTTTATTTACTGACTAATCAGTTATATCCTTACAAAATTTGAAATTAAGGCCTCCGGAGCCTCTTTCCTATTATAAAGTAGACTGTGACAGAGAAGGGACAAAAAAAAATCAAATTTCAAGGCAGTAGGAAATGTCGAAGCTAAAGCAGAATGGAATCATAAATCACTCTTTGGGAAAAGAAGCACTATGATGAACAGGCTAAAATTTCAACCAGGAGGTAGATTCAGGACCTAAGAGGAATATCATGAGAAGAATTTTTCAAGGAACTGAAACTTTAAACTGAACTTTTCTACAAAGGAAAAACTACAACAAGTCCACATGATATCAATATTTTCCTTTATCTAAGCTCCCTTCTTGCTGAGACATTCCTTCCATCTTACAATTATGTTGGTGCACCTTTTGTATTTTGTGCCATATCAAATTTTTGCTTTACTTTTTTCATTTTCAAAAATTTTAACTTTTCTTGTCATGTCTCTTGTTTGAATTGCTATCCAGCCTTAGTTTTTGAATAAGGCACACAAAAGGTATGTCTTTTTTATAAAACATTGTAATGTATTGTTATTTTCAAAAGATGTACTGTAAATGGACATTCTTTTAAATTTCATGTAGTGGTTTGAGTCTTTTTCTATTCTATTCCTACAAAGTAATTTTTTTATATTTTGCACAAAAGGATTAAGAATTTTAATAAAACACAAGAAAAACTGCTTCCATATATTAAGTACAATAACAGAGGGACCAATTTTGCATTTGAAATTTTCCTTAATTCTGTTTTAGGGAATTCCATTTTTTTTTTAATTTGCATAGAATTCTGATTTTTTTCAGTACAGAATTTAGTTTTTTGCCCTGTTTTCAGTATAGATTTGTTTTTGCTTCATTAAAATTCTTAGTGAGAAAGTGTAACAATATATAAATCATAAATGTTATTAAAACAAGAAAATAAAAGGGAAAAGGAAAAAATTACTAGCTGGAATATCCACCCATTGGAAAATATTGCTCCAGCTTGATAGGGTTTCGTACCTCGTACTTTTTTACTTTAATCTCGAACTTAATGAGTTTCTGCGACAACTCTTGCAAAGAATTCTACAATTCTAAATTAAGTGAAAGTGGTAAAAGCTACAGAAACATAGCACCACGAAGTCATCTAGAGACAAAAAGCTATATTATCGTTTGGTCACTTTATTGTAATTAAATATCATTTTTTTTAAAAGTCCAATTCATAAAATTTGGCTTTCTGAAATGACAAATTGCTCCCAACTCCCATCACATGTGTGATAAGAAAAAGAAAGCATAAAACAAAAAGATTAAACATTTTAGTCTACTCCTCCACTACCTACATTAGTTTTTTTATTAGATCAAGCCAACTTCATAAAACTTGGTTCCTAAATACTGTAAACTGTAAGGAGGCAGTAGGTAAGGGGGATGTGTTAAAACATTACCAACTTTATCCTTTGATGTCTTCCTGACAAGCGAGTTAGAAAAGGCAAACATAGTAAATTAAAATGGCAGTTGACAAATGTGACTGTAAGAAAAAAATGTCCATTTAAAAATAGCGATTTTCGTTTTCCCGAAAAAACTGTAAAAAGTTAGGGATTGATTTTATATTGTATTGATATTATGAACAGGGCCCTCCTAGAATAATTTAAAATAATTGGAGATTGGAGGTTATGAGGGGTGAGAAATCACCCCTTAATTGTTGTTGTTACTGAATTCACCCTGACTTGGGGTGGTAGCACATGTTTAGGTACCTTCATGAGGTCGTTAAAAAAATAGCATGACGAAAAAGACGTCAAACTTGACAAAAACAAAACTTTATCCCCAAAATGTTTATTTTATTATTAAGAGGAAAGATCAAAGTATTTTGGGGGTATTTTTTTACATTTTCTAATAAAAATTAACAGATAATCAATCATGTCAACCATTTTTCCCCATAATATAAAAAAAATGAAAATCTCAGTTTGAAATTCTTTTAAAAATCAATTATAATTTTTTCAAAACTTATTTTAAGAAAATCAAATTATAATGTTTATTTAAAATATTTTGAAACAAGCTTCTGCTTAACTTAGTTTCTGCGCCGAAAATAAAACAATGCAGGTCATAACATTTCGCGTCACTTGACAGATGACGAAAGACAAAGCTTACGTGAGGATAATTACTTCTACGGATGGAAATTATTTAGATTTAAGTGAAGAAATTATTTACCTCATTATTTTTAAAGAAAACTTTCAGCTCTCTTTTTTTTTGTACTTAGCTTTCACATTTACATTTACGATGCTTTATGGAAAATAAAGATAAATAAAGAAATTAAAATAAGAGTTAGAGTGAGATTAAATTTCATAAAGTTATCTAATTAATTTATAGGTACCTTTCTTATTAAATTTTATCAGAAGTGTACATAAAATACAAATTTAAATTTCATAAGGTGATATTTGTCGGTACCCTTCTCAGTTGAAATTGCAAAATCAAATTAACTTCTCTACATGTGTTTCACAAAAATAAATATATCTCAAAAGGACATTTACGAAACTGAATGCAGCTTTTAACTAATTTTATAATATTTTAACAACTTAAATGTAAAAATCTATTATAATTAAAGAAATAACAAATAATTGTATTAAAAATTCAGTACTATTTAAGTTAAATACTAAACAGAAAATCAATGTAATGTAAAAATAATAAAATATTTCAGTAATAACAAATAAATAATTGTTTTTGGTTTTGCTTTCAGACAATATCGTCCATGTTCATTAAAATAAATAAAAGCAATTAAAAGCTTTCAAAATTAAATAATATTTTTGTTTTATTGAGTTTTGTATGTTAGAATTCAGAGATGATTTTCAGGTAGAGGTAGTCCACAAAAAAAATGATTTGCTTTCCTTAAAGCCTTGTGCTTTTAAATATAATCATTAATCTTCCCAAAATTGTTATGGTGGGGTGGGGGGAAATACATAAGAAAAAAATATTTTTGCCATGACTTTAAAAAAGGAAAACATTTAAGTTCCATCATTTGTGAATAGTTTCTGAAAGTTTCATTAAAATCCAACAATTATTTTTATTTTTGCAAAATTTTCAAAATTAATGTCTGTCATACAGAAAAAAACGCGCTAAAATTTTGTTATTTTACTAGTTCCAGTGATACAAAGAGAAACAAGTTTTTTTAAAAATCAAAATTTAGAATGTTCTAAGAAGGGAAATTTTTTAAAATAATTAAATACTTTGATCTTTTCTCTTAACATTAGCATTTAGGTGCTAAAATTTTGTTTTCGTCAAGTTTGGTGTCTTTTTCATCATGCTATGCTGTTTTTGGCGATCTCATGAAGGTGCCTATAACCCTAACCTAGGGTTACTAACCCCTAACCATTAGGATTAGGGGTAAGGGTTAGGGTTACTAACCCTAACCTAGTGTTGGGGTTACTAATCCTAACCCCTAACCGTTAGGATTACGGTTGAGGTTAGGGTTGGTAACCCAAACTTAACCCTGACCGTTAATTGCTCTCTTCAAAGTTTGTACATTAATTATTATTTGTTTTATTTTTAATTTAAAAGAAAAGCTTTATTTTATTGAATTTGTTTTTTTTTTAATTTTAAAAGAAAGCTTTACTAAAAAAAAAACAAAAAAGAAAAACAGTTGAAAAAAATAACAACTCCTCCTGTCATTGCTTTTCGACACATCTTAAGTGCATAGTAATTTAAAACTCCAAAATTAAATAAAAACAAAAGTAAAACATTTGAAATTTAAATTTGTTCTTGTTCGTAATTCCTTTCTACCTTTTTTTTTTTTACTTTGCAATAATTTTATTTTAACATGCTCTTTAAAAAGTCTGCGTATTTTATTTTTAATTCAAGAAAATTTTCATCTTATTGCTTTTCGACACAGAAAAAAGGGTTTGTGTTATTTTTTTTTCTTTTAATTTGTTCGCTTTTCGACACAGAACGAAAGGGTTTAAAAAAACATGTCCACTCGACATTGCTTTCCGACAGTGCGCAGTAATTTACACGAGTAAGAGCAGTAAAAAGGCCGATAATTAATCTTGCGCGGGCAGTAAATATAGTTAAACAAAGGACGAATAAATGCCACTGAGTCCGAATTGTTATTGTCGATAACTACAAAACGGTAGGTTTATCAAAATTTAGGCGTTATTTTCGAGTTTAGCATGTAGATTTACACGGAAATATGACGATTTGGGAAAGGTATAATAGATTTTTTCTGTTAACTTACGAGTACGACTATAAATTTTCACGATGAACAAAGAAATAATTCGCAAACTGTGCGAATTTGCTCATTATTATTTCCTTTTTACCATTTTTTTTATTTTGTACTTTTATTTTGTAGATAATCATCATGCTCTTTACAAATTTCGGGCATTAATTATTATTTGTTTTATTTTTAATTTAAAATAAAAGCTTTATAACAGTTGCCATTGCTTTTCTACACAGAAAAAGGGGTTTCCGTTTAGTAAAAAACAAAACTTATCATTGCTTTTTCGACACAACTTAAGTGCGCAGTAATTTAGACGATTAAGATCAGTTAAAACTAAAAGAGCAGTAAAAAGGCCGTTAATTAAGCTTCCGCACGCAAAATGTTCCGCAGTGAATGTAGTTAAAAAAAATGGGCAATAATGGCCAACTGCTGAACGCGACCGAGTCCGAACTTTTATTGTTGATAACTCCAAACCGGTAGATTTTTATCAAAATTTCTTTGTTATTTTCGAATTAAGCATGTAAACACCTCATTCCAGAAATTTTTATTTGATACGCGGGGCTTAAAAAAGCAAATTACCCATTGTACAGTTTAAATTTAACGAATATGAAATTTCAATATTTCATTTAGTTTTTAAATCATTATAATTTAAAAATCCATTAAAAGTATGTGTGATTGTGGGGTGGGGGTAACTCAAAAGTCAAAACCTTTTGTGTACTACTTTTTTCTTAACTCAAAGTATATATATATTTTTTTGGTAAATTGAAAAGTTCTAAATTTTTAAAGTTTAAAATTTTTTAATGACATTTCTGTTTGAAATGTTTTTTTTTTTTACATATGTAAAAAAAAAAAAAAAACGTATTTCAAACAGAAATGTCATTAAAACAAATGTTTTTTATCTTTAAAAATCATTTTGACAGCCAACGGAAATTAATATGCGTCTGTGTACTGTATTACAATGTAAGAAAATTCCAAGTTATTTTTTTTCCAAAGAATTTGTAATATTTAAAATTTTAAATGGACGAGAAGAATGACTATTTTAAATTTTACAATCACAATTTGCAGACAAGAAAACTCCCACAATTATTTTTTAACGATTAAATGAATTTAAAATAAATATTCAAATTATACATTTTTTTAACAATTATCTGTTTGTAAGGAGAACGAAACAAATTACAATTTTTTTAAAGGAAGTCTCTATCAATTTTGTTTGATCATAAAAATAATAATGTAACCTTTAGTCGAGAGGTTATTTGACCCAGTATCCATTCTTCCTTTCTTCTGATGCTGCAAAAAATACGAAAAATAAACCTTCTTCGTAAATTAGTGCAGACGATCTCTAACTGGAAAATGATTGGCTAACAAGACCATCAATAATAATATTCACGTTTATTTGACGCCCATTTTGAACATTTAAATTACTTTGGCCTAAGCATACAGTGTAAGTAGTTCAGTGCTTATTATATTAGAAAATCGACAGGAATTTTCTCTTCTGCCCAAATTTTATGGTTATCGGGAATAAGAAGGCGCAAATTTTGTCTTCATATGAGAAAATTAAAAAACTTTCTTCGCTTTTTTTGAGGTACTTCCGCGAACTTTTAAAATAGTTTTAAAAAAGCGCATTATTATTTATTTTATTATTAAATTTAGTATTATTATTTAATATGTTATTTTTATCTCCTGATAACAAGGAACACACTATGTACACTACAGACTCAAATATACATTTTTTACACCTATTCCAAACCGAGAGTTAAGGAGGAAAAACTTCGACAAACTTTTCTTCCTACCCTACTACGCACGACGGATACTATATGGACTTATTAGCAAAAACATTTATACAGTTGCAAAATTTGTGATTAAACCCTATGAAAGTACAAAATCACAACTTTTCATCCACTACAATACAAACAACATATCTACGCAACACTGGATAATAATAAAAAAAGAAGAAAAACAGCAACCAGTGAGTAAATTCAAGCTCAATTTGGTATTCCAATTCAATTTGGTATTCCAACCTCGAGTCGTTCCTTGAGTTCTGTCTCGAAATCACACTAACAGACTTTTCTAGCCGCCAACCGTGAACGTCACTCCAAGCACAATATTTATTATTGTAAATATACAATAAATGCGGCACAAGGCCAAAAAAGGGGGTTGGGGAAAAGGACGGTCATCACTTGTCTTAATATAAAACTTAGCTAGCCACAACCACTGACCCTGTCATACCGAACAAGAATCCTTTCACTAAAACAACGCATTTATCCATACCTTTCTTACTACATCCACCAAAATACCACTTTGACTCAATGCAAATCCTAAATACTCCCCTTATGTACAAATATTGTCTGTGGGGGGAGGGGCATAAAAACAACAATTTTTAAAAAGATCCCCAATGAGTATATACAAAATGACAAAATTATTTACAAAAAACCAAACAAAAATTAGCGTTAGTAATAAACCCCCCCACAAACTTTAAATGTGGCAGAAATATCAGTTAACCGGACGAAATCGATGTGGGACTATGAAAATAAAGAACACATTCATTCCTCCCAAGCATTCACACAGGCACGCACTCATTCATACACAACAACAAATACGAAAAACACAGACGCGAAACGAAAGGCGCCCCGCATCCAGAGAACTGACATCACTGACCACCTAAACGAGGGAGGGGATGGGGAGTTAAACTAAAGGAAGAAAAAAATGGGGACAGAAATAACAGGGTCCAATGAACAAACATACCCTAGCTAAGTTTACTGAAAAGATGAAAAAACAAAAAATCAAGACCTACACTAACCTATTTTCGGGATGGGTTGCCTATGTTGAACCCAGGAAAACAATATTCTAATGCCTAACCGGCATCAAGATGCCACTCAAGGTCAGCCCCTTTTACTCGGCACATACGCGCAAGTTCCACCCACCTTTTGCCAAATTCTGATGAGGTGAGCCGCCGCCTTTCCGTCCTAATCTTGACTTTAAGCTGATGCTTAAAGAACAAGATCAGTTGGGAAGAAGTGAACTTCTCGCCCTCAAAGAATCCCTACTGACGCGTCGTCCAAACCACGACTCTCATAACCCCTAGTAAGTAACAGAACACAGTGTTCAGCCTTCGTCATCTGCGGCACCACATTGCTACAAACAGAACTGGCTTCAAGGACAAAAAACTTTCCCTGCAGCATGCGAACCATGAGGCCTTCAACAAACCTGCACAACGGCACTACCGCCTTGCACTGAAAGAAGGCGTGACCAATGGTCTCGACTTCCCCCGTACAACGACGACAGTTTGAATATTTCTCCAAGCCTGCTGAACAAAGTCTCTTGCCGACCCAGAGGGCTTCACGAATCACCAGCCAGGTGAGTGATGCCTCATCGTTATTGAGACATTTCAACCCAGGCGCCCAAGGCCATATCGAGCGAGCCTCCTGCTTCGTAAGACCGAGCTCGCCAATTAGATCATCTTGTACGGCCCACCTAACTAACACTTGATACAATGCCTTGCGAGACAACGCCTGGGCGTCGGAGAGGCCATCCGACGTCCGTAAGAGGAGTTTCAAAGCACAACGACATTCGCCGTAGAAGGAGCACTCGGCTCTGGGTAAACGGCCGGCCTCCTCTTCACACAAGTGCACACTTCTCAGGGATGGGAAATGTTTTCGGACGTCTTCTTTCCAGAAAGTGTCCACCTCATCCGAACCGCGACACATTCGGTCTAGAAAGGTAATGCGAAGCATATGTTGACGAATCTCAATGCTAGGCATACCCAGACCGCCCTCAGAGGGATGAAGGGAACAGATCTCGCGAGATACCATAGGAGCCTTGTCTCTCCACAAGAAAGAACAAGGTCCTTACTAATAAAATTAGTCTGGCATACGGGAGTGGAAGTACAGAGAGTCGGTACAGGAGAATCGGATATATGTGTGAAACACATACTTCCGCCCTTCCCTTCAGGGAAAGTCTCCTCTGAGCCCACAGATTAACTGCAATCTCGGCCTTCCCTTGCACCTCCGACCAATTCATTTCCAACTGGAGATCCGGTCTGAACCAGACGCCGAGTATCTTGATCGGCCCATCCGTCCAGAGGAAAGGCCCGGGAAGAGAAACTCCCTTCCACGCACCCAACCGCAAGCCCACAGACTTATCACGGTTGATCTTGACCCCTGTCACCATCTCATAAACACTGATCTCTTTGCTGACTTCGTCAATCTCGGCTCTGCTCGACACAAGAACCGAAACGTCATCAGCATAGGCAGAATATCTGGCTGAGGTGGTGGCCCCAGGCAGGGAAATTCCGCGCAGGACCGGATTCGCCTTTAACTTGCGAAGGAATGGTTCCAACGCAAGAACGTAAGGCAAGGGCGAGAGCGGACAACCTTGACGAATGGAGCGAGACAATACGAAAGGCTTCGATCTTACCCCATTCACTTCCACCAGCGCACCGGGGGTCGCATACAAAAGTCGGATGCAGGAGCGAAAGTCGGTTCCGAAACCGGCCGCCGAAAGAACAGCCTCCAGAAAGTGATGGTCAACCCTATCGAAGGCCTTGGACTGATCTAAATTTATCAGCGCGGCTTCACTGTCGACTTGTTCTAAGATCAAGCGTACCATATGAAGGTTATCCTGAATAGTCCTGCCCTTCACAGCAAAAGTCTGTTCGGGGCCAATCAGACGAGACAGGACAAGCTGCAAACGGTTGGCTTAAGATCTTCGCCAAAATCTTTAAGTCAGTATTTAACATCGTTAAAGGGCGAAAGTTCCCACTAACACGGGATTTCACGGCCCGATCAACTTTATCTTCTAAGGCAGTTTGCGCCGCTAATCTATCTAGATTGAGTCGACGACTAAAATCGGCAGCAAACGTTCTAATTTTGCATTTTAAATTATCCCACCAGGCGCTTCCCACAACCGCCCCCGTCAATTCCCTCTGCATCATTAGTAGCAGCTGGTCCCGGAAACCCTGCTCACTAAATAATGAACAGTTGAATTTCCAGTAACCAGCCATTCTAACCTTAGGCTTATCTAAGTTTACACGGACCCGGACAAGCCTATGATCCATATAAACTATATAGTGGAAACTTGGACACCCGAAGAGCCCTACATCGACTCTCTTAACTAAGACTCGGTCCAGGTAGCTCGCAAGCGTGCGAGGAGCCGAGTTGCCACTATTTGTCCAAAACCATGCTACCTCCCGAGGGTGCTCATTCCGGAACTTATCGACAAGATCAAACCCGCCGATAAAGTCCCGAAATGCCTTCACATCAGGATTGTTAGTACCCGGATTATGCCCTGTACGATCTATATCGGGGTCAAGGACGGCATTCCAATCACCCACTAAAACTACCCGACGAGAAGTCATCAAAAACGGCTCGATCTGCCGAAACAAAGCAGGCCGCTCAGCATGGTTATTGGGCGCATAAACCCCAATGAGACGTAAAGCCTTATCCTTTATGGTAGCATCCAGCACACAAAGCCTGCCCGCCGGATCTGCGAACACAAGGGTACATGCAGCCTTCAAAGACCTGCTCACTAGCCAAGACACACGCCTCGAACGACCATCAAAACATGCTGAATAAACAGCGAACCCCTTAGACAGTATATCCTCACGGTCATGAGAAGAAAACCGGGTCTCTTGCACACAACATTCACCCCGAGGCTCGGACCTCAGGCCCCGCACATTCAAAGTAGCTAACCAGAGCGCCATCGAGAAGTCCGATTAGGGTTGTTTAGCTGAATTAAACATGGCCGGGATAAGGATACCGACAGTCTCTCCCATAGACCCATGTCCCATTTCATTTTTTATGTTACTGTCTTGGGAGATTCCGCCGATATTCCAGGGGAAAGTCAATTTTAGTGCTCTATACAGGGATGGGTGAACTAAAACGGGGACCCTCCCTGCACAAAATTTTGACAGCTGCTTTAAATTTTCGTTCTGTACTATGGCTATAGGCAAGGCCATCTTGAAGGACATGATGGCCTCCTCTAACATTGTCCAAATTGGTTTGGAGCCAGATCCTGTCCGTATAACCGTTAGGACCCTTTGGGTGTGCGGGAAATTTTGGGGTATTTCGACATCCAAGTCGGCATATTACCTAATGGATAAAAGGTATTTTAGGTCTTTAACCCTATTTCCAGAGTCTTTGGCTCTCTCCCTGAGCTGCGTTAATTTTGCAGATATCCTCCCCTGTGTTGAAAATGTGTTTCTTCTTCCTTTTACCAGTATGTGCTTGAGTGGGTCTTCTCTCCCGTTTAGAAGAGGGAGGAGGCATTTCAACTTTTTTGACGGGGGAAGGACTGGGGTAGGCAAAGGTGTGTGGGATGAAATTTGTTTAACAGGAGAAGGGCTGGGAGTATGAAGGGGAGTATAAAAGGACCTATGTTTGTAAGGGCTTGTGTCTCGAGATTTGGGCGGGGTTGTTGGAGGGGAAGGTTTTTTCTTGGGAGAAGGTGCGGACCGGGCCGAAGACGTGGATGGAATGGGATTGGAAGGTTTTTCACTATCCAATTTTTTCTTTAGTTCTTTTATTTTTTCCGTCTTTTCATATGCTGGATCATACTTTTTTTGTTGTTCCTTGAAGTTAAGCTGTACGGCCGGGTCATAGCCCTTAACGTTGTTAGAGGGAGTGGGACAGTGCGTGTCTTTAGCCCTCGGGGCTTCAGGGGACTGAGGACCCGCTGTCCGGTGCTTCCCTCTGGCCCTACCAGCTACCAGCCATTCCCCCTCCCCCTTCTCCACAACTGCACTAGCAGAGGGCGAAGGCTCTTTGGGGAATGTGGTCTTTGATGATGTCCCAACCGGTGGATTAACCGACCCGGTCCCGGAAGCTGGTACGCCCATTAAAGGCGAGGCGGAAGGTACAGACGCGGATCTTGGTTAACTGGAGCTTGACTACCAGAGGCTTTCTTCTCTGGGCAGGTGGAGGAGAGATGACCAGTCACTCCACACCTCCGGCATACTGGTCTTCGGCCTGTTACTATGACCGGTAAATTCAAGCTGCCAACATCCAGACAGATGGGGATGGAGCGGAAAACTTTCTCGTTCAACATGATATCAAAGCTCCACCCCCGCTCAGGCTATCACAGGAAGCGCCCAGTATTTCGCCGTACTGGGAAAAGAAAGCGGCCCCGATAACCTGAGGAGGGACCTCGTATACTGTTAGTGATCCTTCTGCGGCCTTCATATTCCGTACGCAGGATAAGGTCTTTGGTTATCAGCTCACGGCTCGCCGCGGCTACGCAGTCTTCTGCTGTGAGTAACAGTACGTCCCACATGAAGAATTTTGCACCCTTAACTATTCTTAGGGGCTTAAACCCCAAGGACTGTAGTGTTTTCAACACTGTTTTTCGTCGAGCGACAAATTTTGCGCGTACGCTTGTCGACGACGAAAACTGACACAATTTGTTTCTCAATCTTCTTCAATTCTTGGGGGGGTCTTCTAAGAGTCCACCTTCTACAACAAGGTGAGCGTAACTCTTAGCACATTCCAAGAACTCCGCAAGATTGATAATACATTTCGGTGGGGACGACCAACAAGAGGGCGATTCCCCGGCCTCAGTTTTGTATTGAGAGTCATTTTTTGCTTCTCTGGGAATTTGATATTTATTGCCATTATTGGCTTCCGTATTTTCATTTTTCCCAGCGATGACATCCTCGCTAGGAGAAATTACATCAAGGGCTGGGTACTCTTTCAAATTCTCTTTATTGGGGGGGGGGGTCTTTTTTTTGGGGGGGGGTTAAATAAATGTTTCCTTATCGCTTTTCTATAGTCCGATAAATTTGGTTTTCTTTTGATAGCTAAAAAAGGCGCTTTTTTTCCTTATCCATTTTTTCAGAAGGGGAGGGTGAAAGAAAAGGGGAGTGGGAAATAATTAAACAAGATTATAGGGGAAACTTAAATAAATGAAAAAAAAAAACAAAAAAAAACAAAAAAAAACAAAACAAAAAAACACTCACCCGAAAGCGAGACAATGAACAAAAATAAATATGCACACACAAAAATAATTACATCACTTATACGGACAACAAATTTAAAAAATACAATAAAAATTAGAAAAAACAATAAAGAAACAAATATCGCCTAAAGGCGAAAATAAAAGAAACACGTAAAAGAAAATAAATAAAATAAAAACGTTAGATAATGAAAACGGAAAACAAATATACAAAACTTCAAAAAAGCCGAAGCTTAGTTAAAAAAAGCAAAATGGCCGACGTCAATAAACAGAAAATACGAAAATGAGGACAATAGCCAAAGCTAGTTACAAACAATCAAAATGGCCGACGTCAATAAACGAAACGATGAAAAATAGCCGAAGCTAATTACAAAAATAAAGATGGCCGACGCGAGTCGAACCAAACGAAAACAAACTGGACAATACAAACGATTACAAACAATAAACACGTAAAAATTAAAGGATTGAAATAAATAAATTAATCAAAAATAAAGCGAAACACAGAATAAAGAAAACGAAGATAGGATTAAAGAAATTAAAGAAAATGAAGATTAAAAGGGAAGACTAGAATAAAAGAGCAAATTAAAGTTGGGGGAGAGGGTAGAAATAAGAAAAGGAAAAAACTGCAAAAATTAAAGGGGTAAAAATAAAAATAAAAAAGAGCAAAAAATTAAAGGGGTTAAAATAAAAAGCAAATAGGAAAACTGGAATAAAAAGAAAAAATGAAAAGTTAAAGGTGGAGGGGGGTAAAAGTAAAATGGAGAGAAGAAAGAAAAAATCAAAACCTTTTTCAAAACAGTCACAAAAAATGTAAAAGTAAAATAAACAAACTTTAACCAAAATGAAGATCGAAAGGTAAAAGGGTAAATTTCAAAAGAGTCGAGCGATAAGCTGTCCGCGTCTGCCAAAAACCACGACAAACACACCGCACTGGGAAAAATTGGTTACTTTTATATTTGTCCATATACCCATAATCCCTTGCGTCTTCATGCGATCCCATAATTCATTGCGTCCCTGTCCCATAATGCATTGTATCTTTATTGTATAAAAATGCAATGCAAGTCCCCCCCTCATTCTTTTATGTTATCTGGCCGGCAAAGCGGTAAGTGCTTTTTTCTCCCTCATTTCAACTGCAATAGCTTTACATGCTAAGCAAACACAGGCTCTTTTTTGGCGGGGGCAAGGCAAGTGGCAACCAGTTGTGCTCGTCCCAGGTCCTGTCTCATCACGTCTGCCACAAACACTTGATGTTCTGCGATTCTTTTGCAACACGTGGGACCCCCCCTCAACCAAAGAAAGCCCTAATTGCTTATTAGAACTACTACTACGATGACAAACTCATCAGGCAGACAACAAGCATCCCATACCTTTTTGCTTGACTTTTTTCTTCTCTCAGGCACCATTATGCTTGAATCGACTTCACCTGGCAGACATCTTGAAAGATTTATTTTCGACAAAACAAAAAAATACTTCATTTCAACTTTAATTAACACTGTTTCTTCTGGGCTAGTCAGATAAAGTGTGACATACCTCAGACGGCGACTCACTGTCCTTTATCTTCACTTTTCAACGATGCTAACTCGAACACATTAAGAATTTGAAAGTACGATATGCATTCGACAATAATAATAGCAAATTTTCTTAGTTTTCTGAATTCTACATCAGTAAACCTTATTTCAGTTTCAAACATTTTCTTAAATTTCATTGATTGTTAAATGCAAAATAAGTTTCGAGAAATTTCCATAACAAAACAATCAAATTTTGTGCAAAAGTAGGCTCAACTGACTTTAAAAAATCTTTCTCGAATTCACCCCTAATTTAAATGTTTTAAGAAATCTCATTGGATAGAAAATACAATCTCGCCCACGCATTTCTGGGAATTATTGGCGACATCTGTCAAGCTTCCGCTGAACCGAGTTAGTCGTTAAAAAAACTATAAAAATACAAACGACGATCAAGTTTTCGGCGCATTGAGATTCTCCCCCATATGGAGTACGTTTGTTCTCATTTGGTCCAATTTGAATGTTCGTTGCGCCTAAACTGCTAAGTGTTTGTTTAATTTTTGAAACCGTTTTGAATTTTTCAGTTTTTCTGGTTCAGTTTTAATTATTTGTGCACTTTTTTTACTTTCTTTCGTTGTTTGTTTTCCTTTTTTGTGTTTCTATTGAAACCTTATTGAATTTTTTCCAGTTTTAGTTGTGTGCATTTTTTCCTTTTTGTTGTCTATTTCTCTTTTTTTGTTCCATCTTTTTTCGTATTTGTTTGAGTTGCTTATTGCCTTTTGGCTTTCCACGTTCTTGTTTATTTATGGTTTGTTTTTTCTTGTTTATTCTGTTTTTTCGTTTGTGAAAAAAAATTTAAAAAGAAAAAGCCATTTATTTGTCCGGCGGACAGCAACGATGACGACGAAATAAATACACCGTCTTCAAATACGGAGGCGCCAATAAAAAACAGTCTGGACTGAAAGTAGGCCACCAAAAAAGATGCCGCTTTCTATGACAACCAAAGAAAAAAAAATTGAGGACTCATTTAAAGGAATGAATTCCTAACGATCCCACAGGCACTTGGATGCCGTTAGCACACGGACAATATCTCTACTGACTTCCGACGTTAAAACTCGGAAATTAATTGGGGTCAGCAGGGAAAGCATAGAAGAAGCTCTGAAATCGCTGCAGATTAGCCCAAAAGTACTCGCTCGGAGATATTATCTACAGAGCAACAAGGAATTGGCTGGCAGCGTCTTGAGTACAAACAATTTACAACTGCAAACGGAGTACATGGGCACCCGCAGAACAAAGGTTACCATCCATGGGGTGCCAGTAGATATTTCTGAGGACAGAATAGGGGCCTTTTTCGCCAAATATGGTGAAGTAAACTAAGTGAAGGCCCTCATAAGTAAAGCAGGCATTGAAACCGGTGACATGGAAATGCAAGTGACTGTAAACCGAAAAAGTTTTGGAGAAATACCGAATATTCTGGTCTGCCGTGACAAAAGGGTGTTGGTGGTGGTCGAAGTCAGGAGGCCCTATTGCTGGTTCTGTAGCGCTTTGGGCCACATGGCAAAGGAGTGCCCCGGTAAAAGTACGCAACCTTTACCTCGTCCATCAGCAGCAGTGGTCGCGGTGCCAGCTGAGGGAGGATCAACCACAAGAACGGCTGATGTAGCCTGAAAGGAGATAGGAAGTGGTCGAAAATTTGTTCCGTCTTTGCAAGGTACACCCCAACCCAAGAAGCAACCAACAGCACGAAAGCGGCCAGAAAAGTAGGAGATGCAGCCACCAAAAGAAATGCTGCGAAAGCAGTCACACAAAAACAACAGCAGCAGCAGCATCAACAGCGAAAACAGCAACAAAGAAAGAAGCAGCAGCAGATAGATGCGCCAATGGAGGTGGAAGAAATGCCGCCACCTAGGGTAGCGTCTCTAAAGAGAAGAGACGAAAAAGAGGAAAATGAACCACAGCAAAGACACTCTGGCTGGAGTAGGGCGGAGAGGGTCGTGGACAGAACCAGGTCGCTCTCCATCCCTGCTTCGCCAAAAAAAGCATGATCTCAACAAAAGCAATGAGCCTCCCTACTTCCCCATTCCGTACTTCGTCCCCCTCTTCTTCCATCTCTTTCCGCAGTTCACTATCGCCCCCCTCACATATCCACTTCTTCTCCTCCCACCCTCCAAGGGAGAAAAAGATGCAGAAATTTTTCCCAGGCCCAAAAGCTATATAAGTGGACAGAAGAGTTCAAAAAGAACCTATCTAAACAAAGAAAAGCTATTTTAAGACCTCTTTTCAAACTGGAAAAAATTGAAGGCAAGTCTGTTGAGGACCCCCAAAATTTCCCACGCGCCCTAGGAATAATCACGTGCGTGAGGGACACGGGGGTTATTTAAAAGTGTGGAGTCACTTATTTGAGGCGAAAGAAGCCTATCCAGACATCAGGATGTTGGAACTTGAAAACAGTGATTTGAGAAAACTTAAACAATTTTGTGCAGTGAGGGTCCTCGTTTTGCTCCATCCCTCCTTATATAGGGCTATTAAGTTAACCTACCCTACGGACGTTGGCAGTATTGTCCTGGATGACGACGGAGTTGGGAACAGGGAGCCTAGGACAATACGTCCGGGTTCTTCCCACCTCAGATTTCCGCCCGGTATGTGAGTAGGTCGACTTTTTTCTTTTCTTTCGTTTCAGACTTAAAAGATGTCAATTAAGATAGCCAGCCTAAATGCGAAGAGCTTGAGGGATCGGGGTAAGGCTGCCCACCTGCTTCGTGACCTCTTGTCGTTCGGTGTGGATGTCGCCGCGATCCAAGAGACCCACTTTGTTTGCAACG
Organism: Acanthosepion lycidas; assembly: GCA_963932145.1. Classification (NCBI taxonomy): domain Eukaryota; kingdom Metazoa; phylum Mollusca; class Cephalopoda; order Sepiida; family Sepiidae; genus Acanthosepion; species Acanthosepion lycidas. The sequence goes on along the minus strand of OZ010572.1, from coordinate 91,402,759 downwards.
TCGATGCTTGTGTGCTGTCTAACGACTTTGTCGTCTATTCAACATATGGGGACTGACAGGCCAGAGGTATTTCTTTGCTGGTTAGCCGTACCCTGGATGCGAGGGTGGACCTCATTAATGTGGATGCTGAGGGCCGGTTGGTCGTGGCCGATATTGCCGTGAAAAGTTTTATGTGCCCAATGATCAGGAGGAGCGTGTCTCGTTTTTCGGCTGTAGGGGCCGTTCCTGGTGGATTCAACGCGCCTAGTCTTAATGGGGGACTGGAATGGAACAGCTAATTAGCCTAATGCAGCGGGAGCTAGCGGGGGGGGCGGTTATCAGGAATAGGTGGTAGGATAGACTTAAGGATAGGGTTAAGTCCTTCACCACTGAGTTTAGCAAATGGCTCGCTCTAGATAGAACTAGCTCTAAGAACCTTCACCTGGTTAGCTCTATCTAGATCCCCTAGAGATAGCCTTAGCGGGGCTATGCGACATGTGCGAGGCATTTCGGCGGCATTTTGAGAGCCGGTTTACCAACTTCACGTCCCGGAGACCAGGTTCCTGGACGTGAAGTTTCGTAGCTATTTGGCTGAATTTCCTCTGCTTTCGTCGACTGAAGCGGCTAGCTGCGAGGGAGAGATCATGGAGGGCGAAGTCTACGCGGCATTGAAGAAGGTCGGCAGACGCAAGTCGCTCGGTCTGGATGGTTTGCTGTATCTCTATCTATAAAAGGCAGGATGTGTGTGTGTGTGTGTGTGTGTAACGAATGCACGGCCGCAATTTTTGACGGATTTGCACCAAAATTTACATGAACATGCTCTAAGATAGCGGGAAGCCCAAGACCGATTTTGCATTTCCCAACTCCCATCGATAGTGGAAATAGTCGATTTTTCATGCTTCTACGGCAGTTTTCATGTAGTTTGCGGCCATTTTGTACTAACCAGAGTGAGAGCCTATAGCTGGCTGCCACGAATAGGCAGGAAGATTCTATTTGTCAGCGTGTGATCCAACAGCTGACTGACACGAATGTTAACTAGCATGCTAGCATGCCAAAAAATTGAAGCTGAATTCGTCACAAGTGGGAAAAATTTAAATCTACATGTCACTTTACTCCAATTAGCTCATTCACCCTGCTTAAACTCAACGTTGATTCTGATTCCGCAGAACTGGGTTGGGTGTAAAAAAGTATTTGTTGTTAACATTCTTTTTTCATTCGGTTTTTCCAGTTACGAGTCCTTTTTTAAAGCTGATCGTTTTGTGTTCATTTTGTTTAGTTCTTTTTTCGTGACAGATTTAATGCTTAGTATAGAGCTTAGAAAAAAATTCGTAGTGGGAGATAGGCAAGAAGTAAGGCATGTAGCAACATCAGTACGGCAAAGGGCACTCCTTTAAAGGCAAGGAAGGGCAAGAGTCAAGTGATAGCGATTGCTGTATGAGTCGTACGATTTTTTAATCAAGCACGGGCAACGCCGGGGCATGCTGCTAGTTAATTATACTTGAGGTACATCTTTGTTCCAATTTTGGCTGTCTTGTTCAACAACTGGTTCCGGAGCGTTTGCAGCCAGTTGCCGAGTCTCTTTTGGGTCCGGAGAAGACCTGTGCTGTGAAGGGCCGAACAATTCAGAGCAACCTGCATCTGATCCGCACGATCATAGAGGGTGTAAAAGACGACGCGCTGATCAATTTGGATCAGTCCAAGGTATTTGATAGGGTTTACCATCGCTACATTGCTGCTGTCCTGCAGGCTGTCAGATTTGCACCCGACTTCTGCCGCTGGATTAACCTTCTGATTAACCAGTGTTGTGGTACAGGTGAACGGGAAGCTGTCGGGCGCTTTTGCGCTGTTTCGGCCGGTTCGTCAGGGTTGGCCACTGTCGCCCCTACTTTACGCTTTGGTATTGGAGCCTCTCCTTCTCCGACTGAGGGACAGGGCGTGCAGTCAGGCCATACGTGGAATTGCTGTCCCTGGAGGGTCTCGAGCCAGGGTTTCTGCGGACGCCAATGACGTATCTACTTTCCTGTCGTCCCGCAGCGACATTGAGGTGATACTGAAGGCGCTTGATGGGTACGAACACGTGACAGGGACCAAGATTAACCGCGACAAGTCTTCCGTCTTGCGGTTGGGTGCCTGAAAGGGGGTCGATCTTCCGGGGCTCTTTGGTTGGACGGACGGTCCTGTCCGCATTCTTGGAGTGTGGTTTGGGTCCGACCTCCAGCTGGAGAAAATTGGTCAGAAGTACGGGCGAAGGTCGGTGCGGTCGGTGAGACTTGGCGCCAAAGGAGGTTGTCCGTGAAGAGCAGGACGGAGGCGTGTGCCACTTACGTCTTACGTCTTCTTATTGTCCTTTACCGCTTGGCCGTAAGGACCATAAGAAGCCGCTCGAGCGATTATGGCAGGAATTTCCTTACTATTTTCGCATTTAGGGTGGCTATCTTAACAATCATTCCTCGATCCAGTGACCTTTCACGGCCTAGGAAGGTCTTCTATCGTTATCTAGTGGAGTGGGGCGCGAAGGATCTTCTACGTAAGCGGCTCGACATGTCAGAAGATTCGCTCCTTCTGGTCCTGGACGCCAGCGGCGGATTACCTCAGCAACCCTGAGTTTTCGTTTACCTGGCGACTAGCTCGGAATAGGCTATCTCTCAATGACAAGGCCTTCATATGGGGCTTGGCGGATTTCCTTGACTCTGAACGGTGTGACCTTGGTTTAGAAGAAACGGCTTCGCACGCCTTCTACCCTTGTCCTCAGGTCCGCCCCTTATGGAACCATGTCGGCGAGTGGATGGCTTGTCTCGCTCCCGAAAAGCTTGTGCTCATTGATTGCGCATAAGCGTGTGACAATATGTCGCCCCCGTATTCTGGGGTGAAACGAATGGTGTTTTTGACGCTGCTGGCCACGGCCCGAATGGTGATTTGGACGACGCGACAGGAGGAAGTCTTGCGAGGCAACCGTCTTTCTCATCAGAATCTGATCTGATTATTTGAGCATCAGCTCAAAATGAAGATTAGAACTGACAGAAAACGCTTGTATTCGACAGCTTTTAGCGAAAGTTGGGCGACTGAGGCGAGCTTGGTTCGTGTGAACGGGGCTAGCCTTGATTTTCTCTTTTAGGTCAATCTATGTCGCATCGGGGTGGTTTCCTGTGGAGCCCTCCCCTTGGTTAGGTTAGACAAGCTTTGTGTACCTAGTTTATGTGAGTATGTGTTGTTCCTGACCTGCTCCCGGCTACATCTTTGGTTATGATCTAAGTTGAGATTTCCAACCTGCCAGTTTGTTTTTGGCCCCCTTTCATCTCGACTGGGCCAGCTTTATATATTTCCCATGTCCGTACATATTTTTCCTTTTCCTCTCCCTTAGCGAGAGAGCTTCTTGATTTTGCCCAGTGAGCAGAATACAGTGGCCTCTCTTTTTTGCGGATTGTACGGGTCCTACTAACATCAGTTATGTTTTGTTTTGCTTTGTGTTGATATTTACTTTGTTTTTGGGTTCATCCCCTCCACTCTCATTGTCATATATTAAATTTTTATCTATATTTATTATCATCAAATTTTTAAATCTCTGGGTGTGTTTTGTAGAGAGAAAATGCGGTATTATGGCGGATGGAGGATTGATTGGTGACGGACGAGTTTTTGTGGTGACTGCAAATTGTAACATGTGAATGGGTCATGAATCAGATTAGCTAGGTATATGATCGTCAGTGTGCACCAGCCTCAACCTCTTTCCCCTTTTCGGCCTTGTGCCATAATTGTATTTTTATACAATAAATTAATTGAGATTCTCACACACAAGGGATACACACAGAAATTTACTCGCATGAAGAGAGATTTTTTCACACGCAAAGGAGATACAAACTCGGAGAGACATAAAAAAACTTAATTTTTAAGCAGCATTTTGGAACAAACTTTCTTTGTGAAAGATTCGGAAAATTTCAACAACGAACCTTTTCCATTCAATATCTTTCTTAGAAAAACTTTTGTCTAATTTAAATTTAACCTTTATAGTAAAAGGCAGACAACTTTTACTTTAGGCATTGCACATTTCTAAAACAGTAAAGAACTTTTACTCTTGAATATTCTCTCGCACACATCATTACAAAACAAAAAATTGTAAAATTGTGTATATAAAAATTAATTTGTTGTTTTTTAAAAACTTTAATTTGTCCTTTTTGTCGTAATTGAATATCGTTACCATTTGACCCTTTTTTAATCATTTATGTTTGTTGATGTTGCATGTTTTATTTGCAGCGCAACTTTAAATATTCACGCAGCCTTCTTAGGTCCCCAACAAGCTTCTTGTCACAACGCGACTTCTATTAAATTTTGTGCGCCAACTTGATCCACACACAGCAAACAAACACGTTATCTCTAAAATAAAACTACGGTCAGAACAAATACAACTGGACGATCAAAACCAATTCAACGTGAAGTATTGGGACAAGACCAAATTTTAATAGCAAATGCTGAACAATGTGCATTTTTCAGAGCATGCCACACATTCAATTAGAAAATAATACAGCACAATGATGACAGCTCGAGTACATTTAATCAAAACGAGCACCTCAACCGATACCTTTTCTTTTCAGCTCACAAAGACAGAAACAAAAACTTCCATGAACTTTTCATATATCCAGAAAATATTTCCTGTCTATCTGGAGGGGGTATTGTCGGTGTTAACTCCAAATTTCCTTATTTCTAAATTTCCAGACTGTTACTAGGGGACGTTCTCCAGTTCTTTCTCTCGCCCTCTTTTTCTTTTCACTTTTCAGCGAACACTACACCATGTAAATATCTAGTGGAGATTTGCGTTTTTCCTTTTGTTGGGGCGCTATGCGTTTCCTTCGGGAAACGTCACGAACAATACACACGCACACACACACAGAAAGAGATAGAGGCTTGCGTGTACGTACATCCACTCACACATACTTTAGAAGACAAACTTTCCACATTAATTCTTACACAAACATTATTGTCTTTGTCCTTTGTAAAACCTTTTTGTTTGCTAATACATTATTTGTCTATACATACATATATATTGGTTCTTGTTTCATTACATTTCTTTTAGGAGGACTCATTCTCCGAGTACGCCATGTTTGTTGTGGGCCACTTCAGGAGACGCGCGTGTTCATCTCACAACGTGTACTCGCCGGTCTACAACAAGGTCCTCCTTACTGTTTTAATTTTTGTTTATGTTTGCTTTCTTTTCCTATTTTCATCTCTCCCTTGAAAAGACGCAGACATTGCCTTTCCTTTCTCTTCTCTGCTTACCCTCTTTCTCGGGAAGATGCAGTGAATCTGTTTTTCCTTTTCTTTTCTTTGCCATCGCTCCGGATTTCACAGCCGAGAACATTATTCCTGTTGAACAATCCAGTCCTCTGCTTTGTTTGAATTCGTTGCTTTGTAAAATGATTCATTGTTTTTGCATGTTAATTCTCTTAATATTCGTTCGCAGAAACACCATCATGATGACCTATGCTATCATGTTTGGTTACCCTGCAACCACAACATTTTGGCGCTTTCTTTATTGGGACATCGCCATAATGAATTCAACTTAGGAATCCAGCATCTTGATTTAATCTTCCGCCAAATTTTTGGATTTATTTAACATGCCACGTGTGGCATCTTCTTCATATCAGCACGCCTCCATTTTTTGATTTTTCTTACCAGTCCCAGATCACTTCATTCAAGTGATTACATTTGAGTTTGTTTTCCTTTCATCAAGAAATATAAAACACGAATTTAACCACATTTGCATATCACATCTACATTTTGGAAAATTTTTACGTGTTTTTAATATTTCGCCCCCTAACTAGGTGGTGACTCCTTTCAGTTCTTACAAATTAATAAATGTACTTATCTGTAATTAAATTGTTGGTTGGTTGTCAATAATAACACTTCGGCCTTTTTTTTTTTTTTTTTTTTTTATTGTAACTCAGTTTTTGATGTCAATATTTTTCCTCTATATTTTTTATATTAATCTTTAACAGCAACCCCTCTGTGGGCCGCTACAGTTTAATTCATAAAAACAATTTTAAAACTTTAAATAAAAATCTTATCCTAGACCGAATGTGTTCGCAAACGGATGGGAATGGCGAATTCTGGAAAGATGGTACCAGTAAGACCTTCCCGTCCTTTAGAAGTCTGCACTTGTGCGAGAAGGAGGTCAGCCGTTTTATCCAGAGGCGAAGCTCCTTCTCTTTCGGCTAGATCTCAAGTTCGTCTTACGGGCGACGGATGGCCTCTCCGACGTCAGGCTTTGTCCCGTAAGGTATTATATCAGGTGTCTGTTTAAGACGGTCTCATTGGCGGGCTAGGTTTAACAAAGCAGGAGGCTCGTACCATATGGTTTTGGGCGCCTGAATTGAAATGTGTCACTAACGATGTTAGCTCGTGTTTTGAAGGACACTCTGGGTCGGCAAGAAACTTTGTTCGGCGCAGCTGGAAAATTATACAGACTGTGTTCGCTGCGGTGAATCAATTTCTTCCACTGCAGGGTTGTCGTAGGCCCGTTGTGTACCTGCATGGTTCGCATGATGCACTTTATCCTTGAGGTCAGTTCTGTCTGGAGTGAACACTGTGTTCTTTTGCTTGTTATATGATATGGACGACGCGACTGAACGAATTCTGTGGGGATTATCGTTAAGTTTATCGCTCCGAACATTGAATAACTGCGGCCAGTTTGATAATGTTAAACAAGGGATGAACAGACTTAACATCAACATTCTAGGTGTATGTGAAACCAGGTTGCCAAACAACGGTGATTTCGTCAGCGGCAAACACAGAATAATTTATGCAGGCGGCGAGAAGAATGACAAAGAAGGACTAATACTAGATAGTGCATTTCAGAAATGCGTTCTAGGATACCACTAACTTTCCGAAAGAATTCTGGTAGCGAAGCTGAAAGGGAAGCCGTTCAACGTGGCTATTATAGTAGTTTACGCATCGATGGCACAAAGCAAGGAGGAGGACATCAAATCTTTCTACTCCATGCTGGAAGTGCCAAGGCTCTATGCAAATCACAGGAAATCATTATTATGAGAGACCTAAACGCCAAAGTAGGCAGGGAAAGGGCAGGGGATAAAGCAGGAAAATTCGAACTAGGAACTCACAACGAACGCGGAGAAAAATGAATCCAATGGTGCAAAGACAATGACCAAATAATAACCAACACATGGTTCCAACATTATCCGACACGACTATGGACATAGAGGAGTCCAGGAAGATAAACTAAAAGCCAAATTGATTATATAACCGTCAACAAAAGATTCAAGAATGCAATGATTCACTGCAAAACCTACCCAAGTGCCGGATGCAGAAGGGATCATAGCCCTCTTATATGTAAACTAAGAGTGAGACCGTGGAAGCTGAAGAAGCCTAATGCAGCACCCAAACTGCAATACAAGCTCCTGATAAGATACGAGGCATGCAATGGAAACTCAAAATGGGTCGCACTAAGAGACGCTTTAGTGACATCAGCAAACGATATCATCCCAAAGGAGACACGATGGAGAAGGAAAAACGATTGGATGACTGAGATTCTCGACGTGATAGAAAGGAGACAGAAAACCCTGCCAGCATACGGGACGGAGTACAGAAAATTACACAATGCAGTCAAGCTAAAGAAGAATGGCTAAACGAAAAATGTCCAGAAATAGAAAGATTGAGTCCTACCAACAAAAGAGACATTCACAAACAAATAAGACAACTATCAGGACAGAAGACATGCTCGTCAACAGGCTGCCAAAAATCAAAGGATGGAATGCTCATATTAGAAAAGGAAAAAATTCTTCAATGCTGGAGCGAGTATATTGGAAAACTCTTCCATGACGAAAGGGAACAGCTAGCAATACACAGAACTACCGACGGACATGATTTTCTGATACCGAAGTAAAAGCCGCACTGGCCAAATTGAACAGAAACAAGGTAAGTGTGTGAGAGGGAAATTTAGCGGATATGCTGACTGCCTTATATGACTTTGGCATAGACAAAATCACCAAAATAAGAAATGAAATCTACAACTGCGGGGATATACCGGAATACCTCAGCAGATCTATCTTCATAGCTATGCCTATGCATTCCAGGCACGTGGTAATCCACTCGCGGATGTCGCTGATCATGTTGGGCCAGACAAAGCGCTTCTTGGTGAACTTGACCGTGGCACCTTTGCTGGGGTGCAACAAATCATGTAAATGCTGGAAGACCATTTTCCTGAGTATGGGAGGAATATAAGGTTTAGTGGCGTTAGTGTGATATATTAGTAGAGACTCTTGTTGCTGATAGGGACTGGGAATTGCTGGAGTTGTAGTGAAGTGCTCGTAAGTACTTCTTGTAATATTGAGTCTGATTTTTGCTTGTCGCATATTAAATCGTAATTCAGTATGCCATCAGCAAATTTATTAATTGTCCGCTCTTGTGTGTGTATCTGTTATTGTGTTATATTCACCCTTTATATGGCGTATGTCTGTGGAGAATTAAATGTTTAATTTCCCTAGATGTGTATTTGTCCGAGTTAGTGTTCATAGCCGTCGTCAGTGGCTTGTGGTCAGTGTAGATAGCGAAATCTCTTCCCTCAAGCAGATAGCGGAAATATTTGATGGTTAAGTAGATAACCAGTAGTTCTCTAGAGAAGGTACTATATCTGGTTGATGAAAGCGATTTATTTACGCAGGGAATTTATTTCTTGCTTGATGACTGCGCCTACCCCTGTGTCAGGTGCGTCAATATTTTTGTCTGTGGATCGTTGTCAATGAATGACAATTTTGTGATGTCGGCTATTGCGGCTTTTGCAGTGTTGAATGCATTCATGACATCGCCCTCCAAAGTGTTATCTTTGTTTTTCGGAAGAAGATTTGTTAAAGGGTGAAGTATTTCTGAACAATTCGGCACAAATCTTCGGTAGAAATTGATCATTCCGATGAAGCATTGTACATGTCTGACTGAAGTTAGCGTAGGAAAGTCCTGGGTGGCTTTAATCTTCTCTGGTAGGGGCGAGATAGCATCGGCGTCAATGTTGTGTCCAAGGAAGTTGATGCTTGGTGAGCCAAAGACACATTTGTCTAAATTGATCCGAAGATGAAAATGAAACAATCTATAAACACTTCATGGAGATGCAGTTTATATGCACTGACGTCAGTATACACATTTGTGAAGGGAAGACCACCTAACACTTCGTCGATTAGACGCTGAAATATCTGAGCAGCGCTTCTCAGACCCAATGTCATTTTTATGAATTGGTATAAGCCAAATGATGTGATAACCGCTGTTTTGGGAATGTCGTCCCTAGCCACAGGGATTTGGTGGTATGCCTTGATTAGGTCGATCTTAGAGAATATGTGGGTACCCTGTAGTCCTGATGCAGAGTCATAGATATTAGGGACTGGGTACCGATCAGGGATGTTTGAGGAATTGAGTTTCCTGTAATTAACGCATACTCAGAAATCCGTGCTTTCGTGTTTCGCGATCAGGTGTAGTGGTGAGGCATATTGGCTATTTGATGGACAGATGGTGTCTTCGTTCAATATTTTCTGGAACTTTTTCTTCGTGTAGTCATAATTGTGTGGTGGCAATCGTCATGTGTGAAAACTTGTGATCTGTCCAGTTGTTGGGTTTGATGCTTTTCTGAATCAGAATTCTTAAATGTCTGTGTGATTTCTGTGTACTTATCCAATATGTCTATGAACTCGCTATTGTTGCTAGTTTGTGATTCCTGTCGTGTTGTAACGTTTGCGAGTACTAATAATAGAGATGCTTGTTGTAATGCCGGACAGGGTTCATGCACACCGACAGATTAAAATGTGCCAAGAAATCTGCTCCTGACATTGACTTGAGTAAATGACCATGTAAAATCACGTCGCATACCAATATTTAAGGTGAGTGTCTTTGTACCATAAGTCTCTGTGTTAGCTGCTTGGAGCTTAAACAGGGCGAACTTGAGAGCGTGACGATCTGTAGTGGGTATCACGCTGATCGTTGCCCTGTGTCCACTAGGAACCTTAGTCTGTTGTTTTTGCCTCATACATAGAACAAACACCACTGTATTTTTCTACTGGCTGGGTCCACTGCTTCTACCCTTCGATCTGATATTTGCAAGACTTTTTGCAGTTCCTTGCTTTGTCTCGGAATGTTTGATGGAACTAGCAGATATCTGGCTTGTTTTTTATGTCCTGGTTGTGACTTAATCTGCGCACCCTGCTGTCTTAGACTGGAGATCTATTTCTTCATCTGCTCAGGGTAAGTTGTATTGGCTTCTGCAGGTCTGCTAACGCCTTTCCAATGTGTTGCGTCTTTGTGTTGACAGGTTCGCGGGCTTCGTGCAGTCAGTTGACTCCCCTGATTGCGTGTGGAAAAAACCATATCACCGACGTCAGCCAGTTTGTCCAGTGGGTGTCTTGAACCATTGGTGCAAGTATCTCTGCCACAGTCGTTGGTAGTCTGTTCATCCACAGAAGACGGAGGATTAGTTCTACCATGGTGTAATGGCCTGAGCGCCTTCTCATAAAGAGCAGTAGCTGGGATGGGGTTCTGTCTTCTCCACTGCTGTGTGTAAAGTTTCACGGAGCAACTTTTCGTCGAAGCGTCCAGTCCTCTTGATGATTGCACTTTTCAATGCGTGTATAGTTCTGATCCCGGGAAATTTTCAACTATGTTCACTACCTCGTCAAGTACGTTTTATGGTAGGGCTTACACCACGTTGGCTAACCTGGATTTTTGGGAAATAATTCTCCGGCGGGCGGTGAATATCGTTTCAAGCTGCATAAACCAATTTCTAAGGTTGACTTCATTGTATAGTGCCTGGTGGAGGTGGGGACGTACATGTCGGTTATACCTTCGTTTGAATCCTTATGGGCACAGTGCCTTTTGTTTTACGTCAAGTTTGTTGCGGGTGATATATTGGCTCTCAAACAGATATTGAATGACGAAAGACAACAGCAAACAACGAAGAGTTGAGTAAAAATAAATATTGGCAAGTTTATTTTTATTAAAAAAAAAGAAAAAAAGAAAACAAACAAAAATAATGTTAATGGTAACAAGGAGGGTGAGAAATAGCATAGGCCTGAGAAAGACAGTTTCGTGGTCGCTAAAGAGTGTTGTCCTGAAAAGGACATTTTATTGCATCAAGGAAGGCTGGAGCGGCAGGAGCTGGAGATGGCTGGAGATGGCTGGAGTGGCGGCCCATGGCAAGCTGGAGATGATGATGGCTGGCTAGTTGGAGCTGCGGCTGATAGCTGGGGGCTGTGGACAGGCGGTCGGCTACTGCTGGAACAGATACTACACTTTCATCTTAGTTATCTGGGCTGCGGAACACAGTTATTTACTCATGTAGCCACACCGAGACGGTATTCGACACAATTTCAGTTATATAACGTGTAGAAGCGGAGCGTGTACACTCTAGTCATTGGTTAAAATTTTTTCGAGCCCCCGCTTACGAAGGATATAGAACAAAACTTGTCTTAGCTGGTCATGTCCGTGAAACAGATACTACACTTTATCATGGTCTCTGGCCCGTGGAAAACAGTTATTTATCCATGTCTCTCCACTGATACGGGCTGCGACCCAAGCGTACACTCGGGCCAGCACCGACCCCACTCTCTAGTGCAATGCCACAATTAAGGATTGTGGGATTTTTTATTACGAACAAAATTTTGTTTATTGTCTTGTGCATATCATTTTAAACATTGTATATATTCATTGGGGTTTCATGTTTTTAAAAGTTGTCATATTATTCCTCGCCCCCACATACGGGGACTAGTTAGGATTTCATAGAGACTTAGAGGTATTATGGTGGTTGTCGTAAAAATGGTAAGTAAGAATGTGGTATTTTGGTGCAAGGAATATTGTATAGTTTGTTTAGGTCAGTGATTGTGCTAGCTAAGTTTAAGATAAGACATATGAAGACCAGCATTCCACATCTCCACCACATTCTTTGTTTTTACAAAAGTAAATATTGAAGCCAACGAGAGAGTAGAACAGAGTAGAGATAAGATAGTACAGTATATTACGAGACGGTGACAGAGACCAAGATCAACCACGATATGTCTGTTGGCTTGCGGCTGGGCGCGGGGAAAGGTGTTTCCCGGGCCTTTCCTCTGAACGGATGGGGTGGTCAAGATACTCGGCGTCTGGTTCTCCTGTTGGAAATAAATTGGTCGGAGGTGCGGGAGAAAGTCGAGTTCACAGCTCGTCTGTGGACCCGGAGGAATCTTTCCTTAAATGGGAATGCGGAAATATGTGCTTCGCACATGTACCCAATTTTCCTTTACGGACTATCCGTGTTTCCACTCCCCTATGCCATACTAATGCAGTTAGTTAGGGTCTTTTTCTATTGTGAATGTTGGTTATGTCGCAAGTTCCTCTTACAAGCGACTGATGAACATTATAGGAAATTATACCAGGTGCTAATTAGGGGGTCCGTTCAAGATGGTCTGATTGGTGAGCTTGGTTTAACGTAGCAGGAGGCTCGCTTCATATGTTCTTGGGAGCCCGTTTTAAAATACCTCACTAACGATGATCCATCACTCACTTGGCTGGTGTTGCGAAGGAATTTTGCCCCCCCGTTTAGGTTTGTTTTGTCCTTAGTTTCTTTCGACAAAGTTAACTTAGCTAGGGGGTGTATGTTCCTCGGCTCCTTTTATTTCTGTCTCCTCTTTCTTTAGTTTAATACATCTTCCCTTCTCATTTAGGTGACATTTGTCAGTTCTCTGGATGCGAGACGCCTTTCGAATTTTGTGTGTGCATTTCGTATTTGTTTTTGTGTCTGGCTGAGTGTATATTTGAGTGATTAAAACTACTGTTTCCTGCCGCAATATAGGATTGTGGGTGGCTTTAACATGATTTTGTTCTGTTCCTAGTATATGGATATCATACATTGTTAAATATACATTGGTATCTACATTATTCCTTTTTTTTTTTTTAGAGACAGACAATTTGTACATATGGGTACTAGTTAGGACTTTATTGTCTCTGAAGAATTATGATGATTGAAGTAAGAATAGTAAGTAATAATGTGTTGTCACGGTGTAAGTTATTTTGTAGATTGTTTGCATAAGTGATTGTGGCTAGAAAGATAAGACAGATTGAAGACCACCCTTCTCCGCCTCCTTTTGGTCCTGTGCCAAATTTCTTATATAGAATAAATATTGAAGCCAAGTCATTAACACTCAGTCGTCTTTCTTCTCTAGCAGTTGACCAGTAATAGACCACTTTTTGTCCGCTAGTGTCAAACTTATTTTGGAATAACACCAAAAGACTTGCAAAGACGATTTTTAAAGTTTTTTCTTTATTTTATCTGTTTTAAGTTTTTTAGAAGTTACATTGATCGAATTTTTAATTTTTATTTTCATTGTTTTAGTTTTATCACCCCACTCCCACTCCCACTCACCCCGGCATTTCACGGCTGTCAGCCGAATTTTTCTTTTTTTTCTTATATAACGTTTACTACCGTTTTTCTTTTAAATGTTTCTTTAATTTTATTCAGCGTTTTTTTTTTTTTTGTTTTTTTTGTTTTTGGTCCTAAAGTTTTTTGGTCCTAAAGTTTTTACTCTAGGGCGAACCTTTTAGTTTTACTAATACTTTTTCCACCGTTTTTTTTCTATTGATTATATTTTATTTTTTAAATAATCATTCTATTCGTTTTATTTAGAACCTTTCTAAGTCTCACTAGATTTTTCACGAATTTTATTTCTTTGTCTTGTATAATCAGCATTTAGATTTTTTTTATTTGTATTTTCTTTGCGTTTATTTTATTTGTTTCAGTTTTGAATTTCTTTTTGTTTATACAAAATCTTCTTTTCTGCTTGGCTAGATTTAAAAAAAAAACAATTTCAATAATGGCCGGTAAAAGTCGCGAGAAATCTTTTGGGGTCATCCTCGAAATCCACGCCTCGACCCACAAACATTACTCTTGGGATTAAGGTGCCCAAGAATGGCCTAAATCAACAAAGTACGGTAACTAGAAATAGCCGAAATACGGAAGCAAAAAACAGCCAAAACTAACATAAAAATATGGTAGCTGAAAATGGGAGTAAAGACCGTACAGTGGCCAGGGAATCGCTCTAATGCTGGAAGTTACCACCGAAACAATGCGGAGTTCTTTGAGTGAGCAAATGTTACAAATATCTGATTAAAAAGGATAGCCACTGGTGGACCTCGAATAATTGCAGAAAATTGAAGCTAAAGGTCTTCTTGGAGGATAAGTATTCGTGCAAAATTTGTCTCTCCTCGAAAGACACTGTTGTAAAAATCATTGACGTCTCTGGGGGTTAACCCACAAAGAATAATAAAGGGCAAGGGTTTTTTTTTTATGTGGGACATACTGTTGCCATCGCTGGAAGATTGCCTGGCTATGAATTGATAACAAAGGATTTAATCATCCGGACCAAATACCAATGCAGGTGAAGAATCTCTGTGGCAGTATGCAAAGTCACCTCTCTTGAGTCGGGGGAGCAACTAGCGGCTTAATTCGAAGATTACAGGGAGATATTAGATGCGTCCCTTGACAACTTGAATGGGGAATGGAGCATCAATATAATACTTGATCATAAAGCCTTCCTCTCCATCTCCAACTGTCTGGATGTAGCGGTCCAGATTATATCAGAGACTGGCTCCAGTTGACCAAAATTCTTTATTGGCTCGGTCCATTAAATCCGCCTTGCCGACACTGGGTAAGCCAGTGGCTGGATCTGGTGTGGTCAACCCCCAACATTCTCTGAAAAATCTTTACTCCCCACTTGTGCAGTTTGTGGAGAAGGAAGAGGAATGGCTGGTTGTTGGTAAGGGCAGAGGGAAGCACCAGAAGACTTCAAAAGGAAAGTCACAAACAGTCCCACTCCCTCTACCATTTTTAAGAGTCACAATCTCAATGGACCAACTAGGAAAACAATAAGAACTTTCATCCAAAAAACTCCTGATGCTGAAAGAACAGCTTAAAGTTAAGCATGGAAAGGAATCTTTCCAACTGGGGGTGAGGGGCACTTCGTCCTCTGCCCCGTCTTCCCTAACATCTAGAAAAACATTTGCCCCTCCACCTAAGTCAATAACTCTCACCCCATCCAAACTGAAAAACGCATCGAAAAAATTCTCTTGCCATCACCCTTTAAAACTACACCTAGAACAACAACATCATCTACATCAGCCCCCATGCCTTCTCAATCACCAAAAAAAGAATTTTTTACAGGGAGGCTCCTCATTTTTTTTCCAACAGGAAATGAAAAAAGCTCTGAGGAAAGTGTGAGGTTGATCCAGTGGCGTAGCTAGAGTAAACGTCACCTGGGGCGGTCCGCTCAAATGTGACCCCGATTCACCCTATGCTGAATGGTTAGCTGTAGCTAAATTTTCATACATGCTCTATCTCTACTTTGCTCTACTGATGGTACGTTACTGTTTACATGTATGATCCAAGACAAAATCCAATACCACAAAATAATCAGTTCAAATCAAAAGATTTTTAAAATGGAACTGTTCACTTTCAGAACAACTAAATACAAAACACGGCGATACACAAAAGAATGACATTCGATACTATGGTCTTAGAATGAATGTTTTCTTGTTTTCATTGTGGCAAACTGGCCAATGACATCGTCAAATTGTTTGCCTTGTAAGCTTGTTTTCAATGGACAGCACAGCCAGATCCGACAGTCTCGACTGACTCATGGTTGACGTAATATTCTGTTGCTAATTTTCCGGTGTTCAATTTTCCGTTGCATCATTTTCTCGGTACCATTTAATTATCAATGATGTTTAAAAGTATTTTTCTTGACAAAAATGTTCTATTTAATTTTTAAGCATTTTTCGGAACACTGTAAATCAACTGCATTCTTTTAAAGGTTACCTAGAGAATTTATGCAAAGTTTATTTTTTTGTTTTTCTTTATACAAGTAAAGGTAAATTTACACCCGAGCTCCAATAACCCTTCAAATTTTTCCAAAACAGTCTTAATTCCGTGCAAATGTATATGCTTAACTCAAATCAACAATTAGATATTGAAGAAACCTACCTTTTTGGATGTTAACGACCAGAAATAATTGGACTTCTTCTCGCTCTTCTTGTCATCCCTTATCGGCTTATTGAGACATTCGCTGCTGAACCATTTTGCGCACTTATACAATTTTGGCCTATTTACTCCCTTAACGAAATTAATACGCGATTTTTTCTTTTTAATTTAAAGTTAACTTTTAACTTTCAAATGTGTGAAAATAAGTGATAAGTGTAGATTTTACTTAATTTTTTAACAAGAAAGTTAACTTTCAAATATATGAAAACATCGACAAATAAAAGAATAACAAAGTACTTTCAAATATATGAAAATATCGACAAATAAAAGAATAACAAAGTAATTTTCAAATGTATGAAAATAAGTGATAAGTGTAGTTTTTACTTAATTTTTTAAGAAGAAAGTTAACTTTCAAATATCTGAAAATATAAAATAAAAGAAATAACAAAGTAATTTTCAAATTACTCGCGAAATTGAAAGAAGTGAAAAAACTAAGAGTTATTTGCGTGTATAAAAAGTCGCGATTTGTGGTCCCCAGTCATGATACGGACATCTGTCAGCAGGGTTGACGCCAGTCTATTTGCTCTTCCGAATACTATCCACATACTCATCTACACTACACGCTACCGCAGAAATGTCGAATTGCTCAAATTGTTCGATCAACATGTACGAAGTAATTCAACGCTTTCGAATGAATGTTGAGGCTTCAGTAGAATTTCTTCGACTACACGGAATATTACCGTCCTCCGTGGAATGCCCTCGATGCCATTCACCTTGCTCGTTGCGTGCCAACCAGAAAGTATGGCGTTGCAGAAAACCTGTCTCCGGTCCTAGCAGTTCGAATCGTCCTAACAGCCAGAAAACAGAATGTGGCTTCAGTGTTAGTGATAGGAAAAATACACTTTTGGAGAAGTCACGCTTGCCTGCGTGGAAAGTGCTACTTTTTGTAATACATTTCCTTGATCTTAGCTGGTGCCACAGGATGATGTTCGAAAACTTGGACATTACGAAAGTCACTTCAGAGAATTGGCGCTCCTTCTGCAGTGAGGTGTGCCAGTTTTGGTTGGAAAATGTGCAGGAGAAGTTGGGTGGACCCAGTGTCGAGGTAGAAATCGACGAAACAGTTATCTCAAGGAGAAAATATAACCGGGGACGTCTAATGAAAACGGTCTGGCTATTTGGCGGGATCGAAAGAGTCTCGAAGAAGACCTTCATGGTACCACTTACGTCCGATTGCGGGGAAGGAGAAGCCAGGGATGCCCATACCCTTGTTCCCTTGATTATGCAACACATCCGACCAGGATCAATCATTTATTTTACCGTGATTGCTGGTCGGCGTATGTGCGGATAACTGAACACTGATACACGCACAAACAAATCGACCATTCTGAACACTTTGTAGATCCAACAGATCAAATTATCCACACGCAGACGGTTGAAAGACTATGGAGAATGACTAAGGATGTAATTAAAAGATCAGGACACAGAACTTCGTATTTAAAACAATACATTGCTCGTTTTTTATTCTTAAAATCAGTCCCTAAACATAGTCAGCGCCTTCACATTTTCCTGAGAGACGCGAGCAGACTATATCCAGGACCTACTTCATTATAGACATCTATATTGCATTTGTTTTTAAATTGTCAATGTCATTTTTTCCATTGATATGAAACTTTTAACTTATAGAGCTTAACCTCCATATGCCAGTGGATCAGAACCAATTACTGAGTGCACTACAACCTCATTGGACAAGAAATAATAAAAACATTTCTCATTTACATTTTCATGTTAGTTATAGATTTTTGTGCAAGCTAAACACAATCCAGGCTCCAGACGCAAGTTTTACAATAATTGCTTCTGATTGGCAATATATCTCAAAGTAATAACAACGCCTACGCACACGTGTTTAAACACAAAATACCGCCAAAAATCTTGAAGTGTGTTCGCGAGCCACCCACGTGACCAGAAATGTAAATAAATACGATGCGCGAACACAAGTTTACCAGTGAGCTTCGCGTCGGTTTTTGACCTTTTGTTTGATATTTTTGACTTGCGACGAACCTTTTTTTTTGCTGCTAACGATTTTCCTTTCAGTGCTTCAAGAACTTTTTGGACGAACTTCTGAGGATTTTTTCTGATAAGTTATTCTTTAAGTTTTATTTTTTTTGATTTTATTCTTCTATTTCTTTTTGTTTGTTTTATTTTTGGGGCTTCGGCCCTCATAATTTTTTATTTTAGTCCGGTTTGACAAAGTCTTACCGGACGATTTCTTTTTTATTGTTTATTTCTTTCTAGTTGTTTTAGAGAAAAAAAAAGTCAGCACAGTATTTGAAAAAAAGAAAAAGAAAACTTTATTTTTTTTCCTTTTTATTAGCGACTTCGGTCGCATTCTCTCGTCTCGTTTTTGGTTTAACTAGTTTGTTTTTTCTTTTGCATTTTTATTTTCTTTAGCGGCTTTGGCCGCAAACCTTTATTTTTTTTTCTGGTTGTAAACCAGACTTTTTCTTTTCCTTTCTTTTTCTTTTTGTACATTTTCGTGAATTTTTAAAAAAGAGAGAGGAGTTTCTGTTTTTGTTTTTTGCTTTCGGCTGCCTTTGGGCGCCATTTAAATTTTTTTTTTCCTGTTTAATTTTTGTTTGTCTTTTAATTTTCTCAGTTTATTTATTTTTTTTAAAAAAAGTTTATTGTCTTTGTTTCTCTTCTTTTAATTTACTGGTACATCCAGGCTTATTTGTTTAATTTTTTTTTCCCTCCCAAAACTCCTTTCCCCAAATTTTGTGATTACATTTAAAAAGACCCGCAGGTGGTAGTCTCCACGTTTTTCAATATGGCCGACGGTGCCAGTCGGGCCAATATAAAAAAGGACCTTTTTGGGACGGCTGCTAAAGCCAACCCCCTGATAATGCTGCCAAGAAGCGGGCTGATGGTAGCCCCAAAGCTGACCGTACTAGTAGCTCCAAGAAGGGAGAAGCTAGTAATAAGAATTTTGAGGTGCCAAAGGAGGCACAAAAGACAGCCGAGGAATTGCCCTCATGCTGGAAGTCCCCACCAAGTTGTATTCTGAACATGGCGGATTTCCTGGATAAGGCGAAAAGTTACGCCCATCTTGTAAATAAAGATGGGTTCGTCGATGTTGTCCAGGAGCTCGATGTGTTCACAAAAAGAATGGTGACCGTTTTTGTGGTGGACAAAAAAACCAAAAAGATTTGTCGCTCCACTAAAGACACAGTGATTAAATCACTTTTGTCCCTGGGGATAAAACCCCAAAGAGTAATTAAGGGTAGAGGGTTCTTCATGTGGGACATTCTGCTGCCCACACCAGAAGATTGCCTAGCCATGGCAAAAAAAGAATTGATCACAAAAGATCTAATACTAAGAACGGAATATGAAGGCCGAAGACGGACCAGGGTGGCCGTGTTCGAGGTTCCTCCTCAAATTTCGGGAGAGCTTCTGGCTGCATTTTTTATGCAGTACGGCCAAATTTTAGGGGCTCTCTCCGACAATTTGAACGGGGGATGGACTTTTGATATCATGCTTGATCAAGAGGCCTTCAAGTCTGTCCCCAACTGTTTGGTGTTTGGTGACCGGAAAATGCCGGTCATAGTGACCGGTAGGAGACCAACTTGCTGGAGGTGTGGAGAGACTGGTCAGCTTTCCTCCTCCTGCCCAGGGAAGAAGGCCCCTGGAGTTCCGGTCACAGGCGACCAAAATACCCCCTTGGCCGAGAAAGTAAAATCCGCGGCGCCTGTAGTGGGCCTAGCTGCGGGGCGTACTGTTGGGGAAAATCCCTCGGTTGGGTCCAGACCCACATTACCCTCAAATCCGACGCCTGCCACAAGTGTGGTTAAGGAGAAGGATGAGGGGGAATGGCGCCTCGTGGTTAGGGGCAAGGGGAAGACCCAAACAGCGGTTCCTCAGTCCCAGCATGACCCCGGGGACATTGTCACCTACAGCCCCATTCCCTCTACCAGCTCTGAGGGCGACGCCTCGGCGTCTTATGCTGAAACTGCTACTGCAGCCCAAAAATTAAATGAACCAAGTTGGCAGAAAATTTTGGACATAAAAAAGTTGAAAGAAAAAGTGGAGGCCAAGCGGGCTAAAAATAAAAAATCGCTGGGGGTACCGGGCCCCCTATCCTCTGCCCCGTCTTCCCCTCCATCACTTAAATATAAATTCACAAAACCACCTCCGCCTAAATCTTTGACAAACTCTCCAGTGAAATCTCTTCGTTCCTCCAAACCTTCACCCGTAAAGACACCTTCCGGCATGACTCCATCAACTACACCGAGAGACACTCCTATGCATACACCCACTCACTCTCCTCAGAAAAAAAGAAACAGAAGTCCGGATACTCAATCAACTACGGACAAGAAAAAAAAGAAAATAAAACCACCATATCTCCCGGGGGAAGACGTCTGCCGCGTATCCCGGGATCAGGCTGATAGGGTCTTCGGGCAAACTAAAAACCCGATGCCCTTAAAAGTTCTCTGGAACTTCCGGCACATCAAGGGTGTAGATGTGGAGGTGCCGGAAAATTTTGAGGCCCGAAATCAGCTAACCGTGGTGAGAACTGGCCCGGGTACGCGGGAGATATGGGGCATGATAGAGGAGGCTAAGGCCTCCTTGAAAGTGGTGCCCCCAGCAGTAGTTCTCCTTGAGGAAAACTTAGACGAAACTAAAAAGTGTAAAGGGAGGGTCCCTCTTTATGTTCACCCATCCCTTTATAGGGCTCTTAAGTTAACTTATCCCGCGGACATCGGTAGCTTGTCTCAGAGTGATACTCTCGATACTGAGATGATGTCAGGTTCGATGGGACAAGCTGTCGGTGTCCTCACCCCAGCCATGTTCTATCCTGAAGGACAACCCTAATTCGATTGACAATGTCTCTCTGGTTAGCTACGTTGAATGTCCGGGGCCTGAGGTCCGAGTCTCGCATGGCGAGGCTCACTCGTGACCTTCAGCGCCTCGGGGTGAATGTATGTTGTATACAAGAGACCCGGTTTTCTTCTCATGATCGTGAGGACATACTGTCTAAGGGGTTTGCCCTTTATTCAGCCTGTTTTGATGGTCGTTCGAGGGGTGTCTCTTGGCTAGTGAGCAGGTCTTTGAAGGCTGCTTGTACCCTTGTCTTCGCGGATCCGGCGGGCAGACTTTGCGTGCTGGATGTTACCATAAAGGATAAGGTTCTACGTCTCATTGGGGTTTATGCGCCCAATACCCATTCCGAGCGGCCTGCTTTGTTTCGGCAGATCGCGCCGTTCTTGACGACGTCTCGTCGGGTAGTTTTAGCGGGGGATTGGAATGCCGTCCTTGACCCCGATATAGATCGTATAGGGCAAAAACAAGGTACTAACAACCCGGATGTGAAACCGTTTCGGGACTTTATCGATGAGTTTGATCTTGTCGATAAGTTCCGGAATGAACACCCTCGGGAGGTAGCATGGACTTGGACAACTAGTGGCAACTCGGCTCCCGGGACGCTTGCGAGCTACCTGGACCGGGTCTTAGTTAGGAGAGTCGACGTAGGGCTCTTAGGGTGTCCAAGTTTCCATTATATAGTTTATACGGATCATAGGCTTGTCCGGGTCCGTGTAAACTTAGATAAGCCTAAGGTTAGATTGGCTGGTTACTGGAAATTGAACTGTTCCCTTTTTGGTGATCAGGGTTTCCGGGACCAGCTTTTACTAATGATACAAAGGGAACTGACGGGTGCGGTTGTGGGAAATGCCTGGTGGGGCAAATTAAAATCTCAAATTCGAACGTTTGCTGCCGATTTTAGTCGTCGACTCAATCTAGATAGATTAGCGGCGCAAACTGCTTTAGAAGATAAAGTCGATCGGGCAGTGAAATCCCGTGTTAGTGGGGACATAGCTTTAGCTAAGGCAGAGTTGTCCTCCTTGCTTATCAAGAAGGATCAAGCTCTGGTAGTTAGGGCTAGGTTAAAAAGAATGTCTTCTGAGGCAACGAATATGGCCGCTGAACTGCGTGCAGAGGAAAATCGAAGCGCGTCTAAGCGACATATCGCATGCGTCACGTTGCCGGATAAGCGGACCGTGACAACAAAAGCGGGCATATGTGAGGTGTTTCGGGACTACTTTCAGGATCTTTTCACCAGGGAGCCCGGTCTGAGCTCTGCTCAGTTCGACGCCTATTTAGCTGACTTTCCCTGCCTCTCGGCAGCTGAAGCGGCTAGGTGCGAGGGTCCCATAACAGAGTCGGAGATCTGGGAAGCGCTGAAGCAGGTTGGCCTGGATAAGTCTCCGGGACTAGATGGTCTTCCCTACGAAGTTTACTTGAGGTTGTCGCACGTTTTTGTGCCTTTGCTGGAGCTGATTTACAACCACTGGATGAAGCAGGGGTCTTTACCCCAACGCTTCACCAGGGGTGTGATAAAGCTGCTGCGTAAGGACAAGAACGGTGGGGATGGGTTAGGGAACTTTCGCCCTTTAACGATGTTAAATACGGACTTAAAGATTTTGGCGAAGATCTTAGCCAACCGTTTGCAGCTTGTCCTGTCTAGTCTGATTGGCCCTGAACAGACTTGTGCTGTGAAGGGGAGGACTATTCAGGATAACCTTCATATGGTACGCTTGATCTTAGAACAAGTCGACAGTGAAGCCGCGCTGATCAATTTAGATCAGTCCAAGGCCTTCGATAGGGTTGACCATCGATTTTTGGAGGCTGTCCTTTCGGCGGCCGGTTTCAGAGCCGACTTTCGCTCCTGGATCCGACTTTTGTATGCGACTCCCGGTGCGCTGGTGGAAGTGAATGGGGTAAGATCGAAGCCTTTCGTATTGTCTCGCTCCATTCGTCAAGGTTGTCCGCTCTCGCCTCTGCTTTACGTTCTTGCGTTGGAACCTTTCCTTCGCAAGTTAAAGGCGAATCCGGTCCTGCGCGGAATTTCCCTGCCTGGGGCTTCCACCTCAGCCAGGTATTCTGCCTATGCTGACGACGTTTCGGTTCTTGTGTCGAGCAGAGCCGAGATTGACGTCGTCAGCAAAGAGATCAGTGGGTATGAGATGGTGACAGGGGCCAAGATCAACCGCGATAAGTCTTTGGGCTTGCGGTTGGGTGCGTGGAAGGGAGTTTCTCTTCCCGGACCTTTCCTCTGGACGGATGGGCCGATCAAGATACTCGGCGTCTGGTTCGGTCCTGATCTCCAGTTGGAAATGAATTGGTCGGAGGTGCAGGGGAAGGCCGAGATCGCGGGTAAACTGTGGTCTCGGAGGAGACTTTCCCTGAAGGGAAGGGCGGAGGTATGTGTTTCACACACATATCCGATCCTCCTTTACCGACTGTCTGTGCTTCCACTCCCGTATGCCAGACTAATGTCATTAGTCCGGACCTTGTTCTCTTTCTTGTGGAGAGACAAGGCCCCTATGGTGTGTCGCGAGATCTGTTGCCTTCATCCCTCTGAGGGCGGTCTGGGTATGCCTAGCATTGAGATTCGTCAATATATGCTTCGCATTACCTTTCTAGACCGAATGTGTCGCGGATTGGATGAGGTGGGCACCTTTTGGAAAGAAGATGTCCGAAAACATTTCCCATCCCTGAGAAGTGTGCACTCGTGCGAGGTGGAGGCTGGCCGTACACCTCGTGCCGAGTGCTCCTTCTACCGCGAATGTCGTAGTGCTTTGAAGCTCCTCTTGCGGACGACGGATGGCCTCTCCGACGCCCAGGCGTTGTCTCGTAAGGCATTGTATCAGTTGTTAGTTAGGGGGTCCGTTCAAGATGGTCTGATCGACGAGCTCGGTCTTACGAAGCAGGAGGCTCGCTCGATATGGCCTTGGGCGCCTGGGTTGAAATGTCTCAATAACGATGAGGCATCACTCACCTGGCTGATGATTCGTGGGGCCCTCTGGGTCGGCAAGAGACTTTGTTCAGCAGGTTTGGAGAAATATCCAAACTGTCGTCGCTGTACTGGCGAAGTCGAGACCATTGGTCACGCCTTTTTTCAGTGCAAGACGGTAGTGCCGTTGTGCAAGTTTGTTGAAGGCCTCATGGTTCGCATGCTGCAGGGAAAGTTCTTTGTCCTGGAAGCCAGTTCTGTTTGTAGCAATGTGGTGCCGCAATTGACGAAGGCTGAACACTATGTGTTCTGTTGCTTACTAGGGATTATGAGAGTCGTGATTTGGACGACGCGTCAGAAGGGATTCCATGAGGGCGAGAAGTTCACCTCTTCCCAACTGATCTTGTTCTTTGAGCATCAGCTTAAAGTCAAGATTAGGACGGAAAGGCGGCGGCTCCCTTCATCGGAATTCGGCAAAAGGTGGGTGAATCTTGCGCGAATGTGTAGAGTGAAAGGGGCTGACCTAGAGTGGCACTTGGATGTCGGTTAGGTACAGAATTTTGTCCTAACAGGGTTGAACATAGGCAACCCACCCAGATTTTAGGTTAGACTAGGTTTTCGATTTTTGAATCTTTAGTTTTCCCTTTTCTCTAGTAAACTTAGCTAGGGTATGCATGCGCATTGGTCCCTTTTATTTCTGTCCCTATTTTCCTTTTGTTTTAATTCCCCATCCCCTCCCTCGTTAGGTGGTCAGTGACTTCAGTTCTCTGGTGGATGCGGGGCGCCTTTCGTTTCGTGTGTGTGCTTTTTCGTATTTGTTGTTGTGTATGAATGTGTGTGTGTCTGTGTGAATGCTTGGAGGAATGAATGTTTTTTTTTCTTATTTTTCTTAGCCCCGCATTGATTTCGTCTAGTTAACTGATTTTGCTGCCACATTTATGGTTTGTGGGGGGTTTTATTACTAACACAGTTTTGTTTAGTTCTTATTGTAAATACTTAAGTCATATTGTATATACTCATTTGGGGATCTTTTAAAATTTGTTGTTTTATTGACCCTCCCCCCACAGACAATTTTTGTACATAAGGGGACTAGTTAGGACTTCATAGAGAATTTGAGGCATTATGGTGGACGTAGTAAGAAAGGTAGGAGTGAATGTGTTGTTTTGGTGATTGGAATATTGTTAGTTTGTTTGGGTCCGTGTCTGGGACTAGCTAAGTTTAGATTTAAGACAGAAGAAGACCGTCATTCCCCATCCCCCTTTTAGGCCTTGTGCCACATTTTATACACATTTGTATAAATAAATATTGTGAGCTTCGCGACGGTTTTTGACCTTTTGTTTGATATTTTTGACTTGCGACGAACCTTTTTTTTGCTGCTAACGATTTTCCTTTCAGTGCTTCAAGAACTTTTTGGACGAACTTCTGAGGATTTTTTCTGATAAGTTATTCTTTAAGTTTTATTTTTTTTGATTTTATTCTTCTATTTCTTTTTGTTTGTTTTATTTTTGGGGCTTCGGCCCTCATAATTTTTTATTTTAGTCCGGTTTGACAAAGTCTTACCGGACGATTTCTTTTTTATTGTTTATTTCTTTCTAGTTGTTTTAGAGAAAAAAAAGTCAGCACAGTATTTGAAAAAAAAGAAAAAGAAAACTTTATTTTTTCCTTTTTATTAGCGACTTCGGTCGCATTCTCTCGTCTCGTTTTTGGTTTAACTAGTTTGTTTTTTCTTTTGCATTTTTATTTTCTTTAGCGGCTTTGGCCGCAAACCTTTATTTTTTTTTTCTGGTTGTAAACCAGACTTTTTCTTTTCCTTTCGTTTTCTTTTTGTACATTTTCGTGAATTTTTAAAAAAGAGAGAGGAGTTTCTGTTTTTGTTTTTTGCTTTCGGCTGCCTTTGGGCGCCATTTAGATTTTTTTTCCTGTTTAATTTTTTTTTGTCTTTTAATTTTCCCAGTTTTTTTTTTTTTTTTTTTTTTTTTTTTAAAAAAGTTTATTGTCTTTGTTTCTCTTCTTTTAATTTACTGGTACATCCAGGCTTATTTGTTTAATTTTTTTTTTCCCTCCCAAAACTCCTTTCCCCAAATTTGGTGATTACATTTAAAAAGACCCGCAGGTGGTTGTCTCCACGTTTTTCAATATGGCCGACGGTGCCAGTCGGGCCAATATAAAAAAGGACCTTTTTGGGACGGCTGCTAAAGCCAACCCCCCTGATAATGCTGCCATGAAGCGGGCTGATGGTAGCCCCAAAGCTGACCGTACTAGTAGCTCCAAGAAGGGAGAAGCTAGTAATAAGAGTATTGAGGTGCCAAAGGAGGCACAAAAGACAGCCGAGGAATTGCCCTCATGCTGGAAGTCCCCACCAAGTTGTATTCTGAACATGGCGGATTTCCTGGATAAGGCGAAAAGTTACGCCCATCTTGTAAATAAAGATGGGTTCGTCGATGTTGTCCAGGAGCTCGATGTGTTCACAAAAAGAATGGTGACCGTTTTTGTGGTGGACAAAAAAACCAAAAAGATTTGTCGCTCCACTAAAGACACAGTGATTAAATCACTTTTGTCCCTGGGGATAAAACCCCAAAGAGTAATTAAGGGTAGAGGGTTCTTCATGTGGGACATTCTGCTGCCCACACCAGAAGATTGCCTAGCCATGGCAAAAAAAGAATTGATCACAAAAGATCTAATACTAAGAACGGAATATGAAGGCCGAAGACGGACCAGGGTGGCCGTGTTCGAGGTTCCTCCTCAAATTTCGGGAGAGCTTCTGGCTGCATTTTTTATGCAGTACGGCCAAATTTTAGGGGCTCTCTCCGACAATTTGAACGGGGGATGGACTTTTGATATCATGCTTGATCAAGAGGCCTTCAAGTCTGTCCCCAACTGTTTGGTGTTTGGTGACCGGAAAATGCCGGTCATAGTGACCGGTAGGAGACCAACTTGCTGGAGGTGTGGAGAGACTGGTCAGCTTTCCTCCTCCTGCCCAGGGAAGAAGGCCCCTGGAGTTCCGGTCACAGGCGACCAAAATACCCCCTTGGCCGAGAAAGTAAAATCCGCGGCGCCTGTAGTGGGCCTAGCTGCGGGGCGTACTGTTGGGGAAAATACCTCGGTTGGGTCCAGACCCACATTACCCTCAAATCCGACGCCTGCCACAAGTGTGGTTAAGGAGAAGGATGAGGGGGAATGGCGCCTCGTGGTTAGGGGCAAGGGGAAGACCCAAACAGCGGTTCCTCAGTCCCAGCATGACCCCGGGGACATTGTCACCTACAGCCCCATTCCCTCTACCAGCTCTGAGGGCGACGCCTCGGCGTCTTATGCTGAAACTGCTACTGCAGCCCAAAAATTGAATGAACCAAGTTGGCAGAAAATTTTGGACCTAAAAATGTTGAAAGAAAAAGTGGAGGCCAAGCGGGCTAAAAATAAAAAATCACTGGGGGTACCGGGCCCCCTATCCTCTGCCCCGTCTTCCCCTCCATCACTTAAATATAAATTCACAAAACCACCTCCGCCTAAATCTTTGACAAACTCTCCAGTGAAATCTCTTCGTTCCTCCAAACCTTCACCCGTAAAGACACCTTCCGGCATGACTCCATCAACTACACCGAGAGACACTCCTATGCATACACCCACTCACTCTCCTCAGAAAAAAAGAAACAGAAGTCCGGATACTCAATCAACTACGGACAAGAAAAAAAAGAAAATAAAACCACCATATCTCCCGGGGGAAGACGTCTGCCGCGTATCCCGGGATCAGGCTGACAGGGTCTTCGGGCAAACTAAAAACCCGATGCCCTTAAAAGTTCTCTGGAACTTCCGGCACATCAAGGGTGTAGATGTGGAGGTGCCGGAAAATTTTGAGGCCCGAAATCAGCTAACCGTGGTGAGAACTGGCCCGGGTACGCGGGAGATATGGGGCATGATAGAGGAGGCTAAGGCCTCCTTGAAAGTGGTGCCCCCAGCAGTAGTTCTCCTTGAGGAAAACTTAGACGAAACTAAAAAGTGTAAAGGGAGGGTCCCTCTTTATGTTCACCCATCCCTTTATAGGGCTCTTAAGTTAACTTATCCCGCGGACATCGGTAGCTTGTCTCAGAGTGATACTCTCGATACTGAGATGATGTCAGGTTCGATGGGACAAGCTGTCGGTGTCCTCACCCCAGCCATGTTCTATCCTGAAGGACAACCCTAATTCGATTGACAATGTCTCTCTGGTTAGCTACGTTGAATGTCCGGGGCCTGAGGTCCGAGTCTCGCAGGGCGAGGCTCACTCGTGACCTTCAGCGCCTCGGGGTGAATGTATGTTGTATACAAGAGACCCGGTTTTCTTCTCATGATCGTGAGGACATACTGTCTAAGGGGTTTGCCCTTTATTCAGCCTGTTTTGATGGTCGTTCGAGGGGTGTCTCTTGGCTAGTGAGCAGGTCTTTGAAGGCTGCTTGTACCCTTGTCTTCGCGGATCCGGCGGGCAGACTTTGCGTGCTGGATGTTACCATAAAGGATAAGGTTCTACGTCTCATTGGGGTTTATGCGCCCAATACCCATTCCGAGCGGCCTGCTTTGTTTCGGCAGATCGCGCCGTTCTTGACGACGTCTCGTCGGGTAGTTTTAGCGGGGGATTGGAATGCCGTCCTTGACCCCGATATAGATCGTATAGGGCAAAAACAAGGTACTAACAACCCGGATGTGAAACCGTTTCGGGACTTTATCGATGAGTTTGATCTTGTCGATAAGTTCCGGAATGAACACCCTCGGGAGGTAGCATGAACTTGGACAACTAGTGGCAACTCGGCTCCTGGGACGCTTGCGAGCTACCTGGACCGGGTCTTAGTTAGGAGAGTCGACGTAGGGCTCTTAGGGTGTCCAAGTTTCCATTATATAGTTTATACGGATCATAGGCTTGTCCGGGTCCGTGTAAACTTAGATAAGCCTAAGGTTAGATTGGCTGGTTACTGGAAATTGAACTGTTCACTTTTTGGTGATCAGGGTTTCCGGGACCAGCTGTTACTAACCATCCAAAGGGAATTGACGGGAGCGGTTGTGGGAAACGCCTGGTGGGGAAATCTTAAATCTAAAATTCGAACGTTTGCTGCCGATTTTAGTCGTCGACTCAATCTAGATAGATTAGCGGCGCAAACTGCTTTAGAAGATAAAGTCGATCGGGCTGTGAAATCCCGTGTTAGTGGGGACATAGCTTTAGCTAAGGCAGAGTTGTCCTCCTTGCTTATCAAGAAGGATCAAGCTCTGGTAGTTAGGGCTAGGTTAAAAAGAATGTCTTCTGAGGCAACGAATATGGCCGCTGAACTGCGTGCAGAGGAAAATCGAAGCGCGTCTAAGCGACATATCGCATGCGTCACGTTGCCGGATAATCGGACCGTGACTACAAACGCGGGCATATGTAAGGTGTTTCGGGACTACTTTCAGGATCTTTTCACCAGGGAGCCCGGTCTGAGCTCTGCTCAGTTCGACGCCTATTTAGCTGACTTTCCCTGCCTTTCGGCAGCTGAAGCGGCTAGGTGCGAGGGTCCCATTACAGAGTCGGAGATCTGGGAAGCGCTGAAGCAGGTTGGCCTGGATAAGTCTCCGGGATTAGATGGTCTTCCCTACGAAGTGTACTTGAGGTTGTCGCACGTTTTTGTTCCTTTGCTGGAACTGATTTACAACCACTGGATGAAGCAGGGGTCTTTACCCCAACGCTTCACCAGGGGTGTGATCAAGTTGCTGCGTAAGGACAAGGACGGTGGGGATGGGTTAGGGAACTTTCGCCCTTTAACGATGTTAAACACTGACTTAAAGATTTTGGCGAAGATCTTAGCCAACCGTTTGCAGCTTGTCCTGTCTAGTCTGATTAGCCCTGAACAGACTTGTGCTGTGAAGGGGAGGACTATTCAGGATAACCTTCATATGGTACGCTTGATCTTAGAACAAGTCGACAGTGAAGCCGCGCTGATCAATTTAGATCAGTCCAAGGCCTTCGATAGGGTTGACCATCGATTTCTGGAGGCTGTCCTTTCGGCGGCCGGTTTCAGAGCCGACTTTCGCTCCTGGATCCGACTTTTGTATGCGACTCCCGGTGCGCTGGTGGAAGTGAATGGGGTAAGATCGAAGCCTTTCGTATTGTCTCGCTCCATTCGTCAAGGTTGTCCGCTCTCGCCTCTGCTTTACGTTCTTGCGTTGGAACCTTTCCTTCGCAAGTTAAAGGCGAATCCGGTCCTGCGCGGAATTTCCCTGCCTGGGGCTTCCACCTCAGCCAGGTATTCTGCCTATGCTGACGACGTTTCGGTTCTTGTGTCGAGCAGAGCCGAGATTGACGTCGTCAGCAAAGAGATCAGTGGGTATGAGATGGTGACAGGGGCCAAGATCAACCGCGATAAGTCTTTGGGCTTGCGGTTGGGTGCGTGGAAGGGAGTTTCTCTTCCCGGACCTTTCCTCTGGACGGATGGGCCGATCAAGATACTCGGCGTCTGGTTCGGTCCTGATCTCCAGTTGGAAATGAATTGGTCGGAGGTGCAAGGGAAGGCCGAGATCGCGGGTAAACTGTGGTCTCGGAGGAGACTTTCCCTGAAGGGAAGGGCGGAGGTATGTGTTTCACACATATATCCGATCCTCCTTTACCGACTGTCTGTGCTTCCACTCCCGTATGCCAGACTAATGTCATTAGTCCGGACCTTGTTCTCTTTCTTGTGGAGAGACAAGGCCCCTATGGTGTGTCGCGAGATCTGTTGCCTTCATCCCTCTGAGGGCGGTCTGGGTATGCCTAGCATTGAGATTCGTCAATATATGCTTCGCATTACCTTTCTAGACCGAATGTGTCGCGGATTGGATGAGGTGGGCACCTTTTGGAAAGATGTCCGAAAACATTTCCCATCCCTGAGAAGTGTGCACTCGTGCGAGGTGGAGGCTGGCCGTACACCTCGTGCCGAGTGCTCCTTCTACCGCGAATGTCGTAGTGCTTTGAAGCTCCTCTTGCGGACGACGGATGGCCTCTCCGACGCCCAGGCGTTGTCTCATAAGGCATTGTATCAGTTGTTAGTTAGGGGGTCCGTTCAAGATGGTCTGATCGACGAGCTCGGTCTTACGAAGCAGGAGGCTCGCTCGATATGGCCTTGGGCGCCTGGGTTGAAATGTCTCAATAATGATGAGGCATCACTCACCTGGCTGATGATTCGTGGGGCCCTCTGGGTCGGCAAGAGACTTTGTTCAGCAGGTTTGGAGAAATATCCAAACTGTCGTCGCTGTACTGGCGAAGTCGAGACCATTGGTCACGCCTTTTTTCAGTGCAAGACGGTAGTGCCGTTGTGCAAGTTTGTTGAAGGCCTCATGGTTCGCATGCTGCAGGGAAAGTTCTTTGTCCTGGAAGCCAGTTCTGTTTGTAGCAATGTGGTGCCGCAATTGACGAAGGCTGAACACTATGTGTTCTGTTGCTTACTAGGGATTATGAGAGTCGTGATTTGGACGACGCGTCAGAAGGGATTCCATGAGGGCGAGAAGTTCACCTCTTCCCAACTGATCTTGTACTTTAAGCATCAGCTTAAAGTCAAGATTAGGACGGAAAGGCGGCGGCTCACCTCATCGGAATTTGGCAAAAGGTGGGTGAATCTTGCGCGAATGTGTAGAGTGAAAGGGGCTGACCTAGAGTGGCACTTGGATGTCGGTTAGGTACAGGATTTGTCCTAACAGGGTTGAACATAGGCAACCCACCCAGATTTTAGGTTAGACTAGGTTTTCGATTTTTGAATCTTTAGTTTTCCCTTTTTTCTAGTAAACTTAGCTAGGGTATGCATGCGCATTGGTCCCTTTTATTTCTGTCCCTATTTTCCTTTTGTTTTAATTCCCCATCCCCTCCCTCGTTAGGTGGTCAGTGACTTCAGTTCTCTGGTGGATGCGGGGCGCCTTTCGTTTCGTGTGTGTGCTTTTTCGTATTTGTTGTTGTGTATGAATGTGTGTGTGTCTGTGTAAATGCTTGGAGGAATGAATGTTTTTTTTTTCTTATTTTTCTTAGCCCCGCATTGATTTCGTCTAGTTAACTGATTTTGCTGCCACATTTATGGTTTGTGGGGGGTTTTATTACTAACACAGTTTTGTTTAGTTCTTATTGTAAATACTTAAGTCATATTGTATATACTCATTTGGGGATCTTTTAAAAGTTGTTGTTTTATTGACCCTCCTCCCACAGACAATTTTTGTACATAAGGGGACTAGTTAGGACTTCATAGAGAATTTGAGGCATTATGGTGGACGTAGTAAGAAAGGTAGGAGTGAATGTGTTGTTTTGGTGATTGGAATATTGTTAGTTTGTTTGGGTCCGTGTCTGGGACTAGCTAAGTTTAGATTTAAGACAGAAGAAGACCGTCATTCCCCATCCCCTTTTTAGGCCTTGTGCCACATTTTATACACATTTGTATAAATAAATATTGTGAGCTTCGCGACAGAGAGTCTTTTTGTCCTTTGGTTTGAAATTTTTGACGAACGACGAACCTTTTTTATCTGCTAACGATTTGTTTTCTTTCAGTGCTGTAAGAACTTTTTGGACGAACTTCTGAGGATATTTCTGATAAGTTATTCTTTAAGTTTTATTTTTTTGATTTTATTCTTCTATTTCTTTTTGTTTGTTTTATTTTTTGGGCTTCGGCCCTCATATTTTTTTTTATTTTAGTCCGGTTTGACAAAGTCTTACTGGACGTCTTCTTTTTTATTGTTTATTTCTTTCTAGTTGTTTTTCGAAAAAAAAGTCATCACAGTATTTGAAAAAAGAAAAGAAAAAGAAAACTTTGTTTTTATTTTTTCCTTTTTATTAGCGACTTCGGTCGCATTCTCTCGTCTTTTTTGGTCTAACTAGTTTGTTTTTTTCTTTTCTTTTTTATTTTCTTTAGCGGCTTCGGCCGCAAACCATTATTTTTTTTTCTGGATGTAAACCAGACTTTTTCTTTTCCTTTCTTTTTTTTGTACATTTTTCTGAATTTTTTAAAAAAAAGAGGAGTTTCTGTTTTTGTTTTTTTTTGCTTTCGGCTGCCTTTGGGCGCCATTTAAAATTTTTTTTCTCCTATTTAATTTTTGTTTGTCTTTTAATTTTCCCAGTTTATTTATTTTTTAAAAAGTTTATTGTCTTTGTTTCGCTTTTTTAAAATTTACTGGTACATCCAGGCTTGTTTTTATTTGTTTAATTTCTTTTTTTTTCCCCTCCCAAAACTCCTTTCCCCAAATCTGGTGATTATATTTAAAAAGACCCGCAGGTGGTAGTCTCCACGTTTTTCAATATGGTCGACGGTGCCAGTCGGGCCAATATAAAAAAGGATCTTTTTGGGACGGCTGCTAAAGCCAACCCCCCTGATAATGCTGCCAAGAAGCGGGCTGATGGTAACCCCAAAGCTGACCATACTAGTAGCTCCAAGAAGGGAGAAGCTAGTAATAATAACGTTGAGGTGCCAAAGGAGGCACAAAGTAAGAAAGCCGAGGAATTGCCCTCATGCTGGAAGTCCCCACCAAGTTGTATTCTGAACATGGCGGATTTCCTGGATACGACAAAAGGTTACGCCCATCTTGTAAATAAAGATGGGTTCGTCGATGCTGTCCAGGAGCTCGATGTGTTCACAAAAAGAATGGTGACCGTTTTTGTGGTGGACAAAAAAAACAAAAAGGTTTGTCGCTCCACTAAAGACACAGTGATTAAATCACTTTTGTCCCTGGGGATAAAACCCCAAAGAGTAATTAAGGGTAGAGGGTTCTTCATGTGGGACATTCTACTGCCCACACCAGAAGATTGCCTAGCCATGGCAAAAAAGAGCTGATCACTAAAGATCTAATACTAAGAACAGAGTATGAAGGCCGAAGGAGGACCAGGGTGGCCGTTTTCGAGGTTCCTCCTCAAATTTCGGGAGAGCTCCTGGCTGCATTTTTTATGCAGTACGGCCAAATTTTAGGGGCTCTCTCCGACAATTTGAACGGGGGATGGACTTTTGATGTCATGCTTGATCAAGAGGCCTTCAAGTCCGTCCCCAACTGTTTGGTGTTTGGTGACCGGAAAATGCCGGTCATAGTGACCGGTAGGAGACCAACTTGCTGGAGGTGTGGAGAGACTGGTCACCTTTCCTCCTCCTGCCCAGGGAAGAAGGCCCCTGGAGTTCCGGTCACAGGTGACCAAAATACCCCTCTAGTGGGCCTAGCTGCGGGGCGAACCGTTGGGGAAAATCCCTCCGTTGCGTCCAGACCGACATTACCCTCAAATCCGACGCCTGCCACAAGTGTGGTTAAGGAGAAAGAGGAGGGGGAATGGCGCCTCGTGGTTAGGGGCAAGGGGAAGACCCAAACAGCGGTTCCTCAGTCCCAACATGACCCCGGGGACATTGTCACCTACAGCCCCATTCCCTCTACCAGCTCTGAGGGCGACGCCTCGGCGTCTTATGCAGAAACAGCATCTGAGTCCCAAAAACTTAAGCTGGTAGAACATTTTGGACCTGAAAAAATTGAAAGAAAAAGTGGAGGCCAAGCGGGCTAAAAATAAAAAATCCTCTGCCCCGTCTTCCCCCACATCACTTAAATATAAATTCACAAAACCACCTCCGCCTAAATCTTTGACAAACTCTCCAGTGAAATCTCTTCGTTCCTCCAAACCTTCACCCGTAAAAACACCTTCCGGCATGACTCCATTAACTACACCGAGAGACACTCCTATGCATACACCCACTCACTCTCCACAGAAAAAAAGAAACAGAAGTCCGGATACTCAATCAGCTACAGACAAGAAAAAAATAAAATAAAACCACCATATCTCCCGGGGGAAGACGTCTGCCGCGTATCCCGGGATCAGGCTGACAGGGTCTTCGGGCAAACTAAAAACCCGATGCCCTTAAAAGTTCTCTGGAACTTCCGGCACATCAAGGGTGTAGATGTGGAGGTGCCGGAAAATTTTAATACCCGGAATCAGCTAACCGTTGTAAGAACTGGCCCGGGTACGCGGGAGATATGGGGCATGATAGAGGAGGCTAAGGCCTCCTTGAAAGTGGTGCCCCCAGCAGTAGTTCTCCTTGAGGATAACTTAGACGAAACAAAAAAGTGTAAAGGGAGGGTCCCTCTTTATGTTCACCCATCCCTTTATAGGGCTCTTAAGTTAACTTATCCCGCGGACATCGGTAGCTTGTCTCAGAGTGATACTCTCGATACTGAGATGATGTCAGGTTCGATGGGACAAGCTGTCGGTGTCCTCACCCCAGCCATGTTCTATCCTGAAGGACAACCCTAATTCGATTGACAATGTCTCTCTGGTTAGCTACGTTGAATGTCCAGAGGCCTGAGGTCCGAGTCTCGCAGGGCGAGGTTCTCTCGTGACCTTCAGCGCCTCGGGGTGAATGTATGTTGTATACAAGAGACCCGGTTTTCTTCTCATGATCGTGAGGACATACTGTCTAAGGGGTTTGCCCTTTATTCAGCCTGTTTTGATGGTCGTTCGAGGGGTGTCTCTTGGCTAGTGAGCAAGTCTTTGAAGGCTGCTTGTACCCTTGTCTTCGCGGATCCGGCGGGCAGACTTTTCGTTCTGGATATTACCATAAAGGATAAGGTTCTACGTCTCATTGGGGTTTATGCGCCCAATACCCATTCCGAGCGGCCTGCTTTGTTTCGGCAGATCGCGCCGTTCTTGACGACGTCTCGTCGGGTAGTTTTAGCGGGGGATTGGAATGCCGTCCTTGACACCGATATAGATCGTATAGGGCATAAACAAGGTACTTACAACCCGGATGTGAAACCATTTCGGGACTTTATCGATGGGTTTGATCTTGTCGATAAGTTCCGGAATGAACACCCTCGGGAGGTAGCATGAACTTGGACAACTAGTGGCAACTCGGCTCCTGGGACGCTTGCGAGCTACCTGGAACGAGTCTTAGTTAGGAGAGTCGATGTAGGGCTCTTAGGGTGTCCAAGTTTCCATTACATAGTTTATACGGATCATAGGCTTGTCCGGGTCCGTGTAAACTTAGATAAGCCTTAGGTTAAGTTGGCTGGTTACTGGAAATTGAACTGTTCACTTTTTGGTGATCAGGGTTTCCGGGACCAGCTGTTACTAACCATCCAAAGGGAATTGACGGGAGCGGTTGGGGGAAACGCCTGGTGGGGCAATTTAAAATCTAAAATTCGAACGTTTGCTGCCGATTTTAGTCGTCGACTCAATCTAGATAGATTAGCGACGTAAACTGCTTTAGAAAATAAAGTCGATCGTGCAGTGAAATCCCGTGTTAGTGGGGATATAGCCTTAGCTAAGGCAGAGTTGTCCTCCTTGCTTATCAAGAAGGATCAAGCTCTGGTAGTTAGGGCGAGGTTAAAAAGAATGTCTTCTGAGGCAACGAATATGGCCGCTGAACTGCATGCAGAGGAGAATCGAAACGCGTCTAGACGACATATAGCGTGCGTCACGTTGCCGCATAAGCGGATCGTGACTACAAACGCGGGCATATGTGAGGTCTTTCGGGACTACTTTCAGGATCTTTTCACTAGGGAGCCCGGTCTGAGCCCTGCTCAGTTCGACGCCTATTTAGCTGACTTTCGCTGCCTCTCGGCAGTTGAAGCGGCTAGGTGTGATGGTCCCATTACAGAGTCGGAGATCTGGGAAGCGCTGAAGCAGATTGGCCTGGATAAGTCTCCGGGATTAGATGGTCTTCCCTACGAAGTTTACTTGAGGTTGTCGCACGTTTTTGTTCCTTTGCTGGAGCTGATTTTCAACCACTGGATGAAGCAGGGGTCTTTACCCCAACGCTTCACCAGGGGTGTGATCAAGTTGCTGCGTAAGGACAAGAACGGAACTTTCGCCCTTTAACGATGTTAAATACGGACTTAAAGATTTGGGCGAAGTTCTTAGCCAACCGTTTGCAGCTTGTCCTGTCTAGTCTGATTGGCCCTGAACAGACTTGTGCTGTGAAGGGTAGGACTATTCAGGATAACCTTCATATGGTACGCTTGATCTTAGAACAAGTCGACAATGAAGCCGCGCTGATCAATTTAGATCAGCCCAAGGCCTTCGATATGTTTGACCATCGATTTCTGGAGGCTGTCCTTTCGGCGGCCGGTTTCGGAGCCAACTTTCGCTCCTGGATCCGACTTTTGTATGTGACCCCCGGTGCGCTGGTGGAAGTGAATGGAGTAAGATCGAAGCCTTTTGTATTGTCTCGCTCCATTCGTCAAGGTTGTCCGCTCTCGCCTCTGCTATTTTCTTGCGTTGGAACCATTCCTTCGCAAGTTATAGGCGAATCCGGTCCTGCGCGGAATTTCCCTGCCTGAGGCTTCCACCTCAGCCAGGTATTCTGCCTATGCTGACGACGTTTCGGTTCTTGTGTCGAGCAGAGCCGAGATTGACGAAGTCAGCAAAGAGATCAGTGGGTATGAGATGGTGACAGGGGCCAAGATCAAGATCAGTTCGGTCCTGATCTCCAGTTGGAAATGAATTGGTCGGAGGTGCAAGAGAAGGCCGAGATCGCGGTTAATCTGTAGTCTCGGAGGAGACTTTCGCTGAAGGGGAGGGCGGAGGTATGCGTTTCACACATATATCCGATCCTCCTTTACCGACTCTCTGTGCTTCCACTCCCGTATGCCAGACTAATGTCATTAGTCCGGACCTTGTTCTCTTTCTTGTGAAGAGACAAGGCCCCATTGGTATCTCGCGTGATCTGTTGCCTTCATCCCTCTGAGGGCGGTCTGGGTATGCCTATCATTGAGATTCGGCAATATATGCGTCGCATTACCTTTCTAGACCGAATGTGTCGCGGATTGGATGAGGTGGGCACCTTTTGGAAAGAAGATGTCCGAAAACATTTCCCATCCCTGAGAAGTGTGCACTCGTGCGAGGAGGAGGCCGGCCGTACACCTCGTGCCGAGTGCTCCTTCTACCGCGAATGTCGTCGTGCTTTGAAGCTCCTCTTACGGACGACGGATGGCCTCTCCGACGCCCAGGCGTTGTCTCGTAAGGCATTGTATCAATTGTTAGTTAGGGGGTCCGTTCAAGATGATCTGATCGACGAGCTCGGTCTTACGAAGCAGGAGGCTCGCTCGATATGGCCTTGGGCGCCTGGGTTGAAATGTCTCAATACTGATGAGGCAACACTCACCTGGATGATGATTCGTGGGGCCCTCTGGGTCGGCAAGAGACTTTGTTCAGCAGGCTTGGAGAAATATCCAAACTGTCGTCGCTGTACTGGGGAAGTCGAGACCATTGGTCACGCCTTTTTTCAGTGCAAGACGGTAGTGCCGTTGTGCAGGTTTGTTGAAGGCCTCATGGTTCGCCTGCTGCAGGGAAAGTTCTTTGTCTTGGAAGCCAGTTCTGTTTGTAGCAATGTGGTGCTGCAATTGACGAAGGCTGAACACTATCTATTCTGTTTCTTACTAGGGATTATGAGAGTCGTGATTTGGACGACGCGTCAGAAGGGATTCCATGAGGGCGAGAAGTTCACCTCTTCCCAACTGATCTTGTTCTTTAAGCATCAGCTTAAAGTCAAGATTAGGACGGAAAGGCGGCGGCTCACCTCATCGGAATTTGGCAAAAGGTGGGTGAATCTTGCGCGAATGTGTAGAGTGAAAGGGGCTGACCTAGAGTGGCATTTGGATGTCGGTTACGTACAGAATTTTGTCCTAACAGGGTTGAACATAGGCAACCCACCCAGATTTTAGGTTAGACTAGGTTTTGTATTTTGAAGCTTTAGTTTTCCCTTTTTTCTAGTAAACTTAGCTAGGGTTTGCATGCGCATTGGTCCCTTTTATTTCTGTCCCTATTTTTTTCTTTTGTTTAATTCCCCATCCCCTCCCTCGTTAGGTGGTCAGTGATGTCAGTTCTCTGGTGGATGCGGGACGCCTTTCGTTTCGTGTGTGTGGTTTTTCGTATTTGTTGTTGTGTATGAATGTGTGTGTGTCTGTGTGAATGCTTGGAGAAATGAATGTTTTTACTTATTTTCTTAGTCCCGCATAGATTTCGTCTAGTTAACTGATGTTTCTGCCACATTTATGGTTTGTGGGGGTTTTTATTACTAACACAGTTTTGTTTAGTTTTATTGTAAATATTTCAGTCATATTGTAAATAATCATTTGGGGATCATTTTAAAAGTTGTTAATTTTTGACCCTCTCCCACACGAACAATAATTGTATATAAGGGGACTAGTTAGGACATCATAGAGAATTTGAGGTATTATGGTGGACGTAGTAAGAAAGGTAGGAGTGAATGTGTTGTTTTGGTGATTGGATTATTGTTGGCTTGTTTGGGTCAGTGTCTGCGACTAGCTAAGTTTAGAATTAAGACAGATGAAGACCGTCCTTCCCCATCCCTCTTTTAGGCCTTGTGCCGCATTTTGTATTTATTCATACAAATAAATATTGTGAGCTTCGCAACGGCCTTGATCTTTTTGTCGTGATTTTGACGGTTGCGGACAGCTGATTTTCGCTCGACTCTTTTTGAAATTTACCCGTTTGCATTTTGATCTTCATTTTGGTTAAAGTTTGTTTATTTTAATTTTACATTTTTGTGACTGTATTGAAAAAGTTTTTTGATTTTTCTTTTTTCTCTCCATTTTATTTTTGCCTCCCTCCCACCTTTAATTTTTGCACTTTTCCTTTTTATTCCAGTTTTCCTATTTGTTTTTTGTTTTTTTTTACCAGTTTTACTTTTTTGATTTTCATTTTTACCCCTTTAATTTTCGCAGTTCTTATTTCTACCCACTTTAATTTTTTATTCTAGTCTTCCTTTTTAATTTTCATTCCCCCCCCTTTTTTTTTTAATCTATCTTCGTTTTTCTTTATTCTGCTTTATTTTTGATTAATTAATTTATTGTTTCTTTCCATCCTTTAATTTTTACGTGTTTATTGTTTGTAATCGTTTGTATTCTTTTGGTTCGACTCGCTTTTCTTAGGGTCGGCCATTTTGATTTTGTGTATCTAGCTTCGGCTATTGTTCCCCGTTTCGTATTTTTTTGTTGACGTCGGCCATTTTGATTTTTTTGTAACTAGCTTCGGCTATTGTAGTTTCGTATTTTTTTGTTTATTGACCATTGGCCATTTTCATTTTATTTATTTATTTTTTTTTTAACTAGTTTCGTCTTTTGTCGAAGTTTTGTATATTCTTTGTTTTCCGTTTTCATTGTCTAACGTTTTTTATTTCTTTTATTGTTTATTTTCTTTTACGTGTTTTCTTTTATTGTTTCGCCTTTAGGCGATATTTGTTCTTTATTGTTTTTTCTAATTTTTATTGTATTTTTTGTTTTCCGTATAAGTGAACCGTGTTTTTTGTTCTTTTCGTCATGTAAATTTTGTGTGTGCATATTTATTTGATTCATTTTTTGTCGTTTAATTTTTGATTTAATTATCTTTTGCCTATAAATTTGTTTAACCATTTCCCTCCCACACCCTCTTTCCCCCCTCCCCTTCACTGTGGAAAAATGGACAAGAAGGAAAGAAAAAGTTCCTTCCTTTTTAGTTTAAAAAAAAGCCAAAAATACCTTCTTACAGGCATGCGGTAAGAAAGCACCTTTATAACCCTAAAAAAGACCCTCCTGACAAAGAAAATAAGGATGAATACCCTGATCTGCCCTCAGTTCCATCTAATGAGGAGATTGTAGAAGTATTAAAAAAAGCCTCCAAAAATATGGAGGCTGAAAAGAGCAAGAAATTAGACCAAGCAAATGACAAATCAACTGCTAATGCAGAGGCAGGGGAATCGCCCTCTTGTTGGAAGTCCTCTCCTAAATGCATAATCGACATTGCGGAGTTCTTAGATCGTGCCAAGGGTTACGCACACCTTGTGGTGGAAGGTGGGATTTTTCAGGATCCAATAGAACTGAAGAAAGTCGAGAAAAGAATAGTGTCAGTGTCATCGACAAGCGATCTCGCAAAATTTGTCGTTCGACTAAAGACACAGTGTTCAAATCACTGGAGTCCCTGGGGTTTAAGCCCCTCCGAATTGTTAAGGGCAAGGGTTTTTTCATGTGGGACGTGCTGCTGCCCACCGCCGAAGAATGGCGGCTTTTTTGTCTCAATACGGGGAGATTCTGGGTGCTTCTTGCAATAGCCTGACCGGGGATGGAGCTTTGAGATGATGCTCAATCAAAAAGCCTTCGGCTCTATCCCCAACTGCCTGGACGTCGGTGACCTGAAGCTGCCGGTCACCGTGACCGGCCGTAAACCAGTTTGCTGGAAATGTGGAGTGACTGGTCACCTCTCCTCTTCCTGCCCAGAGAAGAAGGCCTCTGGAGCTCAGGTCCCAATCGACCAAACTCCCCCTCTGCCCGAGTCTTCAAAAACCGCCACGCCTATAATGGGCACGCCGGCTACCAGGACCGGAGCGGTTGTACCCCCGGTTGGGTCTTCATCCAAGCCCCCATTCCCCGACCGAAGAGCCTTCTTCCACTGCAAGTGTGGTTGAGGAGAAGGAAAAGGGGGAATGGCAGGTAGTCGGCAGGGCCAGAGGGAAGCGTCAGATAGCGGGGATTCAGTCCCCTGAAGCCCCGGGGACTAAAGACACAGCTCCGCTCCCTCTGGTAAAAGTAAGGGCGATGCCATGGCCTCAAACCAGACCATTGAAGATCTAAAAAGGAAATACGACCCTGGATACAGTAAAACTGAAAAGATTAAAGAATTAAAAAATCAACTGGATAAACAAAAGAAAGCAAAATCATCTCCATCTAAGATCTCTCCCTCCTCGCAGTCTCCACATCCCTCTATATCCCGTCCACCTAAGTCCCCCTCTACAAAGAAATCCACTCCCTCCACATCCGCCGACCCACCACCTTCTCCTTGTTCCTCAACCTCTCTTTGTAGAGTGAAGCCTCCACTTGCTTCCTCCTCCTCTTCTGCCCAGTCCTATATTCCTCTCAGTAGAGACCCCAGCCCATTTAGACAACCCTTTACCCCCCGCAATACCCCCAGTCCTTCCCCCACTAAATCACCTGTAATGCCTCTCCCGTCAAAAAGACTCAGAAGCCCTACCCAAGATGATAAGGAAAAAAAAGAAAAAAGCTAAACACATTTTTAACCTAGGGACTGAAGTCAGCAAAATTTCTCTGCTACAAGCGGAGAATGCTAAAGACTATGGAAACAGAATCAGAAACCTAAAATACTTACTGTCGATCAAGCAGTTTGCTGACAAGGACATTGATGACCCTCGTAACTTCCCTAACGCAAAAAGGGTGTTAACAGTGGTCAGATCCGATCCGCGCACGAAACAGATTTGGGCCATGTTGGATGAGGCTATAACTTCTTTCA
Source organism: Acanthosepion lycidas (assembly GCA_963932145.1). Classification (NCBI taxonomy): domain Eukaryota; kingdom Metazoa; phylum Mollusca; class Cephalopoda; order Sepiida; family Sepiidae; genus Acanthosepion; species Acanthosepion lycidas. The sequence goes on along the minus strand of OZ010572.1, from coordinate 91,360,789 downwards.
ACATGACCCCACCCATCGCTATTATTGAAAATAACAGTTTAAAAAAAATGAAGCAATTTTGTGCAGGGAGGGTCCCGGTTTTCGTTCACCCATCCCTGTATAGAGCACTAAAATTGACTATCCCCTGGGATATCGGCGGAATCTCTCAAGACGGTACCATCAAAAATGAAATGGGCCATGGGTCTATGGGAGAGGCTGTCGGTATCCTTACCCCGGCCATGTTTAATTCAGGTAAACAACCCTAATCGGACTTTTCGATGGCGCTCTGGTTAGCTACTTTAAATGTGCGGGGCCTGAGGTCCGAGTCTCGTGACCTTCAGCGCCTTGTGGTGAATGTTTGTTGTGTGCAAGAGACCCGGTTTTCTTCTCATGACCGTGAGGATATACTGTCTAAGGAGTTCGCCTTTTATTCAGCATGTTTTGATGGTCGTTCGAGGGGTGTCTCTTGGCTAGTGAGCAGGTCTTTGAAGGCTTCATGTACCCTTGTGTTCGCAGATCCGGCGGGAAGGCTTTGTGTGCTGGATGCTACCATAAAGGATAAGGCTTTACGTCTCATTGGGGTTTATGAGCCCAATAACCATGCTGAGCGGCCTGCTTTGTTTCGGCAGATCGAACCGTTTTTGATGACTTCTCGTCGGGTAGTTATAGTGGGGGATTGGAATGCCGTTCTTGACCCCGATATAGATCGTATAGGGCAAAATCCGGGTACTAACAATCCTGATGTGAAGGCATTTCGGGACTTTATCGGCGGGTTTGATCTTGTCGATAAGTTCCGGAATGAGCACCCTCGGAAGGTAGCATGGACTTGGACAAATAGTGGCAACTCGGCTCCTGGCACGCTTGCGAGCTACCTGGACCGAGTCTTAGTTAAGAGAGTCGATGTAGGGCTCTTCGGGTGTCCAAGTTTCCACTATATAGTTTATACGGATCATAGGCTTGTCCGGGTCCGTGTAAACTTAGATAAGCCTAAGGTTAGAATGGCTGGTTACTGGAAATTCAACTGTTCATTATTTAGTGAGCAGGGTTTCCGGGACCAGCTGCTACTAATGATGCAGAGGGAATTGACGGGGGCGGTTGTGGGAAGCGCCTGGTGGGATAATTTAAAATGCAAAATTAGGACGTTTGCTGCCGATTTTAGTCGTCGACTCAATCTAGATAGATTAGCAGCGCAAACGGCTTTAGAAGATAAATCCCGTGTTAGTGGGGATATAGCCTTAGCTAAGGCAGAGTTGTCCTCCTTGCTTATCAAGAAGGATCAAGCTCTGGTAGTTAGGGCTAGGCTAAAAAGAATGTCTTCTGACGCGACGAACATGGCTGCTGAACTGCGTGCAGAGGAGAATCGGAACGCGTCTAGGCGACATATAGCGTGCGTCACATTGCCGGATAAGCGAACCGTGACTACAAACGCGGGCATATGCGAGGCCTTTCGAGATTACTTTCAGGATCTTTTCACCAGGGAGCCCGGTCTGAGCCCTGCTCAGTTCGACGTCTATTTGGCTGACTTACCATGCCTTGAGGCAGCTGAAGCGGTTAGGTGCGAGGGTCCCATTACAGAGTCGGAAATCTGGGAATCGCTGAAGCAGGTTGGCCTGGATAAGTCTCCGGGACTAGATGGTCTTCCCTACGAAGTTTACTTGAGCCAGTCGCCCGTTTTTGTTCCTTTGCTGGAACTGATTTTCAACCAGTGGATGAAGCCGGGGTCTATACCTCAAGGCTTCACCAGGGGTGTGATCAAGTTGCTGCATAAGGACAAGAACGGTGTGGATGGGTTAGGGAACTTTCGCCCTTTAACCATGTTAAACACAGAGATAAAGATTTTGGCGAAGATCTTAGCCAACCGTTTGCAGCTTGTCCTGGCTCGTCTGATTGGCCCCGAACAGACTTGTGCTGTGCAATGAAGCCGCGCTGATCAATTTAGATCAGTCCAAGGCCTTCGATAGGGTTGACCATCGGTTTCTGGAGACTGTCCTTTCGGCGGCCGGTTTCGGAGCCAACTTTCGCTCCTGGATCCGACTTTTGTATGCGACCCCCGGTGCGCTGGTGGAAGTGAATGGGGTTAGATCGAAGCCTTTCGTATTGTCTCGCTCCATTCGTCAAGGTTGTTTGCTTTCGCTTTTACTTTACGTTCTTGCGTTGGAACCATTCCTTCGCAAGTTAAAGGCGAATCCGGTCCTGCGCGGAATTTCCCTGCCTGGGGCTACCACCTCAGCCAGGTATTCTGCCTATGCTGACGATGTTTCGGTTCTTGTGTCGAGCACAGCCGAGATTGACGTAGTCCGCAAAGAGATCAGTGTTTATGAGATGGTGACAAGGGTCAAGATCAACCGTGATAAGTCTGTGGGCTTGCGGTTGGGTGCGTGGAAGGGAGTTTCTCTTCCCGGGCCTTTCCTCTGGACGGATGGGCCGATCAAGATACTCGGCGTCTGGTTCGCTCCTGATCTCCAGTTGGAAATGAGTTGGTCGGAGGTACAAGGGAAGGCCGAGATCGCGGTTAATCTGTTGCCTCGGAGGAGACTTTCCCTGAAGGGAAGGGTGGAAGTGTGTGTTTCACACATCTATCCAATACTCCTGTACCGACTCTTTGTACTTCCACTCCCGTATGCCAGACTAATTTTATTAGTACGGACCTTGTTCTCTTTCTTGTGGAGAGACAAGGCCCCTATGGCACTCGCGAGATCTGTTGCCTTCATCCCTCTGAGGGCGGCCAGGGTATGCCTAGCATTGAGATTCGTCAACATATGCTTCGCATCACCTTCCTAGACCGAATGTGTCGCGGATCGGATGAGAAGTGGTCTTTTGAAAAGCAGACGTCCGCAAACATTTCCCGTCCCTGAGAAGTGTGCACTCGTGCGAGGAAGAGGCCGGCCGTTTACCCCGAGCCGAGTTCTCCTTCTACCGCGAATGTCGTCGTGCTTTGAAACTCCTCTTACGGACGTCGGATGGCCTCTCCGACGCCCAGGCGTTGTCTCGTAAGGCATTGTATCAAGTGTTAGTTAGTGGGGCCGTACAAGATGATCTAATTGGCGAGCTCGGTCTTACGAAGCAGGAGGCTCGCTCGATATGGCCTTGGGCGCCTGGGTTGAAATGTCTCAATAACGATGAGGCATCACTCTCCTGGCTGGTGATTCGTGAAGCCCTCTGGGTCGGCAAGAGACTTTGTTCAGCAGGCTTGGAGAAATATCCAAACTGTCGTCGCTGTACTGGGGAAGTCGAGACCATTGGTCACTTCTTCTTTCAGTGCAAGGCGGTAGTGCCGTTGTGCAGGTTTGTTGAAGGCCTCATGGTTCGATGCTGCAGGGAAAGTTTTTTGTCCTTGAAGCCAGTTCTGTTTGTAACAATGTGGTGCCGCAGATGACGAAGGCTGAACACTATGTGTTCTGTTGCTTGCTAGGGGTTATGAGAGTCGTGATTTGGACGACGCGTCAGAAGGGATTCTTTGAGGGCGAGAAGTTCACTTCTTCCCAACTGATCTTGTTCTTTAAGCATCAGCTTAAAGTCAAGATTAGGACGGAAAGGCGGCGGCTCACCTCATCAGAATTTGGCAAAAGGTGGGTGAATCTTGCGCGTATGTGCCGAGTAAAAGGGGCTGACCTTGAGTGGCATCTTGATGCCGGTTAGGCATTAGGATATTGTTTTTCCTGGGTTGAACTTGGGCAACCCATCCCTGGTTTTAGGCTAGAGTAGGTTTTTGGTTTTTTGACTTTTTAGTTTCTTTTCTTTTTTTGTAAACTTAGCTAGGGTGTGTTTGCTCATTGGTCCCTTTTTTCTGTCCCCATTTTTTTCCTTTAGTTTAACTCCACATCCCCTCCCTCGTTTAGGTGGTCAGTGATGTCAGTTTTCTGGGGGATACGGGGCGCCTTTCGTTTCGCGTGTGTGTTTTTCGTATTTGTTGTTGTGTATGAATGAGTGCGTGCCTCTGTGAATGCTTGGGAGGAATTAATGTGTTCTTTATTTTCATAGTCCCGCATCGATTTCGTCCGGTTAACTGATATTTCTGCCACATTTAAAGTTTGTGGTTTTTTTTTTATTACTAACACCTTTTTGTTTAGTTTCTTGTAAATATTTTATGTGTCATATTGTATATATTCATTGGGGTTCTTTTTAAATATTGTTGTTTTATGCCCCTCCCCCCACAGTCGATATTTGTAAATAAGGGGAGTATTTAGGATTTTCATTGAGTCAAAGAGGTATTTTGGTGGATGTAGTAAGAAAGGTATGGATAAATGTGTTGTTTTGGTGAAAGGAATATTGTTCTGTATGATAGGGTCAGTGGTTGTGGCTAGCTAAGATTTATATTAAGACAAGTGATGACCATCCTTTTCCTCAACCCCCCTTTTTGGCCTTGTGCCGCATTTATTGTATATATACAATAATAAATATTGTGAGCTTCGTGACGGATAACCAACTGCCAAACAACTCCACGTCACATATACTTTGAAGTTACAAAGTTAAATTTATTTAACACGAAACAACTCCAATACACTCACTCACTAATCTCTGAAATCACTCCTGAACTTTTATCAACTTTAGAACTCACAATTCCAAACTTTATTCTTCTGAATTACAAGTTCAATATTACAGTAAAAGGTAAATTACTTAAGAACTTTCTGTTTAAAAGACACTTAATATTAACAACTTTAATATCAATATTCTGCTTGTACATTGTTTTGAATGTTTTATTAGTTTCTAATTAGATATGTCTTGTTCGTAATACGAAGTCTGGTACAAATTTCCAAATCAAAGGGACACGGCTCTGTCCTACCTTTTCTTTGCATGTTGTACACCAACCTAAATAAATCTAATTGTTACGTTTTAAAACAATTCAGTTGAATTTTGTATTTTATTTTGATGTTAGTGGAAATAGTTAATTGACACGCAACTTATTCTCAACAAGTATTACCACATAATTAACCCACCCACAACAAACTTCCTCTTACAATTGATTTAATTGTTTTATTTTCAATGTATAATATTAAAAAAATGCTCTACTGTACTACTTATTTTCTTTTTGTTATTTAATTTATAAGTATGTTCATCGATATTTTCATATATTTGAAAGTACTTTGTTATTCTTTTATTTGTCGATATTTACATATATTTGAAAGTTAACTTTCTTGTTAAAAAATTAAGTATAAATTAAGTATACACTTATCACTTATTTTCATACATTTGAAAGTTAAAAGTTAACTTTAAATTAAAAAGAAAAAACCGCGTATTAATTTCGTTAAGGGAGTAAATAGGCCCAAATTGTATAAGTGCGCAAAATGGTTCAGCAGCGAATGTCTCTCAATAAGCCGGTAAGGGATGACAAGAAGAGCGAGAAGAAGTCCAATTATTTCTGGTCGTTAACATCCAAAAAGGTAGTTTTCTTCAATATCTAATTGTTGATTTGAGTTAAGCATATACATTTGCACGGAATTAAGACTATTTTGGAAAAATTTGAAGGGTTATTAGCGCTCGGGTGTTACAATATAAATTTACCCAAGTTACCCAAGTAAAATAAATTTACATCGTATTTTGATATTATTAGGATTTTAGTTTTAGTGATAATTTAAAAACAATAAATATTTATCATTAGTATCAATAATGGAAAATTAAGTTAAAAATTTAAAAGAATCGTTTTTGGAATCGGAAAAAAATAGGCACAAATTTTTCCGATACAGTTTCCGATACCCCAAAAAGTTCCGATTTTTCCGATTCTCGAATCCGATTCCGATTAATCGTCCAAACACTAGTAGATATATTCAAAAGTATATCGCTCACTCAATGGAAAATTGTATCTCAGCGAATTGATACACAGGCAAGTCAGAAATTGTTGCACTTTTGGCTTCGTATTTCGCTTTGTTGTTATAGGTACCTCCACTTTTTTGCGGGAAAACAGCATAGCGTAATAAAAAAATGCCACAAACTTAACGAAAATAAAGTTTTATCGTCAAAATGCTTATGTTATTATTAAGATGAAAGACCAAAGTATTTTTTAATTATTTTTTGAAATTTTTTAATATTTTCTAAGACGCTCGAAATTTTGGTTAAACTCAGAAAGTCTTCTTTTTTTTTACGTCATCGCGGTGCTGTTAAAATAACATTGTTTTTTTTTGCGCTTTTTTCCCGTTGAAAACACATTGATTTGGAAATTCTTATAAAATTAAAGTAATTGTCTGATTTTAATGAAATTTTCAGGACTTATTCACAAATGAATGAAATTATTTTTGAAATATTTTTTTTTAGAAAATTTTGGTAAAAAATATAATACGCCACTGGGTTCATCCAGGTAGGAACAACCTTGCCAGAATCTGATGAATATTCATCTGCAAACAAACCCCTGCAGATGAACCAGCTTTACCAAGTCATCAGCCATGATGGGGTTGATATGAGAGTTCCACACACACACTTCAGGACAACAAAGTTGGAGCTTTCCCCCTCAAAAGGAGTATGCAGTAGAAGTGACCTGCACCCAGTTACACTTTGTGATCACAAGAGTGTGGTGAAATAGGATCAAGGAATTCCAACCTCCCTGTGGTTAATAGGCCACAATGTCTCGCCTGCCTGGTCAGTCACCATTTGACATTTGAAATGTATAGTTCTAGTAGTTTTAAAACTAACTTTAATTTGCATGTGTGGTCAAAAAGTTGAATAAAAGGTGATCTGCACAGATGAGCAGAAAGAAGGATAGAACTTGATTTCTGCTAGGTGTAGCTATCAACTACAAAATTAAATCAAATGCAGACAACCAAACATATCTCAATCATTAGTTGTTAGTTGAGAAAGAAGTATATACAGAGAGAGAGAGAAAGAAAGAAACAGATAAGGGTTTTAAAGAAAAGCAATTGCCTTATTTTAATTTGGATTCTTTATTTTGTTTATATATATTCTTTTTATATTTTACTTTATTTTATATTTTTTTTATTGGGACTCAATAAAAAATTACAATAAAATTTTATGTGCTATCCAACAAATTCCCCCTTGATATTTTCTTCCCTAAATGGTTAGGAGTCTTGTATGCTCTCAAATACAGTACTATTATCAAATCTTTGAAAATTTCTGAGAATTTTTACCAAAAAATGTAATGCTTTAACAGTTCACACAAAATATCATCACAATGAAAAAAATAATACAAGATTCATGGGGTTAATCTTCAGTTGGCTTATATAGCTCTTGTTACAACAAAAATTAACCCTTCCGACATCAATCACTATAGTGACACTGGGCCTTGTCTAAACTTCTGGAGGGTTTTGTTCAAAGTCTTGGAATCAAGAAATCTGGTGGCAGCTGACATGGATTGCAGTGGTACTCTGTGAGTTCTCAGTCCAAAGTCTCTCAGCTGCCCAAAGTCATCCTGTTATATGCACTTTGGCTCAAAACTGGTGTGGTCCTAAAGGGCTCTGCTGATTCAGTGATTCCCCAATTTTCATCAATCCCAATAAAGGTTTTCTTTGTTCCCTATTTCTGCTTTCTTAATCAACTTTCCAAATTTGGAGAATTATCCACTTTCCTTGGTGTAGTCACTCCAACTTAACTCCAGCCTGCTTTACTTCCTATCTAACACTGCTTCTCGACACAGGTGGAGCTAAATTCTGCCTCTTCCTCCTTCCTTCTTGGTATTCTAACTCTTCCCACCTTTCAGGGCTGGCCTAACTGTCTTTGTGACGAATTTGATATTTAAAGTATGTCAGAGAAAGGGCATGGTTTATTCTCCTCATTAATTTAATTTCTCTGACTCCTTTCCTGGACCCACTTGTCCAATGAAAGCACAAACCAGAACACCTCATTTTAACCTTCTGAGCAATAGATAAAAATTATTTCCCAATTTGTTTTTGTCAATGAAAATATATTTGTTTACCTAAATTCTCAAGAGATACACTGTTTTCTATCCTTAGGCTGTTCACAGTCTTAGCCCAAAGATAAGCCAGCTTACCTGTCTGTTATGACAGATCAATTTTCATAATCCCAGCAGTAGGTTTATTCTTTGTTTTCATTTCTCAATTCATTTTCACTAACAAAAATATAATTCCTGTCTGCTTCTCTTTTCACCAGTGACATGTGTTTTTCTAATTTCCAAAGAAAGAGATAAAGCCATTTCGTAATTTGCATGCCAGATTTTTCAACAGATAAAATAAACTCTTGGTGCATCATTCCAATTCGTAGGGGTGAATCAATCCAGATGGCTCTTTCTTCACTTCAATATTACTATGGAAAATGTCTTCCATTCTCTTTCTATTTCTTTATCTTTCAGTTCATATTTCATTTTGGGCTTAACCCTGTCTTTGTTTAGAATTAATGTTTAACCACCTCACAGCCTCAGTATCACATAAAGATGCTATTTTTTTAGTTTGAACACTTGTGTTTTTTTTTCATTTTTTTCTTTTGCAACTGTTTGATTTGATTTTTTTTTTGTCAGGGAGGGACAGAAAAATTCTGTGTAATTATGTAACTGCAATCAACAGTATCAATTCAATAACTGAATTCTTCAATTTTCCTCTGGTTTTGTTTTCTCTGTACTTTTGTTTAATGAATTTTAAAAACAAAATAATTTAAAAAGAGCTCATTGAGAGAATTAGTTTTTTTTCACAGCAAATAGCTAAGAGAATAATAAAAAAAAATGAATGCAATTTTTGCCATATAAAAGCTTACATATTACATAACAGTTCACCACTGTTTTCTTTTCTTCTAAGGACATTTTCCTATACTTAACACTTGGTTTCCTTTACTTAACACGGTTTACTTTATGGAGGGCTATTCCTGTATGCCTTCATCTTTTTTTGCTGACAATCATGCATTCTGCCTTATTACAGTTAATGGTTGGAACTTTCTTGCTACATTGCACTTTCAGTTTCTTTTCTACCATCAACACAATGTCATCTATATATCTTATTCTGATATCTGCCAGTAATAAAACCTAATTGGTACCCCTTTTCTCCTAGGATCATCTCACTGTATAGGCTAAATAAATCAAGTGAGAAATGCTGTCTATATCTTACTAATTGTTCTTTTTTCCAATTCATTTTAGCAATGTCAAATAAATTCACTAGGAGATGGCATGTTTGTCTTACTAATATTTTCATTTTTTTATTCATCTTAGAATTGTCATTCTGTAGAGGTTAAAGAAACTCAATTAGAAATTTTATCTCCTCTTTATATTTTTGTGATAAATGGCATCTCTGACTTAGAAATCCACTTAGAAAAGTCATCTTTTTTACAATCTTTGTGTATTTATCTTAATATTGTCCTAAGTAGGTTAAATAAAATTAGTAAGAAAAGCACCTTTTTTCTTAGTACAATTTTTGTGTATTCCTTTTAAGATTGTCTCACTATATAGGTTAAATAAATACTTTAGAAAATATATTTTTTCATACTCCTCTTTCTGATTATGTGTATTCAGCATAGGATCATCCCACTGTATAGCTTAAATCAACCCCGCTCAATATATGGTTCATGAGACGCTTTTGTGTGACCTACAAAAGTTTTCAAAATAGAAAACTGTTCATGTTCATCAGAATAAATTAAGAAGTCAGAAGTCTTGTGGAAGCACAACTTTATGAGAAAGGAAATAATAAGAATTTTCTTACCATCTAAATATATATATATATATATATATATATATATATATGATAAAATATAGTTTTAATGTATGCTATATTTATGGGTTAAAGTGCTCAATATTGGGTATAGATCATTTTGTAAATTTCAAAGTGGACATTGAAGTCAACACCTAGAGATAAGTCTTTCATCTTCATCAGGCCATATACATTGTGTTTTTGCTTGACTATTTATATATACATCTGTGTGATGCATTGTGGGTAGTCTGTTGGATTATTCTAATGGTTATTTTGGTGGGTAGTAATGGTTCTTTCAAATTATTCTAGGGGCTATTGAGAGGGAATAATTGTGGGTTCAGATGCAGTTTTTTGACTATTTATAATGTTGCGTGTTAACTTTGATTATTGTTTTATTTTTACTTTTGTTTGTGTGCATGGTTTGTTAATTCGTTTATTATTTACTTAATTCATTTATTTATTGGTTTGGATTAATTTGCTTATCTTTTTCATTTATTTTATTTTATTTTTTATTTTTGCTTATTCTTGTTCTTTTTCAGTTTTTAATTTTTAAGCAATTTAGTAAAAATTTATTTATGTGTCTGCATTTTGAGATGAGTTCTGATCATTTATTCAGTAGTTTCTGAAGTCTGGGAAGAGCATTGGAAAAGAAAATTTTAATACTCTCACTTTCTACACTACTGACATATCTTCCAGAAAGTGCTAATGTCTGACCCAGTAGAAAATTATGCAGCACCCTAAGGATACACCACTTCAGACAAGTACATTTTCATTGACATGTTTAAACTGACACATCTCAACCACACTGACTTTTTTTCTTTTCAGGCTACAAGGGACAAAACAAATATACACAAGCTTTATGGACATATGGGCAGAATAAAATTCTCCCCGTCTGGAGGAGAGTATTGTGGGGTTGCCCCCATTTACTTCACAAAAAATTGTGGCAAGGGGATGCTCTTTAAGCCTATAAATAGGAAGTGACATTCTCTGTTATCCTCTTTTCAATTTTTCTCTTAGACAATAAGATGTAGCTCACACATAAGAATGTGTCCCCTACTGGGATATGCATGTACACAGGTACCTTTAACTTCACTTTCATTTACTTCCCTCTAGGACTTACTTCTGCACAAACACCTTCACTAGTTTAGATGTTTTCTTCTTATTCATTGTTCTGTTATATGCAACAATCTTCCATTGTCTATGAATACCTCTCTCTTGTTAATACATACAATGCTGTTTTTTTGTATACAGTTTTATTGTTAGATTATTCATTTATTACTCAGACTCAAATTTGTGTCAACAATTATTGTTGTGGGAAAAAATTCATTTTTTTAAATCAGTGTCACCCCAAGCAAGGCAGTACAGTCATCAGCACACAAGAAGTTACAAGATGGGGAGGAATTAGGAACAGAAACATTAGTAATGAGGAGAAAGAAAAAAGCAATCTGGAGGACAGTAGATAGTGACTGACTTTGCATTTAAATTTTTGCAGATTAAAGTTGGTTGGAAAGCAAAGAGCTGGGAGGGAGTTGCACAAGTGAGAAGTGCAGGATAAGAAACTGTTAGCATAGAAGTTATGGCTACATCTAGCTAGCTCAAATGTAAATTGATGAGATGTCATCACCAGTCTTATATTGTGCTTAAATTCATATAGTCTAGCTATCATAGTGTAGAGCTCTTTGAACAATTACCAGGAAAGTATTTATAAAAAAAAGTGCGCAGAAGCAGCTTTACAGTGGTGAGCAAGTGATTGTAGAAAGTGACTCATGGTGCAATGAGTTACTTTTTTGGAGGATAGCATCAGCCATGTTGATGGAAGGCAGGGAGGTGCTTCTCAGATGATTAATGGAGAGCAGTTTAGTTTTGGAGGCATTAAAATTGACAAGCCATCTTTTTCCTGTTAATGATGATCTTGAGGTCATTTTGTACATTGGCTGCTATTTTGAATTTGACTGACTGATCAGCCTTACTATTAAGGCAGCAGTAAATGGTAGTGTCATCAGTGTAGATGCCAATTTGAGAGTTGATATCATCAGGAAGGTCATCAATGAAAATTAAAATGGCATAGGACCAAGGATGTAGCCGCAGGAAGGCCTGTTTTAGTACAAAAGGATGTGGACAAGTGGCTGTTCAGGACAATTTCATTTCACAATTTGATAGGAACAACTAGATCATCTTAAGAACATGCCCAGTGATACCATAGCTTTTTAGCTTGTGGAGAAGACCTGAATGCCAGACCTAGTCAAAGGCTTTGAGATGTTCAATGCTATAGGCCAGGCATCACCATTTTTATTTAAAGCATGATAGACTCTTTCCACCATTATCATTAGTACATCAGCAGTTGATCTGGAGAAATCAGTCATATTGCTTGTGTGAAAAAAGGCCCTGTGACAAAACAATTCAGCATTGATTAGGGCCTCTAGGAGTTTCCTAAACAGGCAAAAAGCATGTGTTTTCTACCTAAACACAACAAGCATTCCTGCAACAAGGGAGATTCATTCTTTGTTCTGCAGTTACACATGGGTTTCATTTGTTCTAGTCATTTGTTGGTTGCTTTCTTGTTGGACATTTTTATTATTTGTGCAATTGTACAGGATTTTTAATGTGTTTTGTTGAATATCTTGTGAACAGTGCTTGATACTGGGAAATATTTGTGTATGAGTTTGAATATTTTTCCGACATTTGTTTTTATGATTTTGTTATATAGTGGGTTGAACCATATGATATTTCATTTCCTGTTTTCTTGCTTTGTTGGTATGTATGTGAGTGTTGCCAGGAATTCCCTTTCTTTTAGGGCTACCTCATAGTCTTTCTTGTTTTTGTTGAAGATAGTTTCACTGGAAGAATTGTCAGAAATCTTGCAGTTAATTGATTGTTGTTTGTGATAGATTATTGATGGTGGGTGATTGGAAGATGTTTGTATATACAGTGGTTTATCAATGCATTTTATCCTTTATGACTTCACTAGACTAAAGTGATGTTTATGTTGATGTAAATGAATATGTGCATGAATGGGTGGGGATGCTGAAATTGAGCTGATTGTTACAAGGAGAGATGTCAAAATTTTTGTTTTGGCTTAAGATGGGATTGTTATTATGAATAGGAATATATACAATGATAATATTAACTATTCAACTATACCTACACATATGAGAAAATAAATGAACACAAAATAATTACAAAAATAGAAATTTGAAAGAAAAAGTAAAAAAAAAACTACTTAACAATGAAATCAAATCATGGTATAAAATAATAGCACCCAAGAATACCTAAACTTTATGGTCTATCTAAAACCAACAAAGCAGGTATTCCAATGCACCCTATTATATCAGGCACTCCCTACAAACTGGCAAAAGCCATAATGTGTTTTAGACCACTTGTCCAGAATCTAACTGGGCTGTGATGCTATCTAGCCATTTAAGGAATGCATACTTCCTTGTTCAGATTTCCTCAATATGAAACTGAGCAGGTATGGATCTACTCAGTTTCATATTCAAAATGTAAACAAAGCAATTACTAAAGAATTAATGAATTTATTTTTAGTCCAACATTTTTTTTTATTACTTCAAACATTATTTTTAATAGTTACCAATGTTTGAAATAGACACCCCATTTTCTATTGTATTTTTAAACTCTCTATCAGTCTGCACATTTGAGAAAACTTCAGAAAGAAAATGTGCTCTCTGGTAGAGTTTGAATTTGTGTCCCTCAAATGAATAAAAAAAATTTCAATGATGAATTTAAAAAATCCATAATTTTTTATAAATTGATTTATTTATGTTTCAGGTATGAAACTGAGCAGATATAAGTTCTTGAGGTAATCTGAATGAGGATCTATACATTTGTTAAAAGGTTAGATAGAACCTTGTTGCATTCTGACACTCTCTGTGGTGAGCAGTTTAAATCATGCAGTATCAAGTGGTTTTTTCTCTACAAAAATAGAAGAAAGGAATGGGGTATCTATTTCAAACATAGGTATCCAGTACAAATAACGTTTGAAGTAATGAAAAAATTACCTACACACATGAACATATCTACACATTTGTGCTCAAAATTATTTATTGCCATATTTAAGGTGAAAATCAGATGTAAGAAATAATATGGATTCAGCCCTGGCCAAGGCTAGTTTTTCGGTTGACTGATTAATTTTTTTCTCCATAATTTTAATATATACAGCTTTTATACCACCATCAGCCTTTAAAAGTTTACCTGAGCCACAGCCTTCATTTGTACACAAAAATATGGTCTAGTAGTTTTTGTAACAACTAATGCAACATAAGCTGGTATAAATGATGTTCTTCATCATATTGATTATTCTCAAGTAATGTCTTGATTTGTAAACTATCAGCATCAACTAGGATATTCAATTTTTTAAAGTTGTAGGATGAAACTTTTTGTTGTGTTGTCTTCCAGTCTGTGATGTAAAACTAATTGTCCTCATGTCGACTGATAACTGACTTATTTATGGTCATTTCACTTTATACAAAATAGGTTATGTCCATTTTGCATATCTCACTACAGCTCCTGGAAATGAAGATATTTTATACTCTTTATTGATCTTTGACTGAGATCTTCTCTCTCTCTTTTTCTCTCTTGAGGTGTATACTGGTCTCATTTTACTGGGGACCTAGGTCTGAACTCATCTTCATTTTGATCTTCTGACTTTATGTTGGATTTGTGCTTAGTACCCTCCATAATTTCTTACTGTGTTCACTTTCATCATCAGAAGCACTTATCCTTTCATCCTTCTCAGGTTCCTCCTCATTTTTTACTTCTTCCATTTTGACTACTTTTATTTGATCAGAGTGAGACAGTAAATTCTGTCCATTTGTTGTTATTATAGTTATATTATGTCCCTTTTGTACAATAAAGTTTACTTTTTCGGGACTTGATTCTTTGTGTTTCTTGTGCCATATTTTTTCTTTCTGAAAGATATTTAGCCCCGTCCCCCCGTCATGTGGCACAAGGCCATTTTTAATGTGGGATTTTCGAGCCCGTGGGCTCGGCCCAAAAATATGCCCATTGAACCCGTATAAACGGGTTCAGGGCCGGTTTACTTTCCCGAAAGAGAGTCCGCCCTTCGGCATAGCCTCCTTTGGGTTTTCTCCTGCCCGAAAGCAGAGAGTTCAACCATAACAGCCAACCAACTTTCTCAAATAGGACATTGTTATAGCCAATGAAATTTATCTTGCCATCAATACAGAGAGAATTTGTACTTGATCTGCATGTTAAGTGCTTCTAGAACTCAGTAATAGTCTTGGTAGGTAACTATCTGTGGTGTCGATGGATGGAGAAAATACCATTGACTCAAAGCAATCCTTACACTAGGCCTCCACCCCATATTTAGAATTCTGAGAAACTGGAGACTAACAGTTAACATGTCAAAGTTTGTTGATGGAATTGGATTAAGAAATTTTTTTTTAAAGAAATTTTTACTTTTTACCTTTGAATTAACTTGGATTGTTTTAGATACTGAAGTATAATATTTATTTATTTTATGCGAACTTGCATGTATTATTTTTAAAGAAACATTTTCAGTGCAAAATTAACAAGTGTCATTAAGAATTCACAACGTTAATTTAAATTTAATATTTTTCTCTATGCTATTGTTTTTCGACAATGAACATAAGTATAAATTTAATTTTTTTCTTACTAGGACCCTGAATAAGTTCTCACTGTTTTCCAACAGATGGTGTTCCCAGAACTGCGTGCATGTAGTTTCAGATGGTAACACATCTCTAAGGAAGTACTATAAGCAAGCTTGAAATTCAGTGCATGTAATTTTGCCAAAATATAAACAACTTTGTTTTTCATAGCATTAAAAATTTCAGATTTTGTGGCAAAGAAAGTGTATTTACAGGGAATTTTATTGCACTACTTTATTCAAAAGAAATATTCAGCTGAAGCACACAGAATTCTTGTTGAGACTTACGGCGACCATGCTCTGTAGGAAACACTATGCAGAGATTGGTTTAGATGCTTCAAAAATAATGATTTTGATGTTGAAGATAAAGAACGCTCTGGCGCACAAAAAAGTTTGAAGACGAAGAATTGGAGGCATTACTTCATGAAGACTCATGTAAGATGCAAGCTGAACTTGCAGAATCATTAGGAATTGATCATACAACGGTTTCAAAACATCTGAAGGCATTAGGAATGATCCAAAAGCAAGGACATTGGGTGCCGTATGAGTTGAAGCCGAGAGACGTGAAACAGTGTCTTGTTACGAGTGAACAGCTGCTTCAATGGTAAAAAAAGGAAAGGTTTTTTGCATCGTGACTGGCGATGAAAAGTGGATACTCTACAATAAGCCTAAGTGTAGATCGTGGGGTAAGCCCAACCATGAATCAACATCGGTGGCAAAGCCAAATATCCATGGTTTGAAGCTTCTGCTGTATTCACCAGATATTGCCTCAACCGAGTATCACTTATTCGATCGATGGCACATGACTTGGCTGAGCAGAACTTTCATTCTTATGAAGATGCCAAAAAAAATGGGTCGACTTGTGGTTAGCCTCAAAAGACATATCGTCTTTTCCGACGTGGAATTCAAATGCTGCCAGAAAGATGTGACACTATTTAGCTATGGTAATTGGCTAATTAACCATAGAAATTAAAAACAGGAAAGACTTAAGGTGAGAAAGAGCTATATCAAAAGATAGACTGAGTGACATTAAAAAGAAGATTTTATTTACGAAGAAAGATACTTTTCACACGAGGCAGAAAATCTGTAAGAAAAAACGAGATATGAGATTCTGTCAAAACTGATTAATGTCATGATAAGGGAGTGACGCGCCAAGGGAAACAGAATTCAAAAAGAAAAACAAAGCCAACCGACACATGGCGGCCATAAAAAAATTTCTGCTTGAGACCACCGCAATACAGGCAGAGAGAATTAATATTAGTTATCTTTCAGAGATATCATTTCATTTTAATTGCTGGGTCCAATGAAGGGAACCATCTGGTGTGTGTTAGAATTTTGACATGAGGAAGAAAATCGTATTATTACTTTTTCAAACTGTTGACATCAGACACAGCGTCATTGAAAATGAGCATCTGGTGATAAGGTATGAGAAAAATAAAGAATTTGATTCTCAGGTAAAATACGGACCTCCCAGCTAAAAGTTGACTTAGCAGAAGAAACCAGGTGTTGGGTTTTGACAGTGATTGATGAGTCAGTAGAGAGACTGGACTAAGTGAATTTTGGGTGTCCCCAAAAGAAAGATGTGATAAGAATTATTTGGCAATCTGGGGTTTGTAAAAAAAAAAAATGTTTTGGCTGAAGGAAAAAAAGAAAAAATGGATTTTGAAAACAAAATTCTGGATAATAATTTTAAGAGGGTCAGTCTAGCCACACCCACACTGCCGAGAGATCATTGGTCAAGTGGTAGCATGGGTGATGGGTGATAGGTGGACGTGAATGCATGAGAAAGACGGAGAAGTTGTTAACACCCACTGAGGGGATTGGTATGAGATACCAATGTAAGAGAGGAAGAGTCTAGGAGGATAACTCTTCTCCAACCTTCCCTCATGGATGAGGGAGAAACCTCCGAAATGGAAAGTGATTAATCTTCCAAAAATGGGAAGTAATTAATTTTCCTGGCCTAAGAACAAAGAAAATTCTTGCTGGGAATCGAGAATTATCAGGAACACAAGCCATGTCAGGCCCCACACCAGGTTTTGGTTGGTGCCCATATTAACGAATGTCTCAAGGCAGCTAATCAGTTTTCTCAGGAGTCTCGCAGTTGATTAGCAGTTGCGGTCAGACCGTTGCCTTGCAGAAGCTGACCAAGACATTACCACATCCTTTTTTCACTGTTAAATTAATGAAAAATGATACTTATTAAAGAATTTATCATATAGTTAATGACAAAAATTAAATTCGATGATTTTATTAATATTTTTTACAACTATTCTTAAAAACACACCACAAAAATGTAAAAGAGTAGACACTATTATTCATCATCTTTCTCTTTTTTATATATTTTTACGAAAAATAAAATACGATTTACATAAAATACGATTATCCAAAAATTTTAATGATGGAGGTTCAGTTCATTATGTAACCTGACCAGTAAGACAATTTGGGAATCCTCTGGAACTACATAATTCTTTAAAGGCAATGGATAGTAACATAAGTTGAGAAATTTCACATTCATACAAACTTTAAATTCTTAATTCTGAATTCTAAACCCTTCGGACCTTAAATAAGATTCATAGAATTTTTACAAGGGCAATATAAGTTTTACAAAATAATAGTTGGTATTTTTTAATTTCAGTACCCCAAAATCTGTCTCAAAATGGTCAAAAAGTGCTGTGTAACAGGTTGTTGAGGTAGCTATGATTAATAAAGTAAAATGTGTGTATTTTGTCTTCTTCAAGATCATAATGAGCAAAAATGATGGTTAAAGGCAATACCTCCAGACAACACTCTTGACAAACCAAACACTTTTGTTTGTAAAAGACATTTTCCATCTGCTTATGAAACAGGTTATTATAAGAAAAGTGTGACCCTGAAACCCACCATCAATATTTGATCATTTGCCATAAGTGTATTACCTAGTCCTCAACCAAAACCAACAAATAAAACTTCTGCTTCTGTGCGAAATGTGCAAAATGATGAGTTGACACAGTTTGTAGAAAAAAGACAAAATCCTTACTTTTGAAAAATTACATAAGAATATTGATCAAATGGATTTTCTGTCAGCAGTTACATGCTATAAATCAAACGATCAGATGTTCATGCATTATTTATATTACTCGGAATGTTATCCTCATCTTCATAGCCATATTCACAATGTTTCAGCTGTTGTACGCTCCAGCCTTCGTCAGTTGATTGGAATTTTGAACTGAACCCTTTATTTCATCTACCAGAATAGATTTCTCTAGTTCCATGTACTATGCCTTTTCTGGATGTCTCAGTTATTTCCCTGTAACTCAACTCTCTAAGTTTTTTTGGTTCAACACTTCATTTCTGTGCTTGGTCAGCTCAGCAGATTTTTGTGGCCTAGCATATGTGCTGATTCTTTATGTTTTCATATTTTCCAGTGATGTTTTTTGCCTATTATTTCAACTTCATCCCACAGGAGGCAGTGATCTCCTTTTTCCCGCCATGTGTGTTCAGCTATGCCCGCTTTTTTAATTTCCCCTCATGTTACCACTTTACAATGTTCTTGTAGTCATACCTTAAGGGGGCAGTCTGTTTCTCTTTTGTATTTCTTACCACAGCTACACAGGGTACACACAATCCTTAGTCATGTTCTCCTCTAGAAGAGGTGTCTGCAAAATGTTGAACCACTTTTGAAGGTTGTTTTGATGTTATATGGACCACAGATCTTTTGTATTTTCTCCAATAATCCCTTCACATAGGGTAGGTAGAATGAATCTATTTTCTGAGTGCTGTTAATGTCTAGCATAGAAATGAATACAATATGAGAACCAGTAATAAGGAGGGCTAGAGAAAAACAATGAATAGCAGCAAAATATTGCAGTATAAGCTCTGGTAAAAAAAGTCAATAAGAGAAAAAATTGCAATATGAGCATTGATAAAAAATGTTTGCAGAGAAATTAGGTTTATAAGTCCCAAAAATTCATACACAGATGTCTTCAGCATCTTTATCCAGTGGATAAAGGTGTTGGTTAGATCCAGTGACTAGACCCAAAGAGTTGTGTTAAATACCAGGCCACAGCAGTAATGAACCAAAAAACTTGGAGAGTTGAGTTAAAGGGAAATAACTGAGACATCCAGAAGAGGCATGGCACATGGAACTAGAACAATCTACCCCGGTAGATGAAATAAAGTGTTTGGCTTGAAATTCTAATCACTTGAAGAAGGCCAGAGTGTACAATGGCCGAAACATTGTGAATATGGCAAGGAAGATGAAAATAAGTCTGAATAAATGATGCAAGTAATCATAATACTTCATCTCAGAGATATAGACAGATGAAATTCATCCAATCGGTTGATTTTTTTTTTTCCAACGTTTTGAATTCAAATTTTTGAAAACTTGAGGTTTGAATGTTACCATGCTGGTATATTGTTGTAGATTAAATAAGCCACTCCTGGTAATAAAATGCAAGACACCTTAAATAAAGAACTTAAAGTTAGTCAGAAGTCAGGCAATTCGTTACTATGCACACAAGTGACTTGTTGAACTCTCTGCTTTCAGGCAGAGAGGAACCCAGATGAGGCTATACCTATAGGCAGTTTCATCTAGGGAGGTAGACAAACTCAACCCCATGTATATGAGGTTTATGGGGAATTTTTGCCCATGCCTACACATAAAAATCGGCCTTCTGCCACATCCTGCCTTGTTGGAAGGTTAGTAAATACAAGTCTGTTGAAGAGTCAGTCTATATTTCTGAGATGAGGTATTATGTACATTATTTACATTATTCGGACTATTGTCCTCATCTTTGTCGCCATATTTATGACAATGTTTCAGCCGTTGTACACTCCGGCCTTCTTCAGGTGGTTGGAATTTCGAACTGAATTTCAGATAACAGTGACGATGAGAAATTAGAAACATGTTTGTTTAATTTTTTGTCCTTGGTGTGTGTTAAAAAAAGGGAAAGAAGAAAAAATAGATATTCTTTAAATATGGAAGAATTATTAGACCATATGGTTATAATACAACAACAGCAACAATACAGTTATTGGAATTCCAGAAGCAACAACAAAATTTAATTGAAATAATACAGAAGAAAGCAGAAAATTCTCCAAGTTCTTTCACTCCTGATGTAGTGGTAAATGCCATAATTGAATTCACATACAGTTCAGATTATGGAATTATCTTTTCTGCTTATTTTAGAATATACAAGCAAATTTTCAGAGAAGAATGTAGTGATTGGGTAGATGAAAAAAATAAAAAAAAAACTTTTGTCAAGAAAGTTAGCACTAGTAGAACATGAACAATTCTGTTGTGTAATTTTGTACTACAGAAAAAACGGGAGAAATTTGTTTTGAAGAAAAAGTAAATATTCTGACTAAAATCTTTAGTGATAAAAATTTGTTATCCAATACTTGTTGGAAGTGTATCAATCTGATGAAAAAAGATACATATGCTAGAATCATTAACAAGGAGTGTGAATGATTCAAATTAAATGAACTGACTCTGGATATGTTTAAAGGGTTAATATTTGTTTGAGGGTTAATGGTAAAAAAGATGCAGAAATAAGTGCAAGAATTTAACAAAACTTGAACAGAATCAAAAACTAACATTACAAAAAATATCAGACGAATGTCAGTCATAAATTGATATGGAAAAAATTGAAGAAAAAGAATGCACAGACATACAAACTAAAGAAAAATGTAGAGAAAAAGGAAAATTAATACATGTTTCAGATGTGTAAGGTTACTTATTGGTGATGACTGTCTCTTTAAGAATTCAAAGTGCTACAAGTGTGGAAAAGTAGGACATAAAAAGTCACACTATAAAACTAAAACAAGGAAAAGTTCTTACAGAAAAATTTCATACAGTGTTGCGACAGAAAAAATAATTACAGAAAACCAAAGAAAACTTGTATATGTGAAAATTAATAATGTAGATGTAAAAATACAATGAGACATTTGTAGTGATATCACAATAATCAATGAAGCCACATGGAAAGCAAATGGAAAACCTATATTAAAATCACACATGACATCTCAGATAAGAAATTATTTTTTATTGTTGAAATGACTTGTAACATTTCATTCTATAACAAGTATGTAAAAGCTAAGGCCTATATGTTAAATGCTACAAACTTATTGGTACTGACTGGTTAGAATTATTTGAGTTGTGGGATTTACCTATAAATATTTATTATAAAAATGTAAGTGGACAAGCTACCAGTTTAAAAAAACAGTGTCAAAATTTAAAGGAAAAATTGAAAAAATGTTTTCTGGATGTTCTGTTGGATGAGTTGAGTTGGTGTCAGAAATTCAAATTGAAATTGCAAGTGAAAAAAGAGTTGACACCAGTGATTAAACCGAAACATGGTGTACCATTCGCAGCATTGGATCAAATCAATGAAGAATAAGATAGACATAAAAAAATAGATGTAATTGAAAATATTGACCATTCAAAATGGGCAGCACCAGAAGTAAAGAAAAAAAATAATAAAATTTGTATTGTGCTAATTTGTGCAGGGTTAAAAAAATGTTTAGAATTCCATAACTACCCATTTCCAAAGGAAATTTTTGCGAATTTAAATGGTGGAAATTTTTTTGAGGCTGGATTTTTCTGAAGTGTTTATGCAAATACAGGTTGAAGAAGAATGTTCAGAGTTAATAACTATAAATATGCACAAGGGATTGCATAAGTTCAACTGACTTTCTTTTGGGATAAAAGTGGCTCCAGCTATATTTCAACAAGCTGTGGATACTATGCTTACAGATTGTGACTTCACAGTTGTTTATCTGGATGACATATTAATTAAAAGTGTATCTAAGGAACTACATATTGGGCATGTGAAAAGAGTTTTTGAAAAATATGAGAATATTGGTTCAAGCTCAGTGAGGAAAAGTGTCAATTGTTCTTCCCTAAAATCAAGTACCTAGGACAAATCATTGACGAAAATGGTCATCAACCAGATCTGTCAAAGGCAATGCTGGGGTACCATCTTAATAAATTATGACTTCAGGATGGAATACTAACTGTCCCAAAAATTAGGACATGCTGATGGTTTATCAAGATACCAAAAAATACTGAATCACTTGAGGACACTGTTATTGCAGAATTAAAAAGTGAAATAGAAATTAAAAATATATTATGCAATGTAATACACCAACTACCAGTTACCTTGGACAAAATAAAAGTAAAAGCAGAACAAAATATGTTTATTTCAAAAATAAAAAAAAACAACTAAATCAAAGTAAGAAAGATAGACAATTTTTTGAACACAATCCAGACTTGAACACTTACTCACTATGTGACAAGGTACTGATGTTTGCACAGAGAGTAGTAATACTTATTATATTACAATTGCAGATATTAAAAAAATTTCATAGTGGACATCCAAGAATTTCAAGGATGAAATCTCTTATGAAAAGTTATATATACTAATCAAAATGAATCAAAACATTGAAAAATTAGTAAGAGCCTGCAGAGGTCGTGCTCTGGCAGTGAAATCATCTACTGTGAAATTACAAACTTGACAAAGACAGGGTCTCTCTGGTCAAGACATAGATTTTGCAGGTCCAATAAATGGATCACATTATCTTGTGGTAGGGGATAGCTTTACTAAGTGGCCTGAAATTTTTAAGTGCAAAAAAACAACTTCCACAGTTACAGTGAAATTTTTACACAAACTGTTTGCAAGGTAGGGAATTCCAGATGCCATAGTCTCAGATAATGGTTCACTGCTTACAAATTTAAAGAATTTTGTAAAATGTTCTCAGTTACTACCCCATTGTATCATCCAAGGTCAAATGGACAAGCTGAAGTGCTTGTAGGTACTTTTAAGCCAGCTTTGATAAAAGCAAGTAATATAAAAGTGAGCAAAGAAACACTACAACAATTCTTGAGAGAATACAAGATAATGCCAAATCCCAATATATTAATAGGCATGTCACTGGCAGAACTGATGTTTGCAAGGAGAATTAAATCAATGTTCAATAAATTGTTACCAGGTCAAAAAAATAAAAATAGATAGCAAAAAGAACACAAAAATTTTCTAAATTGGCAAGAAAGTGTTTTTCAGAGTATATAAAAATGGAAAAGAAATGTAGGAAGACAGTGTAATAAGGTCATGAATTAGAAAAATTATATATATGGCAAAAGGAAAAAAATAGAAACACAAAAAATTTAAAATAGTCCTATGCCTTTAATATGTACATGATCCATATGAAAGGGGGCCCATTGCTCTTTATCTTTAGGTCATGAATGTAACTTGGTTTGCCAAAAATTTTATATTTCCATACATTTTGAGCATTTTTGTACATATTTTCTACATCACATGAATAACCAAGCCACCATGCTTCTAATTTTAATTATCGCTTTGTTCTACAATGAGCATCATTGTATAAAACTTTTTAGTACATCTTTTTTTAATCTTTCTGGTAATATTAAAAAATCCCGATTACATAAAAAAATTTCTCTATAGTTAACTTGTGCCTTATATCTTTATAGGGGTTCTCTATCCAGAAAATCACTCCATTTGTTTTTTATTCTATAAGTAATTTTGCTTAGTACTGGATCCTGTAAGGTTTCAAATTGCAAGATGATTTAGTGTTAATACATCAGTTTCAATTCAGTGTAATATTTTATCTTCTGAATTATCTGATTATTCATTGTTGAATTTTAATCTTGTCATATAACATCAAAAACAGAACAAAATTTTGGGGGATAACAGAGTTACAGATTTCACACTAGTGCCAGTTTTTAATGTTCAATCCAAAGTAAGAAAATAGAAGTTTGAATGTTGACTTTCAAGGCCAGCAAACTTTCTTCACTGAGGAGCATTAAATGCTACACAATATTCCTACTCCAATTTCTTCTATTTGAATTTAAACTAAGCTTAATGAAAAAAAAGTTTACATCCTTTTTTTTCTACCAGGCAACACTACATCAAAATTAAGTTTACAACATTCCATTATAAATTTTATGATTTATATATGTAAATGGAATATCACTAGGATATGGGCATGTGGCCGAGTGGTTAGAATGTTTGCTTTCTGACTATGAGATACTGGTTTGATTTTCATGATGGTCAATTTGTCAGAATGTTATTGGTCTGGAGGAGGCAATCCCAAGTACCTTTGGAAAATGTGAGTGAGATGTTTGTGGCAGCATGAAGTCACAAGTCATCATGACTGAGGGTTTGGGCATGCTGGCCTTAATCATGCTAGATAACGTTCACTCTCCCATAGACTGTAACTAAGGTCCACTCAGCATTGTTGCACTATAAACGACTGGTAGAATCTGTGGGTGTTGAACAAATGCAAATGTGCCTGAACAAGTGTCTACAACAGGGATTAGCTAGCTTCCCTAGTAGACTGGCATCCTTGGATACAAGTGGCTATGCCATTTACAATATCACTATACCTAGTAATTAAATGAGGAAAAAGCATTTGTTGAGAAGTATATTATTCTCATAACTGTTTTGAAACTGATACTATCAAAGTTAGAAGAAAAGTATAGATAAATGTTCTCACTTGTTTCCAGAAACATCAGGACAGAAGAAAAATAATAAAAATACATTAACTTTTACTATAGCCTTACGGTTATTGAATAAGAAAAAAGGAATCTGGACACCACAACACAGCCCAATATTTCAGAAAAAATAGGAAGCTGTTTACCAAGTATAAAGACAACTGAAACATGATCTGAGCAAATACTTTATTCTTATATTCTTGCTTTATTTCTTAATAATCACCAATATTTCCAAAAAAAACTTTGAACAATTATATTAGTTTTTATATCTTGTTTATCAAGAATTTTATATACATTTTTTGGTTCAGTTGATTTGGGTTTATCACTGTCACCTTGTTTTACATTGCTCTATCCAAGTAGAAACTTCAGCTAATCTTTTTGAAAACATAAACTTAAAGATTGAATAAGTATAATCCTTGGGAAGCTGACTGAGCAAAGGCTCATGTTGATGAGCAAATTCTTCCAGTTTGATGTGGGGAGATGCAAAGTTCTTCAGTGTCTGCAATGAAACTGCCACTGACTTTTGAAATATACACATTGTATGTAGCATTTGTTGATGGAAGGTTACAAAGTGTTTTCCACTGATCTTGTCCCTATATAAAAGGTCATAAGCATCAAGTAGGCCACTCTCATTGTCAATCAGCCAGAATTTTCCTGTCTTTGGTGATTTACGCAGATTCCTTATGTGTTCTTGAATTATACTTGGACGATTCTCTTTCATCGCAGCATCTTGCATACTGGCAACTCTGCAAATAAATAATAAAAGGAGATAGATAAATTCATTAAAGTATTTTTAATACTTTATTATTTTTAGGCTAAAATTCTATTTTATAATGGTTTATATTTTGGACTCATATCCATGTGAGATTAACCTAAAATTTTCTTGTCAAATATATATTTGATATTCAAAATTCATTTTCTATCATTTCATATCTACTGGATGAGTAATTATTTTTATAAACTACTTTAAGTAATTTTAGATTTTCTTTTCAATAGAATTTTTTAAATACTTGAAATTTAAATTCCGTTTCTAACATTAAAACTTATTAATGCTTTGTCAGAAATTAAATATTTTGCCAAATGTGACCTCAAATTTGCCTATGACAAGATACAAATTGATGAAAAATATAGAAAGGCCATGCTGATTAATCTCCAATAGGCTTACTTAGATGGAATTGTATACCCTATGATGTAAAAACAGCAAGTTCTATTTGTCAGAGCACAAACGGAAAAAGTACTAAATGTGTATATGTATGTGTGTGTATGTATATGGATATATCTGTATGTATATATGTATACATGTGTATATATATGTATGCATATATGTGTATATATATATATATATATATATATAATATGTGTGTGTATATGTATATATATATGTATATATATGTGTGTATATATGTGCGTATATACATGTATATATATGTGTATACATATATGTGTACTATATATGTGCATATATGTGTACATATATATATGCATATATATGTGTATACATTTGTGTATATATATATGCATGTATTTAGGAGGCATAATGGATATCGGCTTGGACTGAGGAATCGGAGAGCCGAGTTCGAATTCCTGTCGAATCCATTACATTCACTTACGTGATAATACCCTTGGGAAAGGTATGAATCCTCTTCTCCCTCCAGCTATGGGTAAATAGCTATGGGTTCTATAGCCTTGGATGGCAACTGGTCTAGGAGAAGGACAACTCTGAATTCAAAACCTGCGGAGGGTCGTTTGGGAACCTTGTGGCAATCGGTGCACCAGGTCTCTGTATTCGTCCCTTCAAAAAGTGTGGATGGTCCTGCACGAAGCCTTCACCATTATAATCAAATCTCATGTGCCGTTGTCGGGCTGTCGGTTTCCTGGAAACCGATCTGCTTTACCCTCATACCTCGAATCTCGACGGGAGAGTCGATCATGCATGTATTTGAATATATATGTGTGTGTATATATATATATATATATATATATATATATATATATATATATATATACACTAAAAGAGGTTTATGTATACATAAAGCACGCTGGTCCAGGCATTGCAATTCCCCTATTGGAGAATGTAAGTCGAATGATGGAATTATTAATCCGGATTACACCTACAGTGTTAAGAATCCCATTTCTGACCGTCAGCACCAAGAATCCAGTGGCCCAAAGGCAATCAGTCTTGGTTGACTGGGTTTGTTAGAAGTTGCCAAAATTCTGCTGTTTTTGTAAGATATTGATTAGAGATTATTGGACATATAATAAATATCTGTTAATATTCATGTAGGTGATACAGTTATATCCATCCAGGTAATGCTATAGAAAAGACTGACAATTTTCATGTAGAACAAAGATGTGCTTCCTTCAGGCCAATACCGTCATTGTTGCATATAACCTTCTGGTCTGTGATCTCTATATTTTCGTCTCTAAGTGAAGCAATCATCACATATATAACTAAATAAAAGATTGAAGAAAACTAAAGATATGCATATTCTAATATTTATGTATTACAAGAAACATCAATAATAATAAAAAATATATACTACTGTAGGGATGTTTATTTTCATTATAATATATTGCCTGGTTGTTTCATTCATTCTAAGTCAATTCTCCCTTACTTTTGGAGTTTCAGATTGTCTGGCAGCTGCATTCCATTGAACATTTGTACGTCTTCTCTCAGCTCCTTGATTTTCAGATTGTCTTGCTGCTGCAGCCCGTTGAGCATCTAATCTTTATCTTAGGACCGCTTGTTCTTGATTTTGTGATGCTCATGAAGCTGCATGCCTTTCTGTGTCTTCTCTCCTCTTGCTCAGCTGATCGTCAGTTTCTTCTGCTCTTTCTCCTTTCCTCTGCTGGGATTGTTTAGGTGGTTCAAAACAGAACTTTTGGGGAGGTATTGTAGTAAGTGTGTAGCTTAATTATTATTTGCAATAGTCAGCTGGTAGAACAGACACCTGAAAGATATAGCGCTGTTTAGGTTTGATCATTATAGGATAAACGACTTTATCAAGAATTCAAATGAATTGTAAAGTTGCTCGTTAATGAAATTGTAGTTATTGTATAGATTCAGAAGGGTAAACTAAGAGTAGAGCAGAGATTTTTGAAGCGCCGATCCCCAAAAGCTAAAATTCATGAGAGGGCAGGTCTTAAAGACCGCTTAAGCATATTAAAGAAAGAATCTTAGTGATCTCTAGAGATGAGAACCAAAGAAAACGTTGGAAGAAAAAACGACTGTTTCGGAGATCATTTTACATCAATCCTTATGCTTTTGCTAAAATGCTGTTCACCAAGACTAAGAGCCGCAGGAGGATCTATAAAACCACCTGTTCCAATCCATCCTATGAATGACCTTCCTAGGACCCAAAATCCAGAGGTTATGTTTAATAATAACGGACATATAATAAGGGAAAATTCGGAAAGTCATAATGAGGAAATTCGGAAAGTCATCCGCAAATCCCGTGCCTGGAATAAATGGAATATTTTACAAGTTATATAAGAATTGTCCAAACCTCCTCAAGCAACTCATCATCCTCGTCCATCAAGAGAAAACAAGATATGGTGCCTGGCTGATGGCATTTGAATACCTAAAGTAAAGAATGCAAAAGGCATTGCAAATTTCCGTCCCATCTCCCTTTTTGGGGAGTTCTTGCTCGTCGTATGACGGACTTCCTGTTAGATAATCATTATATAAACACAGCTGTTCAGAAGTCTGGGATACCTGGCTTCCCCTGATGCCTGGAGCCTTTTGGAATTCAATCCTAACAGACAAACAAAAGCAAAACTGAGCTTCATGTGATTTGGCTTGATCTCGTGAATGCGTATTGATCAGTTACTCGTGAGTTAGTTCGAATGTCCCTCGAATTTTTCAATTTCCATAGTAAGGTTGGGGAAATGATAATGAAATATTTCAGCAAAGCGTTTATGCAGTTCACCATTGGTAACTACACCACTAAGTGGCAAGACCTTGAGTTTGACATCATGATGGGGTTTGTGATTTCACCAGTTCTTTTCATCATGTCAATGAAACTCATATTACGAGTTGCAGCAGGCACAGCAAAGTGGGTAATGACTAAGGGAGCGATCATAGATGGCATCACCGTTCTGACCCTGTCTAAGGTCGATGCCGATGAATTGCTGAAACGCTACCATAAGCTCTTCCCGTGGACGAGAATGAAGGCTGTCCAAGAAAAGACGGAACTTATCATTACTCAGAAGCTCTGTCAGGGAGATTCACTTCTGCATTGGGGTGAGATGATCCCCACAGTCAAAGAGAAGCCAGTGAAGAGCCTCGGACGGCTGTATGAAATTCCACTGAACAGCACGGAGGTAAAGAGGTTCAGAAAGTAGCACGAGATGGACTTGAATCCATCAACAGAACCCATCTCTCCAGCAAATGGAAGCCTTGGTGTTAGCAACATGGGTTTCTGCCCCGTCATCTATTGTCTCGCATTCAGCAGACACAGCAGTGTATCTCCATGGTGGACTCTATACCAATGTCGGAAACCTGCAACTTCCAATCTCCTCATTGGTGGAAGAGTTCAAGATCGGGTAGATACGCCTTCGTTATAAGTTGTAGCCAGTTACTGGCACCTAATGGTCGGCAGTAGAAGCCAACCAAGAATCCAGCCTATGGACCAAAGAAATTATGGGGGTGACCCAAACTAATGGACCTGACCTGGGCAAGCATGAGCAATAAGTTTTTCTTCAAACAGGGTCCAAAGGGTAAACGAGACATGGTGATTGATGAAATCAGGAATTTTGAGGAAGAGCAGTGAAAAGCTAGTGCTGTTTCTCAGTCCAAATAATGTACTTGGACGACATGGAGTGATATTGATCCAATGAAGCTATGGAATACACTGATTGCAATGGAGCCATTGGCAATATCATTCCTCTTGCGATCTATCCATGATCTCCTACCAAATGCTATGGGGGTACACTGACACTGACACTGATATATGCGCATTATGTCAAAGTGATCGAGGCACTTTACGTTACGCGCTCTCTGCATTCCACAATCATTGCATATGTACACGTGGCCTAATAACAAAGTGCTGGAAGCACTTAGTGCACAGTGTGAAGCAGCCAACAAACATCCTGTAACGGCCAGAGAACCTAAGATCCGTTTTTTTTTGTTTTTTTTTTGTGCGAAAGACCCAAATAATTCCCAACATGACGCTACTGAGTGGAGCCCATGATTAGAGGGTGTTAGTTATCTTAGAACACCTCTGCAATTTCCGGTACACATCATTCAGACAGATGCACGTCCTGCCATTGTAGCGTGGTATGATTCAAAGAAGAGTGTCCTCCTAGTAGAATTAACGGTTCCATGGGAGGAGAACAGGGAGGAGGCGCACGAGGAAGAAAAATCGCTACAAATCGCTGCGATCCGACTGCATGCAAAAGGAAAGGACATGTCATGGGCTACCTATTGAGGTCGGGTGTCGTGGATTCCTTGGACAGTCAGTTGTTTCCTTTTTTTTGAAGGTGAGCATCAATGGCCCGAACCTAAAGCGTGCTTCACATCGTCTCCAGTCCAACAGGCATCGAGTGGGATCTGGTCAAGATCCCAAATAAATAAAGTTAAATAAAGCTATGCTCGTAACACAATACTACTTCCGACGTGAAACACATCTGTTTACCTTTCATTCTACGTCATTAATAACGGTCGCTTCGAACGCGTTGTGTATTTTAATACAACGTTGAAAGTTGCAGTTTTAAAAAGAAATCGTGAGAGACTGACACATATATAAAATCAATACTCTACCCGGTGACAAAAGCTGCTGGTGGCGCCTGGGGAGGGGTAGTAAGCTTTAGCCACCGAAACTGTGTTACCTCCTCTGGTTGGCGGCTGACGAGGGCTTTCACGCATTGAATGTAGAGAATATATACATATATGTGTATGTGTATATATATGTATATGCATGTGTATATATATGTATGTGTGTGTATGTATATATATATATATATATATATATATATATATATATATATATATATATATGCTAATGTTGCAGAGAACGGACGTGTTTTCATTGCTCGAAGAAAGTGATGTCATATTTTTTAAAAAAGGAAAGTATTGATTGTTTTAATTATCCATTTAGTCATATATTTTATTTCTTTATTGTTTTAATTTTTGTTATATTTTTATGCATCTATTTTTTATGGCCTTGCCCTTTTTGACATAGCGTCCCGGAAAATCCGATTTCTTTTTGAATTTGTAGGTTTGATGAATTGAATCGTAATTACGATTCCAATGTAATAAATTATAACCACGGAATATTAGTTTTTGAGCCTTTTAACACACACACACACACACACACACACACACACACACACATATATATATATATATATATATATATATAAATGACAATAGGAAAACTGTACTTATTGCTGACGCGTTTCGTCCAATGTGAACTTTCTCAAAGCAAAAAAACGAAATGAATTTAATTGGAGAGAAGATCCGTTAAATTGGAGTTTTTGAAAATATTAATAATGAGTCGTCTATGTATCTGAAATATGAAGTTTGTAGGGAGAAACAAAAATGATCTGATTAGTTTCTACTCAAACCACTCTTCAAAAATTAAATCTGGAATTATTATAGGTTTCTATCTCAGAGCATTAAGAATCTGCAGTCCCCAATATTTACTTAAAGAAGAAACATACACAGAAAACTCATTCAAAAACCTACAATACCCATATCATTTCATTCACAACTCAAGAAGAAAGGCATGCAAAATGTACAACCGAAACAAAACTAATAACATAATTCGCAATAGTAAATTACATGAAAACAGATACATAATACTACCGACCAACTCTGTTACGTCCACTATCCAGAATAACCTATCCCATCTAAATAATCTTAGAATATTTACAAAAACTTCCAAAACCATTATGGATATACTAAGATCTTCAAACACTAATAGCAATAATATTTCTGAAGCAGGCATTTATAAAATAAATTGCCAAAACTGTTCCTCCCAATATATTGGTGAAACAAGTAGAAATTTTAAAAAACGCATTTATGAGCACAAAAGAGACCTCACAAAAAACAACTTAGCTAAAGCACTAGTCATACATAGAAATAAATTCAACCATGATTTTGATTTTAAAAATGCTACACTCATAAAAAAAAGAAAAGAAATTCTAGACAGTGCCGCCATAGAATATTACCTAAATATTAATCTACGCTCAGGCTTTTTCCCTATTTCATCTTTCTTAACAAAATTACTGCTCTCCCAAACAAACGTACACAACAATATCGTAAAATGAAAATGGTTGAATCCGCCAACACAGTTATAATGACAATATACTTCACACGTGACAATAACTGACGTTATTTTCAGTTAACAATATGAAAATAGCGTTCTCTATATTCCTCCAGTTGCTAAGAACATTCTGTTTTTTGTTATTATTAGTTACTTTCTTTAATTAAATTCATTTCGTTTTTTGTTTTGAGAAAGTCCACATTGGACGAAACGCGTCAGTAATAACTACAGTTTTCCTATTGTTATTTATATTTATAAATATTATCTTTTCTACAGGTTAACTCTGAGAAATTTTCACACACACACACATATATATAATTTTTGATGAATAGAATAAAGAGTAAACAATAAATTATAAAATTTTAGGATAGGGATTTATATTAAATATCATTACTTTAAATGATTGATTTAATTTAACTTATATATATATATATATATATATATATATATATATATATATATATATATATATATATATGCACATATTAATATCTACATATATAGTGATCTGATGATTGCGTTTAACATGGAACAGCCTGTCGTCTTTGACTTCAATGTTCACTTACACACACACACACACACACACACACACATATATATATATATACATATATATATATATATATATGATGGACTCTCGCGTCAAGTTCGGCATATGAGGTTTCGACGACCACCTACTAATTATCTGCATGCCTATGACGGCCATGACTTTTAAGAACGCCTCGAGAATTACACAAAAGACCACGAAAAGTAGATGAGAAAGTATTGCATGCAAGTGCAACAGGAACACTGTTAGCTGTTTTATTTCGCTTACGAGTTTCACGCAGTTGAATAATGCTTACTGCTTGATGGTGCTTTATTATACTCTGATCTCTTCATAGCTACTTCTTCAAAGTTCTTAAATGGAATGTTGATGCTCTCTCAGTTTATCTTTATACCTGAGCCAAGGTATACCAACATTTCTATGACCACTATAGAGCTGACTGTAGAAAAAACTTTTGTTATAAGATCATCACTCATCCTTGCCATATTGCCAGACCAACGCAACGCATTACGATGGTCTCGATGGTACTAATCTTGCATTTCTCAGAAATGTCCGTATTTGACACTCGACCATTAAACGTCAGGCCACAGATTGTACTGAGACAGCCTTTATGGAAGACATCTAATCGGTTAATGTGCCCTCTAAAATGTGTCCAAGTTTCAGAGCCATACAAATGAGTTGACAAAACGAGTTTTGTACACTTGAATTTTACTGCAAAGCTTTCATCCCACAACCTATGACACAGCGAACCAAAGGAAGTGCTGGTTTTGCAATGCAATTAACAATCTCGTCGTCAAGTGATGCACTCGAATTTACCATGCTCCTAAGGTATTTGAAAAATTCCACATACTTGAGATTCTTTCCAACAACTTGTAAAGGGACCTCAGGAAACTTACGAACAGGTGGTTTCTGCTTTACACCTCTAATTTGCTTCAGTGTCGAGCAAGGTTGATGAGCAACCAGTTTTCTTGACGCTGGTGGTAAGTCCGAATGCCTTACATGCCACAGAAAACCGGTTGAGTAAATCTTGAGCTTCCTCTAAA
This sequence comes from Acanthosepion lycidas, assembly GCA_963932145.1. Taxonomy (NCBI): domain Eukaryota; kingdom Metazoa; phylum Mollusca; class Cephalopoda; order Sepiida; family Sepiidae; genus Acanthosepion; species Acanthosepion lycidas. The sequence goes on along the minus strand of OZ010572.1, from coordinate 91,327,246 downwards.
GAGTTAGCTACAAGGGCAGTGTCGTCTGCAAAAAGTAGATGCCGTATAATACTACTACGTAAAAGTGTTTTAGACCTAAACCGCTGATGGTTAAATAATCCACCATCAGTTCGAAAATGTTTTTTATCACGAAAAGCATATCTCAGCATCACCGAGAAGAATAGTGCAAACAAAACAGACGCCTTGCTTAGTTCCATTAGTGACATCAAATGGATCAGATCGCTGACCATCAGATATAAAACAAGCTTGCATACCGACATGAAATGAAATAATGATATTCAACATGTTTTTTCAGGACGTTCCAGAGTGCTTCTTTGTTTACAGTATCAAAGTAAGGAAAATTAGTAAGGCCCACAAATACCATAGCTCCTTGTTTCATTTACGAACCTTCTCTGCAACCTGACGTAGGGCAAACACCATGTCGATAGTGCCACGATTGGAGCGAAATCCACACTGAGATTCAGGGTAGATGTCGTCGACAATGTGTTTTATAATTTTGTTGAGGATGTGCCTCGCCAAAATCTTTCCGCTGATAGACAAAAGTGAGATGCCCCTATGGTTATCGCATATTGTTTTAATACCTTTTTTCATGTAGAGGTGTTGCACGGAGGCATTTTTGAAGTCTTGAGGAATATGGCCTGATCTCCAAATTTGAATGAACAGTTCGTGCAGTAGTTTACAAAGTGTATGCCTTCCATGTTTGTAGATTTCAGCACGGATAGCATCCTCGCCTGGAGGTTTTCCTGACGATATCTTGATAGAAATTTCCTGAAAAGTGGGTTTCGGAGATAACTCAGGAATTTCAGTATGTGGTACAGCGGGCAGAGCTACATCATCTGTGACTGAGCTGCTGTTGAGCATTGTTTCAAAATTATCTTTTCAGCTCTGAAGTATGGTTTCTTTATCCCTGTCATTGGCTAGAATTAGAGAGACACCGTATTTTTGGGGACCATACACTGCTTTTAAAACACCATAAAAAGCTTTTGAGTCCTTATTGTCAGCAGCCATTTGGTCATTTAGACCACCAACTCTTCCTTTTGTCTGAGGGCACGTTGTACTCTTACTTTACACCTATTGTAGTTGGCTTGTTTTGACTGACAGTTTTTTGTTATTTATCCAGATCTTATGCATCTTATCAATCAGTTTTTGGACTTCCGTATCATTTTCATCAAAATGGTCCAAAAAACTTCCAGAGAAGCAGCATGAGCTGCTTCGCACCAATATCTTCCATGATGATTCAACGTCAGCATTGATATCAACTGCGCGATGAACAGTGTCCAGTTTATCAGAAAGATCAGCTTGCACTTGATGGTTTTTCAGCAATGAGACATTAAGGCATTTTGGTACAGATGATTTTGTAATCGTTTATGTTCAGGACGAAACTTGACCATGCTGCGGAGCAGGGCATGGTCAGAGAGTTAATAAGATGACAATCTTTCGATCTGATGTGCATCCATGAGGACCTGCGGCAGCTGAGCTGCTGAAACAGAGTATTTGTGATACTGAGATCAAATTCTCTACACATAGAGATTAATCGCAGACCATTAGAATTCATTTGCCCAAGAAAAAAGTGTCGCTCGTGACAACCAATGACACCTTTCCATGTCTGATGGTCAGAACCAACACAGGCTTTGAAGTCCCCCCAAGAGAACTAATTTATCCCGATGGTCACAGGTAGATATCACATTCTGAAGTTGATTGTAGAAGTGATCCTTTACGTGCTCAGTGATGTTCATGGTCGGAGCATGACAACTGACCAACAAGGTACTAGTTTTGTGATCAAGGTCGATTTGAGAGTCATCATTCTACCAGAAACAGCCTTAGACAGAATAGGTAATGATCCCGTAATCTTTGTTTTGATAGCAAAACCTACACCCGATTGTCACCAGTCGTTTTCATCATTCCCAGACCAGAAAAAGGTGTACCCTCCGTTTCTCTCTACCAGTTGTGATACACCAGGAAGACGAATTTCACTCAGTAAATCTATATCAATGTTGTACTTCTTTAGCTCCAACGCGATCAGAGCTATGTTTCTTTCTGGTGCTAAGTTGTTGTCCTGGAGAGAACATACATTCCAAGAGCCAAGATTAAGTTGATATTGTTTCGTAGGGTTTTTCGCAGTAGCCGAATGATGACCGGGCCCACGCTGCGATACCATGGGACACCTGCCGGGCCAGAGCCCTTCACTTAATGTTCCAAATCCCTTCACTTAATGTTCCAGAGCCCTTATTCCCATTGGTCTGTGCTATATCAGTTACTTTCATTGAGTTTTGTTTGCTCTTTAGGGCTTCAGCCTGCCATTGTTATTGTTGAATTGTGTGGAACTAATTAGATGTAGTTGTCAGAAAACCAACACAATGATTTGTTTAAAGTGGTGATGGCTTGTATAGGACCATCCACTCTTTTTAGATCTGTCGATAACAAAGTAACAGTGCAAAAGAGTTGCCACGGAAACTCAGAACGACAGCACACGTGTTATTATCGCGGAGTTTAACCTCTCTGGATCACAGTCAATACCAGCCAGTACACGCCTCTCGGCGGACGCATGCAATATAATGACCGGGTTAAGCTTTCATTAGTTTTCCTTCACATCTGAAGTCTTTTATCGTGAAACCAACACTAAAAGGATTGCTAACCAAAGCTCAGAGACTCCTTTCACCCTCATCAAAAGCAACTAGCCCGCACCAGATTTCAACCAGGTACTTTACATATGCGGCAGGTTTTATATCAGAGTTTCCTTCTCCTAGGAGACTGCCAGAAGGCTTGGGAGGTTCCAACCCCCAGTGGGCTAACCGCGCATCTGAATACTTGCCAAAATATTTCTATGGCCTCGTGCAGAGATAGCTAGATGGCCGTTGACCTGTCAAAGAGGCGGACGGACACACACATACACACACATATATATATATATATATGATAAAGTGGAAAATTACTTGTGAGGCGTTTCATCCGTCAGGATTTCATCGGATTGGGCTTTGTATTTTTCTAAATATTGTTTGTTGATATGTAAAATTATACAAAATTATATATCGAGAGAAAAGTGTATATTTTAAACATAAAAGAGTAGCAGCTATCGTTTTTGGTCATAAAGTGGATTTTATTAAATATATATTATGCTTTATTTTCCATAGTTTTGCTACACAGGTTTCGAGTCTTGTGACCTTCATCAGGTGAAGAATATTTGTGATTATTTGGATGTTGTATAGATGAGATAGGTTGTTCTGGATAGTGAACGTGACGGAGTTGGTCGGTAGTAGATTTCCACAGAATTTAAAATAATTTAAAATTTTAATCTACCAATTGGATTATACCTAAATCCATTTCATTTTAACTGATAAACACATATAACAAGAAAATTTCGTGGATTTATCATTTTTCAAAATTCAAACAAAATTCTCACTTGATCGATTTGAACAAGAACACCCGTGTCGCGGCATCGCACGCTCCAAAACAGATATTGAATTGTCAATAAATGGCATATGTGATATTCTTGCTCTGAACGATATCAGAAAGAGTGATGTAAATGCAAAAGGATGTATGTTTGATATATTATGTAAAAGCCTTTGATGAATAAAGAACTGTTGAAAAGACTTGGAAAGCTGATTTATTTGGAAAGGATATTAAAAACATCCAGAAATTATACTACACACAGTTAGAAAATTAATTCAGTAAATATGCAAAAATACAAAGGGGCGTAAGACCAGAGTATATCTTCCCACCAGTCTTATTCAAATTTTACAGTGAAGAAATCCTGAGAGGAAATTCCTTCTAGTATTCATTATTGGTAGATGATAGTGTCGATAGTAGATAAAGAAAGCACATTCCAGGAACATCCACAGAAGATAGAGAAAGCGGGAAGAAAGAACTAAGCAACAATTGCAAGAAGATAGAATATGTGGTTGCCAGAAAATGGAAAAGCCTATCATGCAAATTACAAAATGAAAATACCAAAATCAAGTAAGTACAACAATTTGAATATCTCGGAAGAAGATGGAAAATGTGACATCAAAAAGGACGAATTGGGATAGCAAAAGAGGCCTCCCAAAAGCTAAGCAAAGTATTAAGAAACAGGAAAATTTTGTTAGAAACAAAGAAAAGTATACTGACCTGTTACATAATATCAGTCTTTCTATATGACAGTGAATGCTGGACAATCTCCTCACAGATAAAGGAAAAAAGACATGAAGTAACAGAAATGTGATTCTTCAGAAGGATGCAAAGAATATCCTGGACTTCAATGATGAAGTTTTAGAGAAAATGGAAATTAAAAAGACCCTTATACATTGCATCAGAAAGAGATAGTTGAAAATCTTGGGTACATAATGGTGAAAATAGGCTTAGAAAATTTGACACACATAGGGTTTATGGAAGGCAAGAGGGACGGAGAAAGCAGTATAAATAGCTATCTAATGAGCTTGTGTAAATGGATAGCAGAAAAAGGAAAGCAAATGAAGAACCCATTGTAATAAATAAAAATAATGGATGCAGCAAAGATCAGACTAGTGGAGGTAACTGCTTCCAATATGCAGTCTTCCTACAGAAAGATGCCAACAACCTGACTTCCTAATACAAAAAATAACAATTTTTGAACATGCATGCATCTCCAATATCACCCATTCTTGCTTCACAACCTTCTAATTCTTCACAATTTGCCACACTCAATTCCCCTCTCCTTCTCTTCAAACAATTGCTTCAATAACATAAAAAATGTTAAAGAAATAAAATATCATCTGTTGAATCATGAAGGAAGATGAATTACTGAAAAAAACATAAAAAGTGTAAATTGGTGGGAAGAAGATATTTACTACATTAACTCATATCTGAGAGAAAGAATTTCCAGCATCAATGACTGAAAGGCTTGAAGGTCTTTCAGTACTTCAGAACTCTAGAGCCCAGAAAGATAAACATGGAGGATCTTACAAATTTTTCAGATGGGCAGCATTTGCTGTCTGTCATCACAATTGTTCTGGGCAAATTTGATGATGTTTCACCTAAAATATTGTATCATCTGGCGGATTACAAAAATCATAAATTTTTATTTTAACAATTTTATTCAGGAAGGGGCCTTTTATCCACTATCCCAAAAGTCATTTGAAGCTTGTTTCAGGATTGCTTCATCAAACCGAATGTTATACTCTGTTTCAAATTAGATCTCTTTCTTATTCACTCCACATCAAAACCTGTTGGTCAGATCTGAATGGTAAGAAGGCAATTTTTTAAAAAGTTGCTCTCAGCACAAGGGCTCTGAACATTGCATTTAGGCTCAATAAACAAATCCTCCCAAAATATAAAATGCAATTTGAACATTGAAGACAATCACGAATATTACCGGTAAAGTAAAAAATTACCAAAAATCACTAAGTCATGTATGTCCACCTCGACTGTTTAAAAGGACCCACTCACAATACTTAAGAAGGTAAGTAAGTCGTCACAGATTTCACCAGTGTCCCTGTATCAACTATCTATATTAATCACGATAAGTATTTCATGTGTTGTGGCACTTCTATTATATAAGAAGGATGTGTATGTTTGTGTGTGGGACTTTATAATTGTCTTATGTGTGTATATAAGTATACCTACAATTTATATATATTCTTTAAATATATATCATTCAATAACTCTAAGCTTATTTATCTTTCATTCATATGAATATATTTTATCTATATTTGTATGTGTGTATATGGATGTGTGTACACACACACACACACACACACATATATATATATATATATATGGGTGTGCATGTATCTATATATGGGTACATTATCTTTTTTATGCGAATATTGTATCGAATATGGTGATATGTAGATAGTTGCAAACACATTCTAATATTTTTGTAAATGTGGTTATTCACATGTATCCGTATATATGTATATATATCCATATAATTTACATATGTAGGTATGCCATGATTTTTGTGTGTACCTTTGTATTATTTTTATTATTACTTAGATGTATATTTATATTTAACTTACCTCTGTAGCTTGAAGTATATAAGTTGTGTGGAATACACATTTTCCCCCACTTCTTTATGTTTAAAATTAAATATATAGAAGATTTTTAAACAATCCCTGTAAATAATAGTGTCTGCTCCACTATTACGATAGTCTGGTATATATCAAAATTTGAATTATGTAAAGGTCAGTCTTAACTCAGCACCTGTAGATTGCGTTATGCATTTTCCCTCATCGGTAGCATAACTCAGTTATGTTACCTGTGAGGGAAAATGCACACAAAAACAAAAATGTATATATATGCATGTGTGTGTGTGTGTGTGTGTGTGTGTGTGTTACAAATGTTTCGGTAAATAATATGGACATGTTCTGTCTATCAATTTTTTATTTAATTTTTCAAAATTATATGTAGGTCAAAGAAAAACTCCAAATTCTGGAGGCTGTTGTAATAAAAGAGACGCAGCCGACATTAAATAAGTCATCTTTCTCCAGTGGGGACTATATATTGAAATGTGTTTGAAGCATACATGCACATAAAAATTTAAGTTTGATCGTTCATATGACGTCTCCTTGTGTGACTTGAAATTGGTTCCATCTAACCTGGGACCACTGTAATTAAAAAATCACTTGCATTAATACACACAGATCAATTATTGAAAACAAATGAAGTACTTAGGAAAAAAATTAACTTTGGAGATTTACTGTTAACCGAAAAATATTGATGGCGAAATACAGCTTTATATATATATATATATATATATATATATATATATATAATCTCGGGCATCAATTCACAACATGTGGCTATAAAAAACACCTAATCAAGGAACAAATAAATAAAGCAAATTCCACACCTAGAGAAGACACCCTGATGTATAAAATTAAAAATAAATCCAGACGCATCCCTCTAGTAACCACATTTAACACCACTCTTCCTCCACTATCTCAGATAATCAAATGTCGCTGGGAAATACTACATCTCAAACCAGACATAAAAACTTTGTTTGAAGAACTTGGCTGTCTAGCATATCGTAGACCTAAGAACCTTAAGGAAATTATAGGTAGTAACCAAATTTCAGCTGGTAAGGTAACCCGTAATAGACCAAGAATAAAAACAACAGAATTTTCCCAACCATGTAATAACAAAAGGTTTCGGAAATTTTATTCTCTTTCAGAAAATAAAACCTGCTGCAACAGTATTTTCATTATTGCCCGAATTAATAACGAAAAAGAAAGAAAAAAATGAAAATCAGATTCAATTACAAAAGAAAAAATATTTATTTCTAACCAGCTAAATAAGGGTTCTTGCAAACATTCGTCCTTTTTTGCTGAGAATAAGATAACCTATTCTGAGTAACACAATGTAAAAAAACATAGCAGAAAACAAACTTAAAATTACAATGCACAAAAAAAAAAAAAAAAAAGGAATAGCGCCCACCTGCTGTGTCAATGATAAGAATAAAAAAAAGGGGAAGAGCCTTAGCTTTTCCGTACACTTTCAGTCCTTTCAAGGTTCAAAAGTTTTTATCTTTTTTCTTTTCTTCTTGTGTAGACAAAGTTCTCTTCCTGGTGACCAAACTCACTTCTTTCTTCAGTTATTTGCCTCCCGTCCGCCTGGATACTACGCCTTTCTTTTATGGCGACTAGAAGCTGGAAATTTACTTAAACACGTGGTAAAATACCTTTTGAAAACGCACGTGTTCGCTTCTTCGTCTTCTTCTCAAAATGCTTTGGCTCCAAACTCCACTTATGGACTTCTTTTCAAACTTTCTTTTCTGGGGTTTCTTCGAGAGGACTACGCAAAACTTTCTCTGAAGGGGAAACTTGCCCTCAGCAACTTGTTACCCATGCATCCTTCACTTATGGGCAAACGCTGCCTACCGTTTAAGCAGGGAGAGAGAAAAACTCCTGTCGCTCAGCGGTCTCGTTTTCAACTGCTGCTAAGGTCCAGTCCCAGTTCTTCCTTCCTCTTAACTGTCCAATCACAGTCCATTAAAAAAATATATCAGCAGGTTCTTAGGGCCAGTAATACAATGACTGTCTTTTGTTCTCCCTTCACCTTAAAAATTTTCAAAAAGGAGCCTATGTTGTAACCACTGTAGATACACCAACCCGTTCACTAGCTCAGTCACTAAATCTACTTTCAAAATCTACCACAACTCTACTACAACTATAGAAGTCAGAACATAATTTACTTATTAGAATGCATACTATTCCAGAAACAATATGTGGGAAAGTAAGTGCTGTGTTTTTTAATTGGACATTTACCGGCCTGGATGTTTGAGAAATTTCGTAGAAAATAAGCATTCTCCAACAAGAATCGAACCTGGGTCCTATACAGAACCGTCTTTTGATCTGACTTAGCTATAGAGAATATATATATATATATATATATATATATATATATATATATATATATATATATATATATATATATATATATATATATATATATATATATTGGTGGGAACAAATATACGTACACATACAAATTTTTAATTTGTTGTATTTCCAACTAATGAATAAATATACTTTTCACATAATTAACTGTACAGAGTTGTGCATAGAAAATAGAAAAAGAAACTTGATTTAATAGAAATGAATCCCATTTATCGATTTTAATGGCTGAAAAATTATTCGTACAATGCACATTTCAGATTTTAAAACTTTTAAATTGCTTTAATACTCTAGATTATTCAGGTGGAATATTTTAGAATGTTCCAATAATGTTATCAATAGTTACTTTTAGCCTAAAAAATACAAACAGAACATTCTATAATTCTATAATTGATATTCGTGCAAAAAGGTTATCATCATGACTAGAAGTTACAAATTCGCAAAAAGAACTGATTAAGAAGGAAAAGTTACAGGAAAATCTTAGACGACCTGAATATTACATTTACTACCATTAGTTCATTCATTGCAAAGTATAAAATCTCAAAACTGTTGAAAACCAAAGAAGAACAGGTGCTCCCCGGGAGATTTCTTCAAAATCTTCGAGGAAATTAATGCGTCAAATTAAACAAAATCCAATGGTTACTCGTCAAAAGTTGCAGGATGCTTTGCTTGCACCAGGAATTTGTGTCACTAAAGTGACAATACATTGTCCCTGGATATGTTTCCCAAAACAGCTGCACGATATGTGGCCCGCACATTATAACGATAGCAACGTAGGGCAGTGGCGTAGCTAAGGGGGTGACGAGGGTGGCGGACCGTCTAGGGTGCCAACACAGGAGGGGTTACACAATGTCATCCCCAACAAAATTTTGGTGCCAAAAATAGTTTGAAAACAGTGGTGGAGACGCAGGGTATCGCAGGCGGGCATATGACCCCTCAGAAATAATTTATAACCCTCCAGTTTTGTGCCCCCGTCAGAAATTTTCTAATAAATTGTCGGGAAATTTGTGAGTAGGAAAAGTAGCAATGTTTTCAGCTTTCATGTGTTTCAGTTGCTACAATCTTGGTGACTAACAAGAGACATTGTTGTAACATTTTATCGGATGATATGGTGTTTTAACTCTGCATCATTAATAACAACAAAGCGAAATACTAAGCCAAAAGTGCAACAATTTCTGACTTGCCTGTGTATCAATTCGCTGAGATACAATTTTCCATTGAGTGAGCGATATGTTTTTGAATATATCTACTAGTGTTGGGACGATGAATTGGAATCGGATTCGAGAATCGGAAAAATCGGAACTTTTTGGCTATCGGAAACGGTATCGGAATTGGAAAAATTTGTGCCTATTTTCCAATTCCAAAAACGATTCTTTTAAATTTTTAACTTAATTTTCCATTATTGGTACTAATAATAAATATTTATTGTTTTTAAATTATCACTAAAACTAAAACTAAAATCCTAATAACATCAAAATACGATGTAAATTTATTTTACTTGTATAAAGAAAAACAAAAAAATAAACTTTGCATAAATTCTCGGTAATCTTTAAAAGAATGCAGTTGATTTACAATGTTCCGAAAAATGCTTAAAAATTAACATTTTTGTCAAGAAAAATACTTTCAAACAACATTGATAGTTAATAAATGGTACCCAGAAAATGATGCAACGGGAAATTGGACACCGGAAAATTAGTAACAGAAAATTACGTCAACCATGAGCCAGTTGAGACTGTCGGATCTGGCTGTGCTGTCCATTGAAAACGAGCTTACAAGACAAACAGATTTTGACGATGTCATTGACCAGTTTGCCACAATGAAAACAAGAAAACATTCATTCTAAGACCATAGTATCGTGTTGGGGATGTGCAGAATAAACTAAGGAATTTGTTGTAGCATTGAGTTAAATCAGAAGGAATTTTTATATTAGGTTGCGTGAACTTTTCTGCATCCACAAACAAATAAACAATTTCAACGTAAACAAGACAAAACATACATGCAATTCAAAATCGATAAATGCATTTATATACAAATAAGATAATATGTACAGAATATTTTGAAGATGTTATTGTGTTGGCGTGCTCGTGATATTTGTAGTTTTTGCATGTTCTTTTTTATGTCTTGTGTATCTGTCTTTTTAGGAAATTGTAATTAGTATTTAGAATGTCGATATTATGTTTTTAGAAATGAGTTATTACGAAGTAGTTTACCTTTGACTGCAAATGTTGAGTTCGTTCGATGATGTTATTTACTTAGAATAGTAATGAGTGTTAATTCACTTTAGATAAGTAAAGTTGTTCGGATAGAAGTTTCGGTGTTCACAGAGTTTTCTTCGATTTTCTGATCTGCCCAAGTCTGCTTCTGCTTCTGCGTCTCTCTCTGGTCACACGTGCTCTGGGTTCTTTTTAAGGGGTCATGATCGCGTGGATGGATCCAGAGCGATTTGGCGCCAAAACTTCGAAGTGCACGTGCGGGCGACCTGATTGGTATAAATGAACCAATCAGAGGGCTAGATTTACGAATGAAAGCTGGAATAGTGCATTATTCGAAGAAGGTAAGATTGGGCTAATAGACGAGCCGAATAATCGAATGTCATTCTTTTGTATATTGCCGTATTTTGTATTTAGTTGTTCTGAAAGTGAACAGTTGCATTTTTAAAATATTTTGATTTGAACTGATTATTTTGTGGTATTGGATTTTGTCTTGGATCATACATGTAAACAGTAACGTACTGGTCAGTAGAGTAAAGTAGAGGTAGAGCATGTATGAAAATTTAGCTAACCATTCAGCATAGGGTGAATCGGGGTCATTGGGGTGACATTTGAGCGGACCGCCCCGGGTGACGTTTACTCTAGCTACGCCACTGATGTAGGGTTCCCTGTGATCGTTGATACGTGCTCCCCTTAACACTTAGACTCCGGCACTCTAGAAAAATGGTTGAGACTACCACATTTATAGCATATGGGGCCTTCATACCTGTTGTCAACCAGGGGAGGATCCGCATTGCTTTCATCGTGTTGGAATATCAAACGACTCGTGCTTGCTGCTGCAACTGGTTCTGTTTCCATGAAGATGCTCCGAGCTTGGGCCAACATTTGGTCAGTTGGTAATTCGTCAATCCTAAACGACGCTCGAAAAAGCCTACTGACATCCTCTGGTAATCCTGCTAAAAAAAGCGCATTCAGTATCTTGTCATTCACGCGACCAAACGACACTGAGATTTTGCGTAATTTGACGAGGTAGACGTCGACCGTTTCCCCAGGGCGAAGTCGCCGCCTAATGAACTTATACAAGATGCGCTTTATCTCGTCTAAATCTGCGTGATCTCATAGTTGCTGGTAGGTCTATCGATAATGAATTCCTTAGTGAATCTGGGATGTAATATTTCTGGGTGTTTTTCAATCCAGAAAACAGGCTGTTGTTGTTTATATCTACAATATTGTTGATTTCATATAAAATATGATATATTAGAATTATATTATACAAAATAGTGCTCAATGTAAATTTTCAAAGCATTGATATTATAAATTAATTGA
>OZ010572.1:91005359-91310359 GCA_963932145.1 Acanthosepion lycidas | reverse complement strand
ATAAACCATCATAGCTGTTCCTTACAATACATTTTATTTTTGGTGCAGCCACAAGGTTGGAATCCCAAGGACCAGGCTTCTTTCATAACTTTAAGAGGAAGACACTAGACACTTCACTTTCATCCCAGCTCAATGGACAGGAAAATGCAATCTGATTCCCCAGTAGATGTGACACTATGTTAATAATCTTGTCATTTTTATAGCTATCCTAGTGTATATATGCATATATTTTGTTATGGTCCAAGTTAGGACCAAGGAAGAACAACATGAATACAAGAGTAGAAATAATGAAGGTATATTACACAAAATAATAATACAAGATGTGGAAGGTATTAGTATGACTGTCAGTCTGGTTTGGAGTGAACTACAATCGGCTCGACTCGATTCGTCCCTCTCTTTTGAGAGGTGTAGTATACATAGTGTTAGGAAAAGTTCATTCTGTAGTCATAGGTAAGGACCCATGACATATTTAATGAGAAAAATTGAAAGAAAATACAAAACTGATTACTATAAAGGAAGATTTTTCATTACTGCTGGTCATAAAACACTAGACATTTCAGTCCCAGATAATTTTGAGCCCAATTGATATTGTGTGTTTTCTAATCATGGCCAGCTTCCATTGTGTCACAACATCTAGCCCAACTTCATGCTTCTTGCTTAATAAATTAAACTAATTTTAGTTAGGTTTCAACATTGTGTTTTAAAACTAACTGCATTTTCTTGTTTATTTCCAATCGATATTTTGTAATCTTTATAAGTGGTTTGATATAAGAGTTGCTTTCACTGTTAGAATTTTTATGGAAAACTATGACAAAGAAGAAAAAGTTTTCATGTGATGTGTTTTGTCTTTTAGTACTCCTTTGCACTAAAGTGATATTTACGTTGATGCAACTACAAATGTACACAAAGGAGAGGGGACCCTGAAAATGTTAAAGTAAAATTCTTGTTTTAAATATATATTTTGGGTATATAGTTGAGACTGTTTCATTTAGTTTTTATTTCATCAATTTTGTTAATAATTATCCGACATTGTAATAAAAGATCTGCCAATAAAGGTGAAATGTTTTAAGAACCTGAATATAAATTATTTTATTCCTAAAATTGTTCTTGATATATAAAAATTTATATATTGTTTTCTCATATTGTTTGGCATATAAACAGAAGCAGTAATGAAAAATGGAAAGAGTTTGAGCAGACATATTGCAGAACAGATAAAGAATTCAATGGTTATAAACATAATGGTTTTTTTTGGGGGTTGCCCTATTTTGCATAGACCCAAGCAAATACTAATAAGTCATTTGTCATTCGGTATGGAGGTAGAACGTCTATGTCAGAGACTAGAAGACATCACAACAATATCTCTAACTCTGTTGGATGAGCCAGACTTTGTGGAAACATGGATTTGTTGTTTTGCTGCCCATGTGTGGGTCAAGTTAAAAGATCACAAAATTACAGGAGGTGAGAATGAGATTACAGATCTCTTTTTGGCTTCAGTAGGATCTGAGGGCATCAGAAAGATCTCTGTCATGGTGTATCCCAAAGAATTGGAAGATTTGACCATTTAAAAAAAGTTCAGACTTTATAATCTGAAAAACTGGACACAGGTGAAACGACCATCAAAGAGGTATTAATATAGTTGAGATTAATTGAAGGTATTTGTGATACTTTTTACAAACACACAATTTTGGACTGACTAAAATGTCTTTGAATACATTGATAGAGTTTCTGCAACAATTAGAGTTAATTGAGAAATTCAATACTTCCAAGAGTAATGCCAAAGTATACAGTATATTGAATTACCTTGTGCAATGCAAATATTGTGACAAAAAAGCAGAAATGTGACAAGAAAAATGTCCAGCTTTATGACAAGTATGCTGGAATTGTGAAAAGAAAATCCATTTTCTGGTCTGTGTGCAAGTATAAATGGAATATAGAAAGAGTAGAAAATTTACCCCTCCTCCCTGGAAAATACAGTTGTATTGCTGATACAAAGACATAAAAAGAAAAGTGCTAGAGAGCCAGAGAAAAAATTAAATTGAATGGTATAACTTATCCTATGCAAGTAGATACTGGGAGTGACATCACCCTAATTCCAATAAATTTCTGGGAATGAATAGGCAAAGCCAAATTAAAGAAAAGTTGCCTAAAACCAACAGTTTGGCAGCTCTTTCATCATTAAGAGACCACCACACACTTTGAAATTATTCCCATCAAGGTAGTGAAATGTGAAAAAGTCACGGACTTGTAGGAATAGATGTCTTGAAAGTGGATACAACCAAATTAATTAAAAGTGTGAGGTCAGAAAGTAATGACATGGGAAATGTTAATAGAATACAAAGTGAGCATCCAGTTAAAAGAAAATTGTTATCCCTCTTATTTTGAGTCCCACAGACTGCCCATTCACAAGCTACCTTTAGTAGTTGCTAAACTAAAAATAATGGTGGAGCAAGGAATTTTAGAACATGTTCACCCTGGTACTAACAGGTGATGTTAAGAATATGACCAGCTATCAAGACTATATGTCTTTGCGGAGTTACAAAAAAAGAACAATAAATTTAAATGGATTCAATAGCAGAATACAGCATTTGAAAATTTAAAGAAAGAACTTATTTAAAGGAAGTAACTTTAACTACAGACACAATTGAGCATGCTGTATCAGGAAAATTGTCTCAAGAAGGTTATCCTATAATGTATCATTCTGAAAGATTAATGTCAGCTGAGACTAAGTATTCAAATATTGTAAAAAAGCACTATCATATGGAGCACAGATAGAGCTCACCCATTTTTATTAGGCAGGAAGTTAAAATCTGATCATAAAAATTTAGAGTTTATTTTTAACCCCAGGAAAGTTTCTAGAATTTTTAGATGTGCCATAATTGCTCATGGCCTTTGACTTTGACATTGAATATGTGAAACAAAACATTGTTCTACATGTAGATGCTCTATCAAGACTAAAATTCAACAATGAACTATTAAAAAGATCAGAATTCAGAAGATAAAATATTACACTGTATTGAAACAAATATATTACCATTAGATCATCTTGCATTTAAAACCTTACAGGATCCAGCATTAGGCAAGACTGCATAGAAAATAAAAGGAAAAAAATGACAGAGAAAGACCCTATAAAGAGATAAGGCACAAGTTAACTATAGAGAAGGGGCTTATATGCAATGGAGATGTTTTAGTACAACCAGAGAGATTAAGAAAAGACATAATAAAAACTGTATATAATGTTGCTCATTGTGGAATAATAGAGATGATTAAATTTTGGCATGCAGATTATTTATGTGATGTAGAAAATATGTACATAAATGCTCAAAATGTGGAGAAACAAAAACTTTTGCCTAAAGAAAAAGCCATAGGATTGCATTCATATGGATCATGTGCATATGAAAGGCATAGGAATATTTTTAATTTCAATTGACTCATTCTCTGGATGGCTTGAAGTTCAGGATAGTAGGGCAGCCACAGTAAAGCAAATATTATATTTTCCAGAAATGGGGTGCCAAAAACGTTAGTCACTGACAATGCACCAGAAAGAATGGTGCAGATGGTGAAAATGAGGTTGAAGTTATTTTCTCCATCCAGAGACACTTACTGAGATTATTAATGAGTTATAGAACTATTCCACATGCTACATCACAAACTAGAAGACATCACAACAGGTTTATTTTTCAATCAATAGCCATATGAGTCATGGTGAGATGATTTAGGTCAAGCTATATTGATTGCAATCAGTCACTGCTGTACTCACTTGCATACCGTCTAAAGCTGAATTAGATCACATCAAAATACTATATCAGTATTTTGATTTTGTCCTTTGGTATACAGGCACAAGTGAAAATAATGGCCATTGTTAAAGATGTGGCTGTATTAATGAGAGTGACCAACAGTTGCCAAAACCTAAGAGAAAAGAAAGAGGTGTTGGGGGATTGAAAGATGCAGGAGTAGATGATCAATGGAAGGATAGAGCTAAAGAGAAAATAGGAGGAGAATATAGATACAAAGGAGTAGGAGGACAGATATTGTTTTAGAGGAAGAGAATAAATAGAAGGAAAATTATTAATAGTTTGTAATTTTATATCAACTTGATAACAACAAGTTAAGAAGCTGTCATTTTGCAGATGACAAGATGATTAAATTTCAAATCGGAATTGTTTTTCTACTTTTATTAGAAAATATATTCACCTTTTGGCTTATACTATTTTTTACTTTTATCCAGGTGTTGTTGCAAGACAGGAAGGGAAATGACACTTTCAACACATGTCCATTTCAATTTCATTCAAATTTTGTGTGTATTTATTTTAATCAATAGACAATGTTGAATATCAACTTAATAAACTTCATTCTATTAAACTGGACCATTAGTAATTAGACAGCTTTTATACAGAGTGGTTAGTATTGAAATGGGTAGGATGGAATAGTTCATTATTATCACATTCTCCCTGATTATTGTTTTATTTGTACAGGAGAAAACCTTCAGATGCCCAGGCATCTTGCAGGTCCTTTGTGGTCTTCATGGTGGTTTGATATTGTCATGATCCTCTGAATTTTCTTCCTCGATATTTTTAGTGGTAGAATGAACCCATTTTTGTGGCATCAATTGCTCATTTTCACTCAATTCATACCACAAGGATCCAGAGCTAGGAGATTGTAAATAGTCCCTGGAGTCATTAGTTAGAATGTCAGGAGCTGGGCTCTTGGGAAGTTTCTGGTTAACCTCCCCTTTCTGCCAGGGCTAGGTCTTTTATGGAGACTGTATCTTGCCTTCTATCAGGCAGCTTATTAAGGCATATTGAGGATTAGCTTCTATCAGTTACCCTCTATCTATTACTGGTTTTTGCTTATTCTGGTGTATGTGGCATTTTAATAGCACTATCCCTGGTTGTGACAATCATGATGACACTGAAGTGCCCGTAGAGCATCTTCTCGGGAATGAAAAGAATCTTTCGTCTGGAGTGACATTCATCACCATACATAGTAGTGATCTCATGTCACGCAAAGCCGTTGGTATTAGACTTTCCTAACAGTCAATGGAGTACCTGTAGTCAACCATTGCTAATTGTATAGTTTTCCAAATTATGCCATTATATCTTTTGCATGGGAATGAAGAATAGAGCCACTCAGGAATGGATATTACTCATTACTGTGAACAACACTACTTTACATTAACTGACTGAGAAGATTCATTGTGGGTGAGGAGTGTTAGGGACATATTCTCTAACCTTACCATCTCTCCTCCCATCTCTAGCATTGAGTGCCATTGTAAACCCCAAAAGCAGTCTGAATTCTTCACCGAGTGTCAAAAGGCCTTGTGTACTGCTCCTCAGTTCAGTGAGGGAATTTTTATTCCCAGAGGGAATTTTATCAGGAACTAGTGGGGTGGTCACATCGGATACACTCTGCGGGCAGCTCGGCTTGTCACCAACCAAGTTGCTCTCTTTATGGTCCTGGGCTCCAGCAGTGATTTACCTCAATGGTCCTGAGTTTTTACTTACCTGGTGATTGATCCTGAATGTGCTATTTTTAAATTATGTGACTTTAAGAGAGGGCTGGGCAGATATGCCTAATTGTCACAGGTGTGTGTAGAAGAAACCCACATTTTCCACTGTCATTATATCTGCTCATTCTGGTATCATGTCGGCAAGTTGACGGCTCTTATTGATCCCAAACATCTTGTGTCCATTGATCTCACATAAAAGGGTGATAATGTGCCACCCCTGGGGTGAAGCAGTTTTAATACTGCTAGCCATGACAAGGATGCTGGTGCGGACATTGCAGATGTAGGGAACGAATGTTATTCTCATCAGAATCTGAGTGGATTCTTTGAGCATGAGCTAAAGATCTTGATAGAAAGTGTTTCATCTTGGCAGATTTCAGCAAAAGGTGGGTAAAAGTAGCAAGCTCAGTTCATTTAAGACAGTCTTGATTTTCTTTTTTAGTCACCTATAAGCACAATGGAACAGAGTAATGATGGACCCCATCCCTGGTTAAGCTAGACTTTTGGTTCACCTAGTTAATATGAGTTATTGTTGTTCATGGCCTGCTCCCAACATTTTCTTTTGTTATGATCCATTTTAAGATTCCCAGCCTCCTCAATTTGTTTTTTCTCCTTTTTCATCTTGACTGGATCAGACTTTGACTTTCCTATTCTGTGATTTATTTTTCTCCCTCCCCTGCCTCTAGTGAGTGATCTGCTTGATTTTGCTTATCAGCAGAATAAAGGGACCAATTTTATTTTTTTTGGTGGAAGTTTCCTACTAACATATTTTATTTTTAGTTTGAATGTCTTGTACTTTATTTTCATTATTGGTTTCATCTCTCACTCCCTCATTTCATGTCATATATTTTTATATAGTTTTGTAAAAAAAAAGAGAAAATCCCCCCAAAAAAGACAGTTTGTATATTACCAAATTTTTATGTCATGGGTGTTTTAGTAGGATCTCTGTGAATATGCAGTATTGTGGTATATGTTGGATTGAATGGCGATGTATCAATTCTTGTGGTATTTGATTCAAGGGTAAAAATGAATGGGTTGTGAATCAGATTAGCAAGGTGTAGAATAGTCAGTGATGAACAGCCCTTCCCCAGTTTCCCTTCCCCCTTGTGTCACCATTGCATTTTTAAATACAATAAATAAAGCTTTTTGGATACCTTTCATGCAAGACATGTTCAAATCTGTCTATATTTCTGAGATGAGGTATTATGGACAGTATTTACATTATGCGGACTATTGTCCTCATCTTTGTCGCCATATTTATCAGAACGTTTCCTCAAGGACACATGGCACAGTGCATAAAGACGTTGGTTAGATCCAGTGACAGACCCAAAGAGTGTGAGTTCAATACCCGTTTAAGGTAGTGGAGAACTTTCAGAGGGAAAATTAGCAGGAGATAACTGATAACTGACATCCATCAAACATGGCACGTGGAACTAGAACAGTCTACCCCAGTGATCGAAATAAAGGGTTCAGTTCAAAATTCCAACCACCTGAAGAAGGCCGGAGCATACAACGGCCGAAACGTTGTGATAAATATGGTGACAAAGATGAGGACAATAGTCTGCATAATGTAAATACTGTATGTCCAAATCTGTTTTTGTAATAGAGGTAAGCCATTTTTTCTAATGTTACAGATATACTTGACACTTTCCTGAGAAACAATTCATCAATACATCAGGTGGAGATTATATCACTGCATTGAAGCACCAGGATCAAGAGAATCTCCCTGAGCTGTCATATTTGGGATTGTGAGATTACGGTGGAGTGTGGTGAAAAAAGTAATGACTTATCTTGTCAAAACAAGTGACAGCATGTTACACATGTCATTTCCTGATGAAAAAGGAAGTCTCACATAACTTCTTGCTTTATATAGAGAACATCATGCAAATTGTTTCACCTCAGCCAATCACTAACCTCCTGACTTACATATGTAGAGTGCTCTTAAATGAAAGGATAGATGATTTTCTTGTTTGTTGCAATATGTGAAAGACAGTTTTGTGACCTATGATTTGCAACTATTGACCTGTAGAATTTTGTTTTTATTTTTACTACTTGTAGAACTTTTCAACTACATACTACTAGAGTGGTTTTGAACCTCACTAAGTGCCTAGCAACTGTTACTAATAGAGTGGTTTTGAGTCTCATGAAGTGTCTGGCTACTATACCAGATTAAGCTTAGCTTATAATTATGTTGAAAACTCTGGTGTTCATATTATCACAGAAGTTAAGCAACATGAATTGTCATTACTTAGATGTATGATTATTTATGAACTCCAGTTTCTGTAAATAATTAAAAAAGGGAAGGTAACATTAAAGATAAACAGTTAAATGTCAAACAAATACAAGCAGTGACTTACCTGTCATAATTGCCTGTAAGATAATCAAAGATGAGCATATTTCCCCATTGCACAATATCTGATATTGCAGTATCATTTAATTTCATCAGCTTCAGGTTGGCTCCTGTTAAAGGTTCCTTTTGTAAATATGCATTATAGATTGCTTCTGGCATCTTTACATGGGACCTGAAAAACAAAGAAACTATTAGGTTGGTGGAAAAATAATGACGTAATAATGTCGTTTTTTGACGTTAAAAAATACGTCAAAAAACGACATTATTACGTCATTATTTTTCCACCAACCTAATACAAATGTACTGATAAGCCAAAACATTATGACCAGTCAGTAAATATCTACTGCCTCATAACAAATGCACATACTAGGATCAAAGATATATAAGCTGGTTCAAGTATTTTATTCTGATGCATTAAATGCTGCAGTTACGTACAAGAAGAAGATTTAAATAACTTTGATGAATGACAGACTGTTATAGTTAGACCAGAAGTCAAGAAGACTAGGTCAAAGCATTAAAGATACTAGAAAAACTGTTGGTTCCTAGTAGCTGACTCCTTCTATCATACATCTACACAAGAATCAAATGAGACCAAAAATAGTGTATTGCTGTTTTATCTGACCTGGAGTTGCCCAATCCAGCCTCGAAAGAATTCAACATCATTCACACAACCTTGTGGGGGATGACTTATTTTCTACCCTGCATCCTCTTTCCCACAGAAAAGGGAATGCCTATAATTACTCCTATAGTAAATTTTCAGATAAGCTCCATTCTTTAGTACAGCTAGTTCAGACCTTTACAGCCAAGACCCACCTTGATATATCCCAGTATTGGATCACCTTAATTTCCTGCATATTCCATTGGTAAGAAAGATATCCACTCAGACACCTTCTTCCTAAGAGCCACTTCTTTGTAGAACAGACTCTCACAGGGATGCTTCCCTGTATATGACAATCTTAACCTCTTCAAGTTTAGGGTCAATAGCTATCTATCCTGCATATACTTATAATCTTATCTTCCTTGTCTTACATCTGTAACACTCACCTCATTCAGTTACCCTCTTGAGTCTTCTGTTAAGTGAAAAAGGATCTGAAACTGCACAGGTAGTATAGTGTTCATGTTCACTTAAAGTGAGTTGGTAGTGGCCCAATGAGAGAAAAATCAACAACTAGCAACAAAATGAGATGTATGAGAAGGTGCAATGATTTGCTCTCCTGGAGGCTACTATCAGCCATTCTGATAGAGGACAAAAGAGTTCTTTAAGATGACAAAAGGGCAGTAGTTTTCATGGCAGTGGAAAATGTTCAACTGAGAAGGTGCAATGATTTGCTCTCCTGGAGGCTACTATCAGCCATGCTGATTGAGGACAAAATTATTTTGTAAGATGATGAAAAGGCAGTAGTTTTCCTGGCAGTCATGTATGTTTCCTGTTGGCTATGCGCTAACATAATGGCTACTGTTGTAGAAATTACAGATACCTTTAATCAAAGTGAAGGAAGGAAAGCATCACAACAGAGTACTGATTCATGTTGTGAATGGGGCTACATAGCTACAGGCCAATCTGAATACTGATACTAAACAATGCCCATCATTGGAAGCATCTTCAAAGGCTTATAAATGTCAGGACTGGATATTGTGTCAGTGAAAGATACAGACTAATGAGGATAGCAGGAAACATGTGCATCATTATACTGGGTGAATTTTGGTACAAGGAAACACTATGAGGAAAATAACAAGCCAGTTAAGGCAATGTGATGGTTTGGACAACATTCTGCTTGGAAACATTGGATCCTTCTATGGAAAGTACTTTGTTATATACCACTTACTTCAATATTATTGAAGAATACCAGGTAAATTCTTTCATGGCAACAGTATTCTACAATGGTAGCAGCATCTTTCTGTAAAACAATACAACATGCTATATTGCATAAGAGCTGTCCACTACTATTACCCTCCAGATTACAATCCCATTGAGCATTCCATCACATAACTTATAGCAGTCAAGGGACTTGTTGTTAATATCCTGAATCCAAATTCCAGTAGATAGGATTACAAGTTTTCTAGAAATGACCTGATTGGGTAAGAACTATTTTGTAGGTACATAGGAAACCATTATTTTATTGGGTATGTGCTCATTAATGTATACATTAGGTTAATGCAACATTTCCTAGCATCACCTTTGAAGAATTTTACAGAAATGTTTCAAATGTTTCTGATGTTTAGTCAGGACTGTTTTGCTTGTGCAATTAGTCACCTCAAGTATATCATTTACATGCCATGCATCTTAATAAAATAGGTTTTGCATGAAATTATGAAAAGGAGTATTAGTTTACATTAAACACTTGTCATGGACACATGGCTGAGTAGTTAGAACATTAGTATTCTTATCATGAGTTCTGGGTTCAAATCTCATCATGCTTGAGGAGATATCTTCATAATAGCAAACTAGATAGATGATTCCAGTACATAGCATCATTGAAAAGTGCTAGAAAACCATACTATGAGTTGATGGGGGTCTTGTGAGTGAAACTGGATAGACAAAACTGTTTGGAAGCTATCCATTATCATATTAGCACAAAGTTACATGTTATCATAACCAAGGGTTTGAAGCATGCTGGCCTTGTTCAACTACAGATCATACCAGCTTATGTACTATCACCCTCACCCAGAAAGTGTAACTGTTCATTATAGTTGTGATATAAACTACAGGTTGGCTCTGTGGGTGTTGAACATGTGCCTTAGCAGATGTCTGTAAAAAGGATTAGCTACCCACTCTAGCAGATGGATATAATTAGCCATTATTACGTTCTTGTTGTGAGATATACAAAATGGACTTACCTGATTTTGCATAAAGTTAAATGACTATAAATAAGTCAGTCATCAGTCAACACAGGGAGACAGATACTCCTATGTTACAGACTGGAGGACAACACAATATGGCATTGGCGATAGGATCTCTAACGCTATTGGTCAACTGGATTTTGAAGAAACATGGATTCGTTGTTTTGCCGTCCTCATGAGGATGAAAAAGTTAAAAGACAATAAAATTGCAGAAGAGGAAAACGAGATTACAGATCCCTTTTTGGATTCAGCAGGATATGAGACCATTAGAAAGATCATCATCATGGTATATCCCAAAGAATTAGAAGATTTAACATTTCAGAAATTTTGGATGTTATTAAAAAAGAATTGGTGACCAAAAAAAGCTGGTTATTGATGAGAATACAAAGTTTCTCACAAACAAAACCCAAATGAGTGATAATAGGGAAAACAAATTAAGGAAAGGTTATTTGAAACTAAGACAGATCAATGGCTCTTTCATCAAAATGTTGTTTTGAATGAACTTTTGAGACCAATAACTGCTTTGAAGTTATTCCATTACATTAATGAAATGTGAATGGACTCATGGGAATAGACATCTTAAAAGTTGATAAAATGAAATGATAGGTTTACTAAGATGGAATCATATGACCATAAACAAGAATAAATGTGTATTAAATTGCTACAAAATTTGATAAAGAAAATATTGGAGGTATCTACACTCACAAATAAAAAAGAATTGGAATCTTTTTTAGGGTTAGCCAATTTTTATAGTAGATATTTGCCAAAATAAAGTGAATTAATAGAACCCTTTGTGGAATTATGTAAAAAGAACAGAATTTAAATGGATTCCATTTGCAGAATATAGCATTTGAAAATTTAAAGAAAGCACTTTTAAAAAGCAGTTGGAAAATATTTTGACCCTAAAAATGAAGTGATATCAACTGCAGATGCAAGTGAGCATGCTATATCAGTGATTTTGTCTCAAGAAAGTCACTCTATAATGTACCTTTCTAGAAGATTAACATTTAGTATCTGTCTATATTTCTGACTCAGACTGATCAAGTAAGAAGTAGAATTGACAACAATGAAGTCAGGATGGAAAAAGTAAAAATGAGGAGGAACCTGAGAGGGATTAAGAATGAGTGCTTTTGATGGTGAAAGCAAACACAGTAAGAAAGACACTAAGGTGGATAGTTCACACAAATCCAAAAATGGAATTGGAAAGAAATGAGTTCCGATTGACATCCCCAATAAAAAGAACCAGGTACATACTTCAAGAGAAAGAGATAAGGAGAAGTCAAAGATCAACAAAGGGCATAAAACCTTTTTGTTTCTGGGGAGGTGTAGTAAGATATACAAATTGGACTTACTCTATTTTGTAGTCATTTCGCTTTAGTGAAACGACTACAAATAAGTCAGTCATCAGTAAACACAGGGAGACAAATACTATTATGTTACAGACTGGAAAAGAGCTACTTTTCATTCTCCTCTTGGTTGATACAGAAAATTTCATTTTTAAACTAAGTAAAATGAAATTAATATGAAATGCTAGATGTAAGCTTTTGAATGACCCATTTCCTTTGTACTTACATGAGAAACAATATATTACTAGGTTTATATAAAAAATAAAAGTTTACTAACTCAGTGAAATTAAGTAGCTATTTTTGCCGTCATTGTCATAAATTTTCCTTAAATAATATTTAAATATAATATATATAAAAAAAAGAATTTGTAACCTAATAATATACATACTTATACTTGATGTGAAAATAATTCTACATACTGTAAGGGATTCTAATACATTTACTTGTTCTTAAAAGAAATATAGTATATTAAATATTAAAAGTGAAAATATTTCAAATCGTAGTTAAATAAAACGTATTCTAACCTCCCCCCCAAAAAAAATCTTTAAATATACAAAGGGAAAAAAATGCCGTAAGAATTTTTGCCGTTAACAATAAAATTTTAAAAAATCCAATTTAACGGATGTTAGATTTCATTGAAAAATACATCCCTACCCACTACCAAAACGTAACTAATAACTGATACATCAAAATACAGACATAATGAACACGCAGACACCCCTTGTCTGGTGGAAGTGGATTTATCTGTAACCTTGGAAACGTAAATTATGATTTTAGCTGTGTCTTTAAAACCCAGTAATTTTAAAAGTTACTCCAAAATTCGCTTGAGGATGTAATGGAACTAACGTCTTTAATTTAATTACTAAATTAAATTCGTAGCTTTTAGCTTCCATTTTTGAAACATGGTTAGAACTGTGTAGCGAAAAAAAACATATTTTAAATCAATTAATTTATAATATATATATATATATATATATATATATATATATATATATATAATGATTGTGTAAGGTCTGTATTCATATACAATGGGTTAACTGGATTATAAATAAGAAAATCAAGACAATATGAACAAAAATTAAGTTATAAACACTTAACCCAAAATAATGACAATTTCTTAAATGTGATTTGATTTTAATAATCTTTAAATTTACATATTGCTTGTTTTATGATTTCATTTGGATTTTTATTCTAATAAAATATTTTTGAAATTGCTCATTTAAGAAGCATGAATCATTTAACAATTCATGCGCACTTCTACAATACCTGATGAAAACACAGTCTAAGTACATCAGAGCACAGCTTTCTCCAGATACACAGAGAAAACATAGACATAGAGGAGGGACCAATAAATTCTCATGCACGATTATTTCTGAATTAAATGAATTCCTGTATGGGGAACCAAAGTATTGATGTATATTTTGAGAGAGAGAGAGAGAGAGAGAGAGAGAGAGAGAGAGAGAGAGAGAGAGAGATTACGGTAAAGGGGCTTGATTCATTGGAAATATGTGGTTGTATACATGTATGTCCATTCACTTGCATCTGCAAATACAAACATTCAGTGATAAAACGTCTTCGATGTTTTGGCATGTGTACATATAAGTGCAATAGACCATGAAAAAGCCTAATGTATAAAAAATGAGACAGATAGAAAGATATTCAAGTTTCATATCAGTTCTTACAAGGCATGTGTGAAAGTTTTCGTTTCCATCATTACCTATCATAATCTTGTTCATTACCAACTGACTAAAATTGGCAATTGTAAAAGAAATTGATAAGAATTTTAATCATGTTTCCATTACTTTAATCCTAAGCCTATCATAATGGAATACGTTAAATGGATTGACCAGTGTCGATCACTATGGATTTTTTTAAAATCATTTCACCCCAAGTAATAAAGCTACTAAGACTCAAGGGGGTTATTTTCAGGATCTCAATTCTAATGTCACGATGCTCAAATGTACACTATTTTCTTTTTAATGTGTTTGTGTGCATTTGCATTATACTTTGGGTCAATAAAAAGTGATTTTATAATAACGTTTCAATTATGAAATTCTTTGAACAAATTCAAATTCTGGTTGTTTAATGCTGCTGCTATTATGTTCTTTGGCAAATCATGAACTCAAATTTCTCTGTATGCCACCCTATGGCATTGCTGTAATGTCATAATAGAACAATTGATGAT
Organism: Acanthosepion lycidas; assembly: GCA_963932145.1. NCBI lineage: Eukaryota > Metazoa > Mollusca > Cephalopoda > Sepiida > Sepiidae > Acanthosepion > Acanthosepion lycidas. Next base: position 91,296,134 of record OZ010572.1, on the reverse strand, counting down.
GCTAAGTGGCTTGGCTTTTTCATTAAATCCTCAATCAGGATTGACAAAATATTGAAAATTGCTGTGTACTTATTCTATGTAGAAGAATTTTTGTACATTACATATAATGTATGCTTCATATAATGCAAGTTATTAACAAATCATGGATGAAAAACGAGATCTCAAGCTTTTTTTTCACTAAAAACAGGAAATAAAAATGGAGCAAAATCTGTAATGGGATTGATTTAGCTATTAGGTAATTAGCATAAAGAAAGATATAACTATAGCTCATGGCCAGCTTTGTGGAAGGTACGTAGAACATCTACGGCTACTAAGTTTGATCATCAATCGCGTTGCCTGCCGGAGCTCTATTGAACACAGAACCTGAAAACGTAAAGATTTGGATAAAATGCTTTGAGGCACGTGCCAGGATAAAGAAATTACGAGATGACCAAACAAGTGGAAGACGGAAAGAAATCACAGATCTATTTTTAGCCACTCTGGGATGCAAAGCCATTAGGCAGATTTCATTAAAAATTACCCAGCTGAAATTGAAAAGTAAGTCAAAGAAATAATATTGAGGAATATTCAACGAAAGAAAAGAATGAACCAAATTCTTAGCATTGAAGCAATAATTTGGGGAGTCTATAAGGAAATAGCTAAGAAGGTTAAGAGATATCAGCGTATATTGTGAATTTCATGAACTAGCACAATATCTGCTGGTATCTCAAACTCCTTATTCTTCTTTCACAACTTCAATGCTTTCAGAAAAAATAATAGCTAATCTGAGAAATAATTCCAATTCTTTTTTGTTAGTTTTTATTAGTTAAAAACTGTTGAAATAATACATGACGATGTAAAAAGTCAAACAAACGTTTTTTCAACAGAAAGGAGAAACAAAAAGAACACCTTTATGAATATTAAATTAAATGGTGTAGACTTAAAGATGCAAGTTTACACAGGAAGCGAAGTGATCCTTATTCCGAAAAAAATTTGGGAACAATTATCAAAACCAAAATTAAAGAAAAGCTTAGTAAGATTAGGATAGTTTGATGGAATGTGTATACAAATATTAGGGTCCTTTCAAGGCACTTTTGAAACAAAAAAGAGATTTGAAACTGTCACTCACTAGTCGACTGTATAAAAAGTCAAGATTTAGTAGGAATTGATTTGATAAATATTAATAGCACGTTTACTTAATGCTATGAATACGGGAAGTCCCGAAACTGTGACATAAAAAACAATAAAGTGAGCCTTAAGTTAAAAAGAAATATCAATCCATTGTATCTTGAAAGTCGCAAGCTTCATATAAAGGCAAGAGATGTGGAGAATTACGCACGCAAATGTTTCGAAATAAAGAATTTTCGCCACAATAAGTTATACTCTTGGCCTGAGGATACAGAACTATGATCTAAAGTTCATATGGATCATGAACAAGTTAACGTGGTAGGTTTATGTCTAATACTGGTTGACACTTTTTCCACCTGGCCTGAAGTTTTCCAGGTTCAGGATAAAAAATCTATTACTGTAGTGTAAAACAAATATTACGCATAATATTTGCTAGAAATGGAGTACCAAAAACATTAGTAACTGATAATGCTCCCGAATTCTTTGACGAAAGTCTATTCTTGTGGTTAAGTAAGATTGGCTGTGTCCCATATAAAACACCCCTTTACTGCTCACTCAAATGGGATTGCTGAACAAATGTTCCAAACAATAAAGATGGAATTGAAAGCATTTTCTTCTCAGCAAGAAAAGACTGAAACTTTCCTGCCAAGATTATTGTTGAGTTACTACATGCTGACAGAGCCCGTCTGCATTAATGGGCAGACAGATTAGAGCTCCATTAACCATGTCTTACTCTATTAATGAAAACATATTTCATTTCATTTTAAGAGAGTTTTCACAACCATTAAATATTAATATTGCTTCAAGCATTCTGTAAATTTTCAATTCCCAAAGACTGTCTGCTCCTGATGAATACTACTAATAATGGCTGGCTTCCACTCTCGTACTATCAATTTTGACTGCAATTCTTATCTACACCTTCTTCTGCTCTGCTGTTTCTCTCATCAATGTGAACACTCAAGACCCTCTGCTCCGTACTGGCCTTTTTATCACTGATGTGTAGAGCTGGTACCTCTGCTCTGCTGCAGCCTGCAAGTACTTGTTTATATAGAAAACCAAACATCACCATTAACCTTGCAGGTGTTCTTGACATAAGAAATTTCTCTTGTTATGGGTCAGAATTTTCACCTCGTTTCCCACACTCAACTATCTCTTAACAAATATCGAGTACTCAGGAAGAGAAACAAAGTGTGTAAACCAATAACACAATCTATCTTGGAGTGGTAGTAGTTTCTGTTTTTAATTTTTCCCAGTCAAAGTTGTATCAACATATCTAACTTCATAGATATTGGCTATAATATATATTTTAGCACAGTAGGGGAGGCGGGATGAGAAAGGGTGAACATATATTTTTCAGTTTCCCATTCCACACATCTAGTGATGCAAATAAATAGTCTCAGTTTCAACTCAATCTGAAACTATCTCTAATCTTAATTTCTAGTTAATATTTTTGAACCATTCTTTCTTTATTTTGAACCATTCTTTCTTTATTTTTAACTTCATGTTGATCCCTGTCTTAATTATCATTTTTTTTAATCTGTTAACTTTTAATCACTTTTACTGCCAGAAATCACCATTTTCATGCATCAGTAAAATTTCAAACAAAAACCACTTTGTTACAAGACTATATAAAATATATTTCAGGAAATTAGTGCTATTGCATCACTCTTTATTAAAATTGAAATAGGACAAGAACAATGCAGGTTCATTAAAGACACTGGAACAAGTAATGTGATACTTATGCTCAGAATGAATTTCCCTACCTGGCGCTACCAACGCGCCCAGGTATTCCGCCTATGCTGATGACGTTTCGGTTCTTGTGTCGAGCAGGGCCGAGATTAACGAAGTCAGGAAAGAAATCAGTGATTATGAGATGGTGACAGGGGCCAAGATCAACCGCGATAAGTGTGTTGGCTTGCGGTTGGGTGCGTGGAAGGGAGTTTCTCTTCCCGGACCTTTCCTCTGGACGGATGGGCCGGTCAAGATTCTCGGTGTCTGGTTCGGTCCTGATCTCCAGTTGGATATGAATTAGTCGGAGGTGCAAGGGAAGGTCGAGATCGCAATTAATTTGTGGTCTCGGAAGAATCTTTCTTTAAAGGGGAGGGCGGAAGTATGTGTTTCACACATATACCCGATTCTCCTTTACCGACTCTCTGTGCTTCCACTTCCGTCTGACACTTTACTGGCGTTAGTGAGGCTCTTGTTCTCCTTCTTGTGGGGAGGCAAGGCCGCCAGAGTCTCTCGGGAGATCTGTTACCTTCATCCATTTAGGCGGTCTAGGTATGCTTAGCATTGAGATTCGTCAATATATGCTTCGCATCGGGTTCCTTGATCAAATGTGTCGCGGATTGGATGAGGTGGGCGTCTTCTGGAAGGAAGACGACCGTAAGAATTTCCCATCCTTGAGAAATGTGCGCTCGGCCGAGGAGGAGGCTCACCGTTTACCCAAAGTCGAGTGCTCCTTTTACTGTGAATGCCGTCGTGCCATGAAACTCCTCTTACGGGCGTTGGGTGGCCTTTCCAACGTTCAGACGTTATCTCGTAAGGCATTATATCAGGTGTTATTTAGGGGGGGCGTTCGTGATGATTTGATTGACGAGCTCGGTCTTACGAAGCAGGAGGCTCGCTCGATATGGCTTTGGGCTGAAATGTCTCAATAACAATGAGGCATCACTCACCTGGCTGGTGATGCGTGGGGCCCTCTGTAGTGGAGAGGTCGAGAACATTGGTCACGCCTTTTGTCATTGCTCGGTGGTAGCACCATTGTGCAAGTATGCTGAAGGCCTCATGCTTCGCATGCTGTCTGGAAAGTTATTTGTCCTTGAGGCCGCCTCTGTTTGTAGAAATGTGGCTCCGCCGTTGACGAGGTCTGAACACTGTGTTCTTATGTTTACTAGGTGTTATGAGAGTCGTGATTTGGACGACACGTCAGAAGGGATTCTATGGAGGCGAGAAGTTCACCTCTTCACAGCTGATCTTGTACTTTAAGCATCAGCTTAAAGTCAAGATTAGGTCAGAAAGGCGGCAACTCTCTTCATCTGAATTCGGCAAAAGGTGGGTGAATCTTGCGCGTTTGTGTCGTGTGAAAGGGGCTGACCTGGAGTGGCACTTTGATGCTGGTTAGGCATCAGGATATTGCTTTAGCTGGGTTGAACACGGCCAACCCATCCAAAAATTTAGGTTAGCTTAGGTTTAAGTTTTTGAGTCTTTAGTTTCCTTTTTCAGTAAACTTAGCTAGGGTATGTATGCTCATTGGCCCCTTTTATTTCTGTCCCTATCTTTCTTTAAGTTTATTCCCCGTCCCCTCCCTCGTTAGGTGGTCAGTGACGTCAGTTCTCTGGTGGATGCGGGGCGTTTTTCGTTTCGGGTGTGATTTTTCGTATCTGTTGTTGTGTCTGAATGAGTGCATGTCTGTGTGGGTGCTTGGGATGAATGAATGTTTTTAAATTTTATAGTTCCGCATTAATGTCGTCTAGTTAACTGATATTTCTGCCACATTTAGCCATTGTGGGGTTTTTATTACTGACACGATTTTGTTTAGTTTCTTGTAAATAGCTATTTGTTTCATACTGTAAATACTCATTGGGGTTACTTTTACAAATTTTAAATTGTTGTTTTATTCCCCTCCCCTCACAGACCACAAATTGTACATATGGGGTCATTGAGGTATTATGGTGGGTGTGGTGAGAAAGGTAAGTAAGAATGTGTTGTTTTGGTGCAAGAAATATTGTTAGTATGATTGGGTCAGCGTTTGTGGCTAGCTAAGTTTAAAGTTAAGACAGAAGACCGACCTCTTTCCCATTCCCCACTTCGGCCTTGTGTCACATTATCTGTTATAGCACAGAAATAAATAACCTTCTTACTTGTTCTGCTTACACGTCAACATGTAAGTCTCTCACGGGAGAATGCATTTTCCATTGAGAAAAATGAACAAACCACACACACACACACAATGCATGTATGTACACACATTCACTCACTTCACATACTTTGAACCAAAAAGGTTTTCACATTCTTTTGTTACACACATCATTGTCTTTGTAACCTGAATACCTTTCTTGTTAATACATTATAATTTGTTTGTACATGTATTGGTTTTTGTTGTATGCTCTCTATTAAATATCTGATGTTATTCTGGGTTTCCCTTTTTTTGTTTATTTTCTTTTTACTCAAAAATAATTAACTTTAATCTTTGAACTATTTGGAAACTATAAGAAAAACTTCAAAAATCTTTTTGAAATCTTTCATGTCTGGAATTCAACACACATTTTCTGGCCTTTTAAATATTTTGACATCAGTGCCTGCCCTCAGTTTTTAATGATAATTCTTTAATCATTGACTTCATTATTTCAGCTGATGCAAGTAGAAAACACATCTGATCGGCTGAATTGTTCCACTACTTTTCCAACTCAATATTCCTTTATGCAAATATCTTAAACAGTTGAATAAATAGACTGCTAATTCAACAGTAAAGTTTGAAAAAACATTGACATTTTTAGTAGCTTATAACTAATAGCTGAAAAGAGATTTAGTTAACCATAAGACATAAGTTGTGAATGAGCATAACTCTACCATTATGAGAAGTATCAGTTGTAGCATTGTTATTTTGCCACTGTAGTGATAGTGATAACATACAAATATCACCAGTGAGTTAATTACAAAGAATTAGATGTTTATAAATTATCTTATTTGAACATACACTATGTTCGTTATTATGAAAGTCAATGTTTTCATAATAAATTTGGTATTAACCAACCAATGTAAGCAAAATTTCCAGCATACAAGAAAAAACTAACTTTTAAAATATAAAATAAAAAATGATTTGAGCAAAAAGTGAAAGAAACAAAAAAATTGGATTAACCACCAAGAAAATATTTAAAGACATTTATTTTGTAAATGAAAACAAAGAGAAAAGATGTAGAATATTAAGAATATGAAAGCAACCAAACTCTCACCTTTCAGTAAACATCACAAAGAGAGACATTTTTGTAAGACAAAGAAGTACACGGTCACTTTTAGTGATAAATATTGAACTTGATGACTGGCTTAGAAGTTTGGTTGTTAATGGAAATAGTCAACCAACACAACTTAGAAGATAACAGAGAGAAGGGGCTAGTATTATTAGCAGTAAAATTATTGGTTGATGATGGTATCTTCATATCATCACCAACTAATAATAATTATTATATGTTCTTAAGCATTACTTTTTTTTTTATTCTTGAGGGATATGTGTCACAACCAAAAAGCTAATAAGTATCTTCATAAAAAACAATGCTCTTTCACAATTTGAAAAGATGATTATTGAACACATTGGTAAAAAAAAGACAACAAATTAATGGAATAGCACCCAACTTTTCTAGAAATTACATGGTCCATTATTAAAATGATGTATATGACAATGAAAAATAATAAAAACTGTTGCAAGTAATGTAAAAATTAAAACAGTAGAAAAGTTATTAAAATCAATTAATGACTGATGAAATTTATAGAATGTCAAAGATCCCCTATGCAGAGCAGGTTTAAGGATATTATATCACCCCAAATCTATGATATGGAGGCACCCACTCTACTACATTTCAGTTTTCCTATGGTAGCATTTATATAAAATACAAATTTTACTGTAACCTAATAATGTACAATAATGAGTCATATGCAATATAGGTGAATAATTCAACTAGAAAAATTGAAAATAAATACTGTGTATATAAATATTAATTACTAATTAGAGACATGTCATAATAGATCATTTCATCTTAAATAATTAGAGACATGTCATAATAGATCATTCCATCTTAATTAATTAGAGACATGTCATAATAGATCATTTCATCTTAAATAAATCAACAATGTTTTGTGTTAATTTGTAAAATCAACTTGAGATTTTTCTTTTTAAAAAGCTAAATAATTATAGATAAAAAATAGTGAATTTTATATAATGTTTCTTTTTTTTAGATTCAGTATGTGTAAATGTATTCACTTCATTACCATTGGGAGATCAAGCACATTGATTTTCAATGGAAATTATTAACCTGGATAATCTTTCATCTCCCATTGTAGATCATACATGATTTTTTTATAAGTTTTTGTTTACTGACACTTCTTTTGGGACATGCAAAAGTCACTGGTGTAATAAGCAACTTGCACAATGCAAAGTACAAGTTTGGGTAAGTATCAACTAAATGACTTTTAAAAATATAATCTAAAAAATCACAGGCAGTTTTTAGCTCACTTTTTTTGTTATTGATCTCAAATTCAGCAGCAACTACAACGACAGCAAATTCTGCAGCAGCCACAGGAGCAGCAACGGGAGCAGCTGGAACAACAGCTCTGGCAACAACAACGGCAAAAGTGGCTTGAGCAGAAACAACAACTCCTGGAGCTGGTGGCCCTGCCACAATTGGATCTTTAGGGGGAGGGAGTAAGGAGAGGAAGAAGAAAAATTGACTAAGGAGGAGAAGAAATCTGGTCGAAGCAGAATGCAAAGAGCCTTGGTATATGCCAAAACCCAATCCACCCTTGCTTCACTAGAAAGAACTTCCCCTTCTAGGGATCTATCTTCTTCCTCCACAACTCCTCCCAATGAAAAAAGAAAAAAACATCCCTTAAGGAGGAGAAAATTTGTTAAATTTTTTTTCAACTGGGTCAGTTTTTTTACTTTCCTACTCTTATTGTTAGTGAGTGAGCTTCTTGATTCTGCCTATCAGCAAAATATAGTGGCCTCTCTTATTTTTTGGGTGGGTGGACAGGTCTTACTATCATATTTTATTTTAGTTTGAATACTCTGTTATAGATTAGTTTTGTTTTCTGGGTTCATCCACCTTGATTTGATATCATTATATTTTTACATATTTTTGTGAGACAATTTGTACATAAAGAACTTTTTATGTCATGGAGTTCTTTGAAGGTTCCCTGTAAATATGTGGAATTGTGGTATATGTAGGATTGCAGGATGATGGATGTGTTCCTGTGGTGAATGAGCAAATTGTAATGGGTCATGAATCTGATTAGCTAGTTCTAAGATAGTTAATGGTGACCTGTTGTATGACCATTTCTTCTTCATGACAGCATGTTAAAACTATAGACTTTAAAAATTTCTGATCTATTTTTCTGAATCTAGCTACTGACACTACGTCAAGTGTTTAAATTTGTAAATAAGTTCTTTATCTTATTTTGTGAAAATTACCTGTGTGTTTCCTCATCATTATCATCCTTCAATAATCTTCTTGGCATGTGTAAATCAACTGTCCATTTTAACCACTAAGCCTCACGACACTATAATTTAAATTCCTCAAGGAGTTCTGCTTTTAGCTTGTTGTGGGCTGACTGAAATCCATAGCAAAATTAAAGATAAAAATATAAGATATTTTTATTAAATAAACATTGTTATTATTTTGCACTCACTATTAAATAATATAAACATTATTATTATTTTGCACTCACTACAAGCAGGACAAAATTTGATTTCTCTAAATCTCATAAGATTAAATAAGTTGTGGTATAATAGGTGTAAAAAAAATATATATTTTTACCATGATTTTCTAAAAAACCATTCTGTGCTAATTCGAATTGCCTGCACTCCTACCTCAAATGAGCAGGCTTAGTCTACATAGTGTCCCAGGAAACAACTTTCCCTTTTGAAAAGAGTCTTTTTTTCTTTTTTAATGGGAATGAGCAAGAGATGAGTGACAAAGGCATTCACGGGGTAGGCAGCTTACAGGGATTATTCTGCCCCTTCACTCAACTTTCTTTTTCTTTGGTCCTTCAGCCAAGGTATGTGTGTTCTGTACGATATGCCAAATAACCAAAATAGAAACAAGTCATTTGCATCTGTTGCCATAAATGCATCTTGCATATGCTAATCCCACTTGTCAACCAATGAAAAATCTGTTGATAAAAGTGGTTGGTGTTCTCGAATTGGAGAGTCGTTTATTTTTTCTACCACATGCATATGACATGTTGGATTTCTGACTACTTATGTGTATTGGAATTTGAGACATTGGACTTGTGATTAATGATTTCGACATTTCTTTCTGTCTTTGAATCTTTAAGTTCAGACTTGCAATTTGTTTATTTCATTGTGGAGTTGAGCTGCCATATCAATTTTTGAACACGATTCTGTTGTCATTGAGTTATCAAAAACAAAAGTATAAAGATGGAATTGATTTAACAAAAAGTTTATTAACATTTGGTACAAGGAAATATAATGCAGAATAGAAACTAGGGAAGAGAATGTTTAGCCGTGAATGACTTTTCAGCAAAGGCTACTGCTGCTACTGCTCTTCCTGCTACTCCTCTTGATATTGGGGTATTTTTATGTCTTTCAGCTGATGAATTCTCCCTCACAACAGATTCATGGCTATTTATGAAGTCCTACAGAAAGGACTTAGCTTTCACATGTAAATGAGGTCAGCTGGCTACTGGAAGGCAGAAAACTGAAGTAATTAGGTTTTCACAGGAAAAAGTCACTAGCAAGCTGCTAGAAGAGCAAAAGGCTGAAGGATTTCAGCATTCGTAAGTATGATACCAATGACTACTATGACAACAAAAAGAAAGAATAACAAAGAAAACAATGCCAACCACAACAATGCCAACAATGAACAAGAACTTGAAAGAAAAAGAAAAGAAAGCAGCTGAAAGAAAACAGAAAGGAAACTGAAAGAAGATTTTCAAAATTATTTATATAATCCTGATTTTGAACTTTCAATATTGAATTTCAGTTTAAAAACTGAAATATTGTTTAAATGAACCAATGTCACTTGTGAATTTGCCATACTTCTCAAACATTGTTGTTTGTTGAATGTTTGAAAGTAAGTGAAAATCTTTTAGAAAAAACCTATAACTGTTTTTACCTTTTATGAGCCTAACATATTGTAATTTTAGAACCTATTATCTTACTTAATCATAAGATGCACAAAGGAAAATTTTTTACAAACTTGTAAGTTTATATTCTGTTTTATTGTTTTTATGTCATGTAATAAATGTAAATTTATTTCCAATTTGAAAGAGTATCTTTGTTTTGTTTTCCTCTTTCACAATACTAGGGATAATAAATGACATTTTTTCTTCCTGTATAAAAAACCTCTTAAATAGAGCTAGTCACATGAATACTATTTCTTTAGACATCTTTTGATTCTTTTAGAGATCACTTTGGTAAACTAAATTTTCCTGTTAAACTTGCATTTCAATCTTCAGAAAAATCTATCATTTACATGAAAATAAAACCCAGTTGTAAGGACATATAATCATCTTTCTACAATATTTGAGAAACAAGAGAATGTAATAAAAATCAGAAGAAATTTTTTATCAATAAAGAAACAAATAGGCATTAGTTATTTGCCACTTCCCTGAAAACATAAAGTTTTGAAGATTTTTTAATTCATCTGTATAAGAATCAGAATTTCTTACAGTTTCTCAAAATCTTTCCATCAGCTGATCATGGCTCTCCACAATTTTCTGTCCTTTGTAGCTCTTCATAACTTGTCCTTTTGCCATCTGTCTCAAAACCTGCACACCTGTTCAGTCCATGGTATTCTCAGCATCCTTCTTTAGAACCACATTTTTGTTGATCCAGGTCTCTTCTTCATCTGTGAGGAGATTGTCTAACATTCGCTGCCATATAGGAAGACTAATATTACATAGCAGTTCAGTTCTCTTTTCTAATGAAATCTTCCTGTTTCTTAATATTTTGTTTTGCTTGACTTTGGCATCTCTTATTTGTAGTTTGTAAATTAGGCTGTTCCTTTTATTGACAATCATGCATTCTATTTTCTTGCAATTGATATTTAGTCCTTTCTTCTCGCTTTCCTTTACTACCTTCTGTAGGGCTTCATAGTCTCCTTTTTATTCTGCTGTCAACACTCTGTCATTTGCATATCTAATATTAAGATTTTGGTCACCAATAACGAATCCTGATATTACTTCTAATTCTTACACTGTATAGGTTGAAAAGTCAGATGAGAAGACAAATACTTGTCATGTAGTGATTTTTTTTGTGCATTTACTGAACTAATATCCTATTCATATGCAGGTGGTCTGCTGGCAGTGTAAGTTCTAGATTATTCTAATATCCCTCCCACATATGTCATGATTAGCTAGCAGTTCAAGTAATTCTATGTGATAACAGAAGAAGAAATTTACTGTATGAGTAAATTTTGCATTGAGCTTTGGTGTTATTTAGACAACATCAAAATTTTGAGCTTTGGTGTTGTTGATATAGGGAGTGATGTCATTCTAATCCCAATAAATTTCTGGGAATGAATTGGAAACAGACCCTAATTAAAGAAAAGCTAGCTTAAACTAAGATGGTTTGATGACTCTTTCGTCAAAATGTTAGGTTGAATTGAAGGAACTTTTGAGATCATCACATGCTTTGAAATTATTCCCATCATGATAGTGAATTGTGAAAAAAGTCATGGACTTGTGGAAATAGATGTCTTGAAAGTGGATACAACCAAATTACTTATCAGTGTAAAGTAGGAAAGTAATGACACAGGGATGTTAAAATGATACAAAGTAAGCATTCAATTAAAAAAAATAGTCATTTCTCTGAATTTGAGTTTCACAGACTGCCCAAGCCATGCTACAGTTAGTAGTTGCTCAACTAAAAACAATGATGGAACAAGGAATTTTAGAAAATGTTCCTCCTGGTGGTAGTAAATGGGCATCACCCATTGTTGTTTTATGAAAACTGGATGGAAATATGGGGGGATTACAAAATAGGAGTTGTTGTAAATAAGAGATGGACTACGACACTCCTTTACGACACCATATTCATTTACAGCCCCTTCTTTGGATTACAACAGTCAGCCATATTTGAGAATACCAGGTACACATGTGATGTGAACCCTGCTTGTATTTTGCTGAATAAAGCTTGGACGAACTTATCTTCTGAGTCTTCATTCTTGACAGGAGTAAACCACAAAATGTGCTCCGATTTGTTCCCTGTTCCTAATATTGAAACTAGTATTCAGGAGTTGTTGGGAATTAAATACTTTACTAAAACTTGACTTCAAATCTGCCTATAACCAGATACAGATTGATGAAAAATTTAAGGCGGTTACTATGATTAACTTTCCAATAGATTTTTGACCTTAAAAAGGAAGTGACTTTAACTACAGATGCAAATGAGTATACCACATCAGCAATTTTGTCTCTAGAATATCATCTTATAATGTACCTTTCCAGAAATATTGAAAAAGAAGTGTTAGATATGGGGCACAGATAGAGCTTGCCAATTTTTATTAGGTAGGAAATTTTTATTAGGTAGAAAAATCTGACCATAAAGTTTTAGAGTTTATTTTTAACTGACAGAGAATCAAAACTGAGCATAGAGTTGTTGCTATTTGGTAAAATCTTTATGAATATTATGAAATTTTAAACAATGTATTCGATATTGTTTGGGAAAATATCTGAATGTTATAAATAGTTATTGAACAAATTTCTTCATCTTAAAACAGCTTATGTTTGTTTTCTACAATTTTGTGTCAAAGAATTTTAGAAAAAATGCTCAAGAAATTTATTCATAACATAAAATCACCTTAAATGTAAGTCGCTTCTTTGTTTCTTTTTATTTTTTAACCCTAATCTGAGTGAAGAAATAAAAAAAAAATATGTACCTCACTGTTGAAATTCCTGGAATCCACTTGATTAAAGCTACCAAAATACCTTCTTTCCATTTCAGCCTGTTAAAATCAATTCCTTTCCATTGCAACAATGAGTGATTTACCTGTGAGAGGCTTACAACTGGTATGTTATCCAAGCCTAAAAGACGTGACAGGTAAAATGAGAGTACTTCACCTGCACAAAAAAGTTTAGAAAATGTGATTTAATATAAAACGATAATTGTATACATATGCATACACACAGACATACAGATATATATATATATATATATATATATATATATATATATATATATATACATACATACATACACATACATACATACATACATACATATATATATATATATATATATATATATATATATATATATATATTATAATAAAGAGAAAGAACAGTAAGATATATTATCCAGTGTTCTTATTAATACTTTTATTTTTACAAAACAGTGCTCAATGCAAATCTACAGAACATAAATATTATAAATTTACTTATTTAAAAATATGGTTCCATTGCTACACAGAAATTACCATGTTTCAAAAACAGAAGCTAAAATCTTCAAATTCAATTAAAGAATTAAATTAAAGTCCCTAGTTCTGTTTCATTTTCAAGTGAATTTTGGAATAACATTTTGAAATTTACTGAGTTTTATAAGCACATATATTCATAATATTAGTTTCTATAGATATGGGGAAATCCAATTATTTTAACAAGGGGTGGTAGGGTATTCTTTTTCACTGACAACTATTGTATCAGAAATTATGAGTTACTTTCGAAAAGAGGTTCAGTCAAGGTAGGGTAGGGGTGCCTTTTCAAACGAATGATGACATCTGTTCAGCACATGTCGTCTGGTCTTTTTCAACGACAAAAACTTTTTTGGCACTTTTGTTTTGCTAAATTTGTACTTGTATACATAAAGATTTTTTCTAAAAGAGTTGTTTGTATATGAATATGTCATATTGAACTACAATTTTAAAATATTATTCTTAATTTTAATTACTAATTGACTATACATCTTTTAAAACAAATCAATGTAATAGAATTACTTAAATTATTTAATTGTTCACATCATTAGCACAGAGTTGTGCTAATGATGGGAACAAAATGTATATTTCTTAGAGAATTAAAGTTATTTATGTACAGATTATATTTTTATTTTTTCTTCTTTTGTTTCTCTCTTTCTTTATTTTAAGAAAAATAAGATCCATCCATAATAACTAACTTTACTAAGAAAATCATTGACGATTCAACATAAAAGGTATCCACATTTCAAATTATTATTATTATTTCCTAGTGTTTCTGTTGTATACTCATTTCGTTAGAGACCTTAGGTCTCTAATGAAATGGCTTCATGACATCTTCCACTGATCATTTTTTGCAAAAAAAAAAAACAAAACTTTAGATCATACACATTTTACATAGATAAAGCTCTTTGTAATGTATGAGCTGTACTTGTGAGTAGAATTTATTGTATTGCTTTTAGGGATATGAGCTACCAGGAATCCCTTCAATGAGTCTATAAAAACCTTTTCCAATCAGTCCAAAGTTTTCCAATTACAACTGGATTTATTGATGGCCACTTCAAGATCCTTGTACTTTGTTAGTTTTTTTTGAAGAATCTCAAAGATATATTACAATCTGCAGGGACTGCCATGTCAATAAAAAAGCACATTCTGTTCTTGTGGTCTTTGATCATGATATCTAGATGATTAACGTTGTTCTGTCTGTGTGTATTGTAAAATCCCATAAACTTGTTACAGTTCTTATCTCTATAACCAGGGCTGGGTGATGTTCATACCAATTTCTTGCAGTATCTTTTCCATAAAAGTTTCAGATTTTCCAATGCAAATATTGGTCCACTCTGTCATGCCAGTTTTTATATTTAGTGAGTGCCAATACAGTGCAACTTGTTACAAGATGGTCAGTTGTTTCTGGATATTTATCACAGAATTTGCAATTTCTAATTTCTAGTTAGCAAGCATTGGTCCTGTGCAGAAAGAATAAAACCTTCACTTTCAGCTTTTAACTATGTACTACATAACCACTGATGGGTACAGGTTTTTCTACAGTAGCTTGTTTGGTACAGGCAGAGTATTGACCATGAAGAGACTTATGTTGCCATTGTTTCTGTATTTGGTACATTGGATTTGTTTTTGCTTTCTTTTCTGGATTCTTTGCTGCTGTATTATGGTTTATTTGCCCATCCTTCACCCACTTGAAATTCCCTTTTGAATTTGTTGGCTTCTTTTATTACTGAATGATGTTTCTTATTTTTTTTCATATTTTTTGACACCATCATCCACTCTTCTGTAGTGTACTCCAGGTATCTTTAAATTGATTGTTGTAGTTTGTAAGACAGTTCTAGTTGAACTAATCCTTTGCTGTCTTCAGATCTGCACACATACAGACGATCAACATCAGCCTTAGGATGATGCATGCAGTGGCAAGTGAGAATCTTTTTTCATTTTGATATCCATTTCCTTAATGTCAGCTATGGTCCATTTAAGGATGTTGAAACTGTATTTCCCCACAGGGACAGCCAAATATAGCTGATATTCTGTTTTGTGAATTCAACTTGGTGTTTAACATGAGACACATATGCCTGTAGTATTCTTTTCTTACTTTCTCCTTCATTTGGCTATACTGTATTCCATCTCCTTTGCTGACTCATAGGTATTTATAGGCTCCTTCTTCTCCCAGTTTCCTAATCATTGTGATAAAATCTAGATTTATTCATCTAATCTGAAATTCATACCAATATCATTGCTGAAACATTTTACAGTATTGAGGATACCCTTTAACTCATTGTCATCTTTGGCAAAGTGTTTGATATCATCTATGTAGAATAGGTGATTCAACATTTTCTTTTTTATTTTGTATCCATAGATATTATTGTTTAGTTCATGTGAAAGGGGATTATTATTATTATTATTATTATTATAATAAATGTATCCAAAAGAACTGAAAAATGCAATCATCATAATGATCTTCAAAAAATTTGACTGAAAAGCCTGTGGGAACTATAGAGGAATATCATTATTCTTCAACACTGGAAGAATATTTGCCAGGATCATTCTAAATCAGGCTCCAGATCATCATTGAAAAGGTCCTACCAGAATCTCGATGTGGATTCTGTACCTCTTGTAGTACAATTGGCATGATTTTTTTGTGCAAGGCAACTCCAAGTGGAAATCAGGACACAACAAAAAACCCTTTTTCCTATTTTCTATGACTTAGAAAAGGCCTTTGGTAGAGTTTCAAGAGCTGCTATATGGAAAGTTATTCATCATTTTGGATATCCTGACCACTTTATCTCTCTGGTTCAATATGTCTGGATGTGTATTCCAATAAAACATGGTGTCAGAAGAATTTCCAATCATGTGAGGACTAAAACAAGCATGACTCATGGCACCCATATTATTCTCTTTGTATTTGTCTGTAATACTTCACAAACTTCCTCCAGACAATTAAAGAGTTGACATCAGATATCACTATGATGGAGGACTTTCCAACTTTAGTAGACTTCGATCTAAACACACACACAACACATCTCAGAACTTCAATATGCTGATGACAACACTGCTCTCTTTCATTCAAAAGAAGCAGAACAACAATCTATGAACAACTTTGCTATGGCCTACCATCACTTTGACCTTGTAAATGTTAAGTAAAACCAAGGTAGCCCCAAATACCATCTTATCAGATTTTAATATTGCCATCTCTGATATGCTTCTCAAACAAGTAGAGCATTTTTCATATCTAGACAGCCTTTTATCAAACAAGTGTACCTAAGAAAAGGATGTGAAACAGAATTGGCACTGCATATGGGGCATTTAGAAAGCTAATCAAATGCATCTTCAGCAACAAAGATCTGATCCTAACAACAAAAATTATGGTTTAAAATGCTGATGTTATTTCAACTTTGCTATATAGCTCTGAAACCTTGACTATTGTCAGGACATCCAAAATTTATACTGCAAAAGCTTTGTTCAATATTGAACACCAAATGGAAATATTATGTGACCAACACAAAAATTCCTGGAAAGAGCCAACAGTCAAAGAATAATGTCACCAGTGTTGATGGTCAGAACATGTAGCAAAAATGGAAGAGTCAAGGTTTTCACATTGAGTCTTATTCAGTGAGCTCACTTCAAGGAAAGGATCATGGGGTTACCCTCTTTGAAGATATAAGAACCAACTTAAAACAACATTGAAAGCCACTGGACTTCAGCTTAAATAATTTGAAACACAAAGCCAAAACAGTACCAAAGATGGAATTGCTCAGATGGAAACAGATAACAACAAACAACAAAAACAGAATGAAAGTTTAAAACAATTTTATGCAGCAAAACAATTGAATAAGAAGAGAATATAAGATAGCAAATATCAGATCACCGACGCACTTATCTGATACTGGATATTACTCCATGAATCATGAGTTCATAAGTTGAAGTGTTCATAATTGCAAACAGATAGAAGTTCTTTAGAATGTCCAAATGAAAATAAGTAATTATTCCTTCTGTGATATAAACTGGGAAATTTCAGAATGGTACTTCTATTTCATTTCACACCTAGTAATTGATTAAGTCCAAGATAAGACTGGGGAGATTTCTTTGGGAATAATATTTTCTTATTTGTTACACATTTAGTAATTGAGTAAGTCCATAGGCGCATTTCTAATGAGCGCACAATGGGAGTTAATTTATTTGTGACTTGACTTGACTTGTCAGAGATTTTCTGTAAACTGAAAATATATTTAAAAAATCATACTTCCATATATTTAAAAAATCATACTTCCATACATTTAAAAAAGCATATGAATCAAGATATAAGATGGAAATTCCTATGATTTTGTAATGGTTTTATTTTTAGAAGAAGGAATATTTTTGATGAAAAGGTTGCCCAAATGCATTAAATACTATTTTAAATTTAATGAAACATTTAAATTTATAACTGAAGAAAGGTGCTTCCATGTAGCAACATATGTTTGAACTTTTCAGATATACTAGAAAACTTGTCATCTCATATGATTCATTTTGGCATACTTTTTGAATTAAATCAAGAAGAGAAACAGTAGGGTAGTGTCATGATTTTCTGTATAAAATTAACAATTACAACCCCAGCAGTTTATAAAAAGTATCTTAACATTATAATCCAAGCAGAATTCCCATTTTGATTTGTGAAATACAGACAGGTAGGATTTAGGGTTTAGTTCTGATATCTTTGTAATTAATTGAAAATATTGATAAAAAAAGTAATTAATGGGAAAATAAATGATATGAAGAGATAAAAAGGAGGAATTTATCACAAAGTATTATTATTATTATTTACCTGGTCAGATAGGCAAACTGTTTACCTAATGCATAATGGCAAATACCTTTCATATGTTTGTTACTATAATATTTATATCTAAGAGAATGGATAGATAAGTAGTAATTATGACTTGAATTTTAATGCACTTCAATACCTGCTGCAAGCAAGCAATAAACTTTATAACAGTAATGATTTTCACTGGAATCCAATATTTTAATTACCTTAATAAACTTATTTATAAAGATCTTCATCAAGGGAAATATTTTGAGATTGGAAACATGCTATTTTTGCTTTTATTCATAAATGACCTGTTAGAATTGAACCAGTTTGTAACATATAAGCAAAAACAAAAGTTGTGTATGTTTTCAAAGTATTGACACTTGAATAGATATATTTTAAAACACTGAATTATAATATTCTTGTAACAAGAGAAAATCTTTTGATCAGCATGGATCAAGTAGAAATGTTGGTTGCTGTAATGCTTCACAATTGGTTATAATAGTGCAGTTGAAAACTGCTTGAGATAGTGCTTCAAATGAAAAATTATGAGCACTAATGGTCATTCTGTACTTGTAAAACTTTCATCATGTACATCCACTGAACTACTTGTCATATGAGCAAGAAATTGCTTTTTAACTAATTAGATTCCAAAAATATTAAAATCAAATGAGTAGGCTTTTATTATTTTCTTAGGATTCATTTTGGTACTAATAATTTATATGGTGCTATTTAGACCTAATTAATTATATCTGTTTAAGTTGGATGAGATCTAAGAGGCAGAACACTGTGTTTAGTTTAATTTTCTTGATAGTAATGGTGTTTCAAAGAAATTCTTTATCATTAAAATGTTTTGAAAAAAATATTTTCATTTATAATTTAAGTTATATTGTTAAACAATAATTTATAATGGGCTACAAATACAAATGGAACTAAATTACTTACCAAAAACAAGTTTGCTGTGAGGATCCCGATACCTGGCACACATGTATGAGCCATCATCCAAAATGACAAAACCATTCTTTGGTCGACCACACTTGTTCCACAAAGGTGGCTTAAGCTCATGAACATGAGTTTTCTTTATCTTTTTCAATTCTTTTTTTAAACTTTCAGATGAAGATCCTAGGAAATGAAAACGAATTGAAAAATTAGAATTATCTAAAATATAGAATCCAACATAACTTTAAAATTTCCCAAAACGTTATACAGAACCACATATGTAAAAAGAAAAATCAATTTATAAAATAAAAAATCTAAATATGGCCATATACCAAAATTATATTCTCTTTGCTACTAAATTGTTTTGAAATATATCTTTTTCTTATCATAATTTAACTGTCAGAAAATTTACTATGTTCTTTGGAAGAATTCCTTCCTTCTTGAACACTGAATATATCAAATTACAAACTTAAGTTTCTAAGCATTCAGATTAATCTGCTAGAGCAAATTGAGGTTAAAAGGAGAAATAATCTTAAAGCTGTATACAGTTTGTATTAATCCTTCTTCCATTCTTGTTTTCAAATTGTCTGTTAAATCTCCTAGCAACTTCCTTTTCTTCCCCGTCAATTATCAAATATCATAATATTTGACATGTCTTTCTTGATTCTACCTTGATACTTTAACTCAGTCCCACTTAATTTTAGTGTAAATGCCTGTAAATAGTTAGACTGGCAATATCCTCTTATTTTCATATAATTCTTACTCCTATCAACCATGGCCACCATATATATATATATATATATATATATATATATATATATATATATATATATATATATATATATATACATATACATATATATATATATATACAAATGTATATATGCATATATATGTATATCCATATATATATACACACACATATATATACATATATATATATACACACACATATATATATATATGCATATACATATATATACACACACATATATACATATATATACATATACATATATATATACACATACATATATATATACACACACACATATATATACACACACAAATACACCTCGCATCAAAAAGCAGCCCCAAACCATTGTGATGATGATCATCATCACACACATACATACATACTTATGCAAATTCAAATTATACAACCACAAGCATTCATTGGATAATAAATCAACACTACTGTGTAATGCAACAATTTTATAATCTATATATTTTCAATTTTTGGTCAATGCCAACCAATCAGATTGTCTGGACGTGAAGAGTGATTCTTCCCGAGCAGCGCTTTCGGAGCCGATGGTCACATATATAAGTAAAGAATATTCTTAGTAAGATTTCAGCTACCACAGGAATCCTCGACAGTTGAAACCATGCGCCAATCTTCTCACTTACACCACCACTCACATGCTGAATATTTCCTATACTCACATAATCTTTTTTCTTACAGTTTTACTCAATGCATGTCTTTCTTTCTCATCCTTGTTTGTACATCTTGTTAAATACAAATTTTATGGTAATGATGTCTTTGGCTTATCCTCTTTTTTTTCACGTCAGTTTGGTTTCCTAATCTAAGTTAAATAAATGTGGTGAAGTCCGCCACATCATGATACTACCCCCACTAAATTTGACAATTGGTATGGTGTTCTTGGGTACGCATGCTTCGCCGTCTTTCCTCCATACATGATTCAGGGAATTGCGACCGAACAACTCAATTTTACTCTTATCTGTCCAAAGAACTCTTTCCCAATAAGAATTTTCCTTATCTTTATGCTCTGTCGCAAATTTCAACCTGGCATCTCTATGCTTTTTCAGAAGGAGCGGTGTGTTTCTTGGGGAGCGCGACTTTATACCGTCTCTGCATAGGTCATTACTAATCGTTTGCTTAGTTACGTTAACTCCTGACCAACTCAGATAATTCTGAAGGTCTTGTCTGATGGCCATTGGATTATTTTGGATATGTTGCATCAACTTTTTTCGTAATCTGGGAGAGATCTTCATGGGAGCATCAGGTCTGCCTTTGTTCTCAACAGTATTACGTCTTTTAAATCTTGCAATAAATGAACCAATTGTTGAAAAAGGTATGTTCGTGTCATTGGATATGTTTCTGTAACTTTTTTAATAGTTCCATAGCTTAATAATTAGCTTTTTTTGAGCACAAGTCATTTCCTTACGTCTAGTCATTATGAGAACCGTTATCAGTGAACAGTGACTGCAGAATGATACAATTTTGACCTGAATGTTGCAATAGAGTTACTGAGAATATTCTAGAACAGTTTAGAATCTTCTACTTTGAAGTACAACCAAAATCTACACTATTATAATGCAAAAGTTGATACTGTACGAACACTTTTCCACTATTCGAAATATAAAAATTTGCATAACTATCACTTATCGATGAATTTCTAATTTTAAATTGCAGATTCTGATTCTATGCCCCCAAATACATATATAACATTGTTATTGGAGGTTTTCATTTGCTATAAGTGAGAATAACACGCATTTGTTTTCTGTACGATCACTTATTCAACCCCGAAAACTTCAATATTATAATTATTTGAATTAAATTGAATTAAAGTACCAAGCTCTGTTCCATCTTCGAGCGAAATTTTTTTTGGAATTACTGAAATTTACGCGTTTTATAAGCATTGTAGAGGACCGTGTCGGCGACGTTGAGTAGAAGTAGATGAACACACGTGAGTTAAGATTTCCTGCTAGCCAGTCCAACTACATGAGAAAGCTGGACTTTAATTAAGTCCAAAGAAAAACAAACACTTACCGATAAATATATGTAAACAAATGAAAGGTTACAAGTTACATGGACAGTTACATGGACAGAGTGCGTGTGGTAAATATTATGTGTGTGTCTTATGGTGAGTGTTCGTATGTACGTGTATTGTTCTTAGTGTTCCCAGAATTTGGGAAACGCTGTAACTATGAGAGTTCACATCTGCGAGGTGGTAAGGCTGAAAGTCTGGGGAAAAAGAGGAAGAGGCGAAGGGTCAGCGTGTATTTATAGCCAGGGAAGAGAGACCCCTGGTGAAAGGGTAAAGGAGTTAAGGAGGAGATAACTCCGACAGCATATTCATTATTAAAATTAAAATTACTATGGTAACGGCTAGAGCAATTATTTAAAAAAAAGGGGCGTAAGGGTTAATAATTTGTATCAATATCTCAGTTACATTCAAAGAGGTCAAGTCATATATATATATATATATATATATATATATATATATATATATATATATATATATATATATATTCAAACAGGTTTGGTTAAATAATTTATACCTATTTATTTTGGTTTCAATCCTTTCAAGTACACGGATTAATTTCTTGGTAGCAGTGCATATTTGATTGAGGAAAATACCAAAATTTTCTTTCAAATAATTTTTATTTTCTCAAGTACTTTCAATTTAATCTGAGATCATCTTCAAGGGGTTAAATTGTCTGTGAATGTGTATATGCATTTTTGTAAATTCAAAACGTTCTTGCTATTTGTTTTACTGCGTTTAGTAGCATTCTGATTTAAATTCAAATTTAAGTTTGTTCTCAATGCAAGGAGGTAGCTTTTATACTTCTTTATTAATTATTACATTATTTTTAATTCATATCTATCTATCTATCTATCTATCTATCTATCTATCTCTCTCTCTCTCTCTCTCTCTCTCTCTATATATATATATATATATATATATATATATATATATATATATATATATATATTCAGATGGATTGATGTGAGTTTGTGACCCTGGGTTTCACACTATTTGCGATAGTCAGACAAACTGATTAATTTTTAAATTTTGGATTTATATGTTGTTGCATGTATCGGTATTTTTATGGTAGTGAGAGAAATATTGTCGCTGAAACGTTGCTACACTGAGGAGCTGCGAAATAGTCTGTCTGTATATATATCTTCTTTTATGTCCCGTGTCCCTTCAGGACGTAGGCGATCTTGGCTCTCCAATTCTTCCTATCTAGCTCTCAATAAGTTTCGTCCCTGTTCTGCCATGAACTTGTTTAAGCATCACTTACATCAAACCAGTTCTGGTGCTTCCTCATAAGAAGTCAAAGGAAATGAAATAAATGGAGATTTCCAGGAGGATTCAATCTCTTCTGAGATCACAACTGAATCATGCCTCGAATTCAGTGTGTCAGAGAGTTTTTTCTTCTTAACAGAATTCAGGAATGAGATGTTTCGTTTAGGAACCGTAGTGCTAACGAGAGGTTTCTTGCGTATGAGACGAAAGGGTGCTTTGCTATGCAGTGGAGCATGGTCTGAAAGATAACAAGGTTGTGGAAAGAGTGGGTGATATTGAAGTCTTTCGCGTCACGTTTCTTGGTGATAATGTAATCAATCATATGTCAATCTTTGGATCTAGGATGCATCTAAATCATTTTGTGATGATTGAACTGCTGATAACGTGTATTGGTGACAGTGAAATCGAATTCTTGGCAGAGAGAAAGAAGTAGCCCATTAGAATTCATACTCTCGACTCCGTGAGTGCCAAGGATACCAGGCCATGTATGATGGTCAGCACCAACCCGTGCATTAAAGTCTCCCATAAAGACAAGTTTGTCTCTATGTGTAACTCTGGGAATAACTGAATATAAAAGTCATCCATTTCCGACACAAGGTTTTCATGGTTGGGGCTTACAAGAGTGGCAGAATATTTGTTGTCTAGTTCTAGACTAGAGTCATAATACGATCATTTATTCCTTTCGAAAGAGATGAAAGGGGTTTAGCAATGTCAGATTTTGTGGCAAAGCCTACACCTGATAGGCAGGGATCTTCTTCGCTTTTGCCAATCCAGAAAAAGGTATATCCTGCACTGAATTCCTCAAGTTGAGATGTGCCTGCAAAACGAGTCTCACTGAGAGTAGCAATGTTGATATAGTGCTTGCTTAATGCCTCAGCAAAGAGGGCTGTTTTACGCTCTGGAGAAGAATCGTTGTCTTGGAGGGTTCTTACATTCCAAGACCCGAGGATAACACGTTTACGAGTTTTATTTCTACTAAATCGATTATTGCGACTGCGTTATTGGATAACTAGACAACTGCAGCGGGCTGTTAAGTTGATTAAGAGCAAGCAATATTTAGGACACCTTTTCTAGTACCCTCCTACGATTAGAGAAAGCAGTGCTATGTCTAAATAGACTCGCTTTGTCACCATTGGAGGACACGAACAGCACATTTGCTCAGGACTCAGTGCAAACATGGCCACCACCCGATGATCGCCACTGTGAAAACGCCAGCTATAGACTTCTACTGCTACTGTCCTCGTCGCCTTAAGTCTTTCCAGTGGACTTATTACTCAGTTGGAATAGCAAGGAAGGAACGCAGAATTGAACTCCAAACTATCAACACAGGAGATGTGTTTAGAGTGCTTGTGTAGAACCAGCCACACTTATTAGAAGTACTGTAACAAAGAGCTGGTGCAAATATTTGCCACAAAAACAATGAGCAACACTTCTCAGGTTTTATTACTTCTCCGGTACTATCAGTGCAAAGAAGAGTGCAGCGTCTTTCGACAGAAATTTCACGTGATTTAGTCCGCCTGCTGAAGCGGTCTACAGGATGTTGCGCGTAGGGATTTAGGGGATGGGTGAAGACCAGTATTGTCCGTCCATTTCAATAATAATGTGCAGCAAAAGTTCTACTTCTACCCACTTCCCCCTACACGCATAAAACACACACACACATACACACACACACACAAACACACACACACATATATATATATATTACATCCAATGTGTATATATATATATATATATATATATATATATATATATATATATATGTCACAGGTAAAAAAATCCGTGAGTAAGTAATACAAGTAGATCCTATTAATATAAAATATTATAACTGATTCACAAAAGAGAGCTCAATATAATTTTTATTATAGAGAATATAAGTGAATTACGATTAATGAGAGCCAAACGATTTACCTCATACAGATGATCATTTCGTCCATGAGAAAGTAGTTTTTCCCTGGACTTAACAATGCAAATACATTTACTAACATGAATAAAAACGTTTCTTCACAGGAAATTTGAAAGGCAAAGGAAGGAAAGAAGGAAAAAAGAAAAAGGAAAGAATAAAAGGAGAGGGAGTAAGAATTGGTCTATACTAGAGGAGGGAGTTATATAGATAAAGATGGTTAAGGGACCTAAGGTGGGTGTGCTGGAGTTTGGTACTGATAAACGTGACGGTTGAAAATGGACACTGACATAAATGTAACCTATTAACAGCTGTGCAAGGAAGAATGAACCAAAAAAAAGAAAAAAAAGGTTATGTGACATTTTAAAGAGTAGCTTAAAATTATTATAGAATGGGAGTAAGAATTTAAAATTAATACTTTTATAAAAAGATGTTAATATTAATCCATTCAATACTACATCTTTAACTATATAATAAAAGTTACAGTAAAAAAAACTTAGCAAATTATTAATATATTAATTACATTTAAATGTAACCAATCTTATTATATCAGTATAATATTAATAAACTTTCAAATACTAAGTTTATAATTTAAAATATACTTATACTAATTATTTAAAATTTTTTATAAAGGATTAAATTTAAATTCAATATAAAATAATTTAGTATTATAAAAACAATTAAATATAGAAGAAAATTTCACATATAGAAAACATGTAACAGGGAGAGAAATATTTAGATATAGAAGGAAATTCCACACCTCGAAAACAATTTCACATATAGAAAAAATTTACATATAGGGAAGATGTCACAATAGAAAAAAATCACATATAAAAATATAAATGAAAGAGAGGAGTACGAGGTTCGGCTGATACTATGTTAATTGAAATTTGTTCCTGTGGCGACACTTGGAGTGTGGAGTTGAAATGCTATGTCAGTTGGAATTTTTTCCTATGGTGACACTTGGATACCAGTTAATTCCTGTTATTTAGTAGAATATCACGATGCTTAAATTTAATGATTTTAATTTTTTCCTGCAAACATAAATTACCCTTAAAGCGATTTGGAGTCCGAGTTCCAGTCAATTTGAGGATTCAGGTTTTTTCCCCTCAATTTCCAAAATTTTGGGAAGAGAGTAGTTCGGTATTTTACTCTTCGATTGGAAAATGAGTGTCTGTGGTTATAAAGTCTTTTTTCCATCCCCCGCAGAAATCCCAATATAAACTTGGTGGTTTGATTTATTTTCTTTAGGGTAAATGGTGGCTTGATAAATAACATTAGATGCTCTACGTTTTCCCACGACTGGGCAAAGGTTGCTATTTCTACAATTACAAGGCGGTGGGTATTAGAATTCTTGTTGACACCATTGGACTTGTTAAGAATATAATTGTTGTGGGAGTCAATTACTCTAAACATATTGTTAGTATATTAATAACTTATTTTAATGGTTTTTCTATTGATAATCTTACCTAGAGGATTGTTATTTCTGAAAATATTTGTCCAATATTAATTCTAGATAATCTATAGAAGTGGGGTTGAACCAAATAATATTTCTTTTTCTATTTTTGTGTGGATTACTACTCTTAATTTCACTATGTTTATTTGTGGGGTTTAAGTAAGATAGCTTATGTTTATTCTTATCAAATATATTCTTATTAGATGACATTTTATTGATTATAGAACCAACAGTAATTGGTTTCTGTTTCAAGATGGTATGGGGGTGGTTCGAGTTAATGTTAATATAATTAGGAGTTTGGTGTTCCTTGTGGTACGGTTTAAATGTATTGTTATTTAAGTTAAGTGTGATGTCAAGGTAATCAACTATTTTTATATTGGAAGTGATCTGTATCTTGAATATCAGGAGCCTAAAAGCTCTAATGATTTTTCCTGTAATTTAACAGTAACAGGATCATTACTATTGGGTACATAAATGAGTCCGTCATCTCTATGCATACAGACTAGTTCCAGTTCAATAAATCTACCAGTTATCTCCAAAATGTAAATACAGACAAGATCGGCTACTTGTGCCGAATCATAATGTCAAATTTGTTACTTCCACATTTAATCCATGTGTAGTCAATAAGGGACAGAATTGACTTCCTGGCAGCAAATATGATATTGATATCTTCATCAGATATCATCATATAGTTCATTATATCTAATGCAATCATTCATAAGGTCACTAAAAATAGAGAAACAAAAGTCGATGATGTCATATTTAATAAACGTAGCTTTCTTCTTCCCCTTCATATTATTGAACCACCCGATGAGTCTTTCCAAAGATTGACACCAGTTGAAATTAATAGTTTGTCCGTAATTGTTTTAAAATTTTATTTTTAGAAATTATCTCTAGCTCAGACTTAATTGGATTGATTGTATATGATTCGAGAAATTGGGTTTATGGTCTTTGAATAATATATATGCGTCTTTCGTATGTATTTTCCCCATTCTATCGCTAATATTGAGATTACTGGTTAGCTCAGCTGTTATATTGTCCATCTCAAAAATTCTATTATTAAATCTATCATTTTTATAATTATCAGTAATTTTGTCCTTGAGGATTTTATAGTATTTAGGAGGATCACATTTATATGTTTTTTGATTTATCTGGTCTAATCCAAACCTCTTTCGAGTCCATGTTTAGGGTCTTCTGAAAAGAGTTAAAGTTTCTACTAAATTTCATGTTCTTGACAACATTAAATAGGTCTTTTTCGAATGGTTCCAGAAATTTACAGGATGGTGTAGAATTCTGAGATTTTAAGTTGTAGGTTTCTGATCTGTTGTTTTTAGTTTCAGGGTAATTGAGGTAGAAGTATGCCTTCCATCAGTGTCTGTCTATATTTCTGAGATGAGGTATTATGTACATTATTTACATTATTCGGACTATTGTCCTTATCTTTGTCGTCATATTTATTACAACGTTTCGGCCGTTGTACGATCCGGCTTTCTTCAGGAATGTCGAACTGAACCCTTTATTTCGCTCACTGGGGTAGACTGTTCTAGTTCCACGTGCCGTGTTTGATGGATGTCAGTTATCAATTATCTCCTGTTAATTTCCCCCTGAAAGTTTAAAAAAATTCAACCTCAGTGTTGCGACCGCACGCTCCAAAATTTCTTACAATTAACAATAACACATTTCTATAAACATATTTTGGATTACATCTATTCTTTCGTTGTCCTGTTATTACCGGGATGTAAAAAATAATCTATTTCCATACCTGATGATGTCTGTATGCACAGATGAAAGCTTGCAAAAAAAAAAAGACCTTATGTAACTGGAATTTATAAACAGGCATCATAACATTCATCTACAGGTTCAGGGTTGATGTAATTTATTAAATTTGTTTGCGAAGATCGATTCTCGCTATTTATATCATTAACTTCAATATCTGTTTTTTGTATGAATGATTCATGTAATATATATATATATATATATATATATATATATATATATGAAGAAAAATATACGGAAAAAACAAACAAAAATCTTAATATGCAATTATGCTGTATTAATGTTAATGTCGGACGTTTCGGTCGAATAAACCATCATCAGGACATATTCATAAAACATAATTAACATTAGACTATATTCAATTCAACATGAAAAAGACGATGGACATAAAAGCAAGACTGGTATTTATTGGTACAAAAAGTACAAATTGTGGCACGAGGCCAATAAAGGGGAGGGGTAGAGGCTGGTCAACACTAACTATCTTATACCTAGCTAATCAGATTCGCGACCCATTCGTACATTACATTTTACACATTCACTAAAAGAACTCGTCCATCACCAAACAATCCTTCAGACACCATAATACCACGTGCTCTCAAGGGAGACCTACCAAAATCGCGCCACATACCATAAAAATTCTAATGATGATATATATATATATACAATTCTAATAATGATCAAATGAGAGGGGAGGGAAATGAACCCAACAATAAACTTAAAATAGACACAAATACAAACTAAACATAATTGATGTTAGTAGGGACCGTCCAACCCATAAAACAGAGAGGCCGCTGTATTCTGCCCAGGGGACAAAATCAAGAGACGCTCTCGCTAAGTCGAGTGGGAAAAAGTATAAAATATTAGGCTGGAATGGGAAAATATAAAACTGACCCAGTCGAGATGAAAATGGGGCGGGGGTCAAAACAAATTGGGGAGGATGGGAATCTCGACTTGGATCATAACCAAAGAACGGCCGGGATGCAGGCCAGGAACAACACTTACTCACATTAACTAGGTACACTGAAGCTTGTCTAACCTAACCAAGGGGTGGGTTCCACAGGAAGCCACCCCGATGTGCAAAAGGTTGTCCTAGAAGAGAAAATCAAGGCTAGCCCCGTTCACACAAAGCAAGCTCGCTTCTTTTACCCACCTTTCGCTAAAGACTGTCGAATGCAATCGTTTTCTATCCGATCTAATCTTCATCTTGAGCTGATGCTCAAAGAATCGAATTAGATCCGAATGAGAAAGACGATTGCCTCGCAAGACTTCCTCCTTTCGCGTCGTCTAAATCCCCATTCGAGCCGTGGCCATCAGCGTCAGAAACACCATCCGTTTCATCCCGGAATACGGGGGCGACACATTGTCACACGCGTATGCGCGATCAATGGACACAAGCTGTTCGGGAGCGAGACGAGCCGTCAGCTCGCCGACATAGTCCCATAAGGGGCGGACCTGGGGGCAATGGTAGAAGGCGTGCGCAGCCGTTTCTTCTAAGCCAAGGCCACACCGTTCACAGTCTGGCAAATCCGCCAAGCCCCATATGAAAGCCTTGTCGTTGAGAGGCAGCCGATTCCGAGCCAATCGCCAGCTAAGCGAAAACTCAGGGTTACTGAGGTAATCCGCCGCTGGCGCCCAAGACCAGTAGGAGCAATACTCCTCCTCCGACAAGCCGAGCGTATCTCGTAGGAGATCCTTCGCGGGCCTCTCCACTAATTCACGATAGAAGACCTTCCTAGGCCGAGAAAGGTCACTGGACCGGGGAACGGCCCGCAAGGCCGACCGACACTCGCGAAGGAAAACTGATTGATCCAGGGGTTTACGACCGCGCTCAACCCGCGAGATGGGGGGACTGATGGTAAGGCCAGGGAACGCTTCCCTAACAATCCCCTCCAGAATCGGATCTCCTCCAGTCAATGCACGGCGTAGGAAAGCCAACCTAGAAGCACGGATGTGACTCGGCAGGTGCGGCAATCCCAGCCCCCCCCCATGACACGGACGTTTAGTGCAGACTCGTCTGTCGACCCGATTCCCGCGTCCCCTCCATAAAATGGAGGATAGCGATTGCTCGAGCAATCAGGGGGAAAATGTATGTAGCACACACCTCCGCCCTGCCCTTCACGGACAACCTCCGTCGATTCCAAGTCTGACCGGCGGAATCGACCTTTGCTCTTACTTCAGACCAATTCTTCTCCAGCTGGAGGTCAGGCCCAAATCACACTCCAAGAATGCGGACAGGACCGTCTGTCCAACCGAAGCGGCCCGGAAGAGCGACCCCCTTCCAGGCACCTAACCGCAAGCCGGACGACTTGTCGCGGTTTATTTTGGCCCCTGTCACCTTCTCGTACCGATCAAGCGCCTTCAGTACCACCTCAATGTCGTTGCGGGATGACACGAAAGCAGATACGTCATCGGCGTACGCGGAAACCCTGGCTCGAGACCCTCCAGGAACGGCAAGACTAATCCAAACAGATAACTGAAATTTTTATATAAGTTCAGCGTTCCGTTTAAATATGATCACGTCGTCGTCACGTGGGCGAAGTTGTGAAAACGTATTCGAAGATGATTTCAAAATATTAAATAAGCTCGATGGAACAATTTTCTCATATAAACAGTTCGTTAAGAAAGCGGTCGACAATGTCCAGTCTGTAGTAAAACTTACCGCAGTCTGGCGGGTTTAAAAAGTCATCTACGGATGCATACAACTTGAAATAAGAAAGGAAAGAGGAGAAAACGTAAAACTCAAACTGGTCACACTCGAAACCGAGACGACAGCCAATATATATATATATATATATATATATATATATATATATATATATATATATATATATATATATGTAAAATTCCCCTCCACCACAACACTGCATTCATCAATTGTGTGAACGACAGTGGCTCATAAAGCCAGTCATCAATCTGCATTTCTTGTCACATATGTGGCATATCAAATTATCCCCGGGTGGTGGAAGTTGACTTTGATCATCCTCACTTCCAACATGCCTTTTCATATGCCTTGTCAAGCCCAACCCTAGTGCATGTCGGGCATTCAAAACTTGCCCTTATGAAATCGTCATATACATAGACTGTTGGTGTTGGTGTGACTTCTGGTGACTGAGCAGACCCGAACCTGGACATACATATCCAATTGCATTGGGAACATGGCCAGGTTGGCACCTCATGGCAATTCAGCGATCCCTTCCGAACCCCTCTCTTCAGTTCTGCATATTTTTGTGATGTCTCATGGGAGATCTTGATGCCATCAGCAATACCAGCTCTTCAAGAAACACGCTCATCAGCTAGAGTCTCCCAGTTATCCAGATCAATATTGCACTTGTATAGTGATTCTTTATGGCAATCTCTGTAACGAAGTTTCGGCTTGTGCTGCGGTCTTTTTCACATTTCCAATTCTCCATACATTAATTGTTTTAGAATTCTCTTATCCATCATACGGACAACATGGCAATGTATAAGTGCTTCCACAGAGATTGTTTGGCTCTGATGAATGAGACATGAAATTTAAAGTGACCGAGTGTCACGGAAACGATTACAATGCACATTGAGGGAAAAATTGTCCGGAATCATATTGACAGTTAACCGTGGTAATTGAAACTTAAAAGTGGATAGGATGGGATGGGTGGAGGCGATGCGCAACGACGTCGGGTTCATGCAAAAGCCTATCTAGTAACTAACAGTATGGGTTAGTTGGAGGGGACAGAGTTGTAGATAGCGCGACACGGAGGGCGGAAGAAATTATTTGTTGGTGCTGCCGTTGGGATGTGTGTCCGGCCGTAGTATCGATGAGAAACGACCATTAGAACAAAAGCGCCGAACACCTGTCTAAAAACTAATCAATCTACTAAAGTTTGATTAAAAAAAGAAAAGGTTGAAAATAAGAAACTAAGATCTGATTTTCAAAAATATACTTAAAAATATATTTTAATTTTGATTTCCAAAAAATATACTTTAAAAATAACCACACCTATACTGGAAAAATGTCCTGTAAATCTTTGGAAAGATTCCTCGGGTAGCATTAAATGGTTCCAGAATATAGACTTTAAGAAAAACGCCTCATTTATTCGATATAATCGATTTCTACCTCTCCATTTCCGAGAAAATAACTTAAATTACATTGACGTTACAGATGACGAACAAAGAATTATAATGGCTTCCAGACAGTCTATATTGATATTTAATAACTCCCCTTAGGTTAAAAAGAACGATGAAAATTTCGACGTTCCCATGGGAGCTTATGATTCAGCCCAAATAGCAGATTTAGTATGTATATATATATATATATATATTAGATAGTCTAGATAAGTAGATTCTTGGACGCCAAAAATGTAGGGCCGTACAGGGAGGATAGACTCATTGTTATAACTAATAGCAATGGTCTTCTAAGTTACATAAAAAGATCATTAAAGCCTTCTATCTTCTGTGATTTAAAATCGACATATCATCTAATTTAAAAATCGTCAATTTCTTGGATGCTACGATTAATCTCTCTAATAACACATTCAAATCCTTCCAAAAAGAAAACCAATCCCTCGTATACATCAACGTCTACTCGAACCACCCCAGATCAGTGATAAACAAGATTCCCAAAACCGTTAACACCAGAGTCAACAAACTGTCTCTAGCTGCATAATATTTAATGAAAACAAAATTTAGATATAATCAAGCCTCCAAGAAGAGTAAATTCCAGCAAACATTAACTTATCAAGAAAAACCAATTGACAATATAACCAATAAATTTAAGAATAGAAAAAGGAAAATTATTTGTTTCAACACTCCATTCTGCAAATTATCAAACATTAATATAAGAAAATTCTTCTTAAAGTTAATAGATAAATATTTTAGTAATAGCAATACACTGAAAAAATTCTTTAATAGAATGAACTTGAAAGTTAGTTACTTATGTGTGAATAATGTGAATAAAATTATAAATTCTCACAATAATAATATTATTAGAGAGTTTCATTTTAATCGATCACAAAGGCAATTTCATGGTAAAAACTGAATGCCCGGTGGGGTGGGTGGGGGAATATGTATGACCGAAAATGTGGTGCATGAAGCCACGATATTCACCAAAGAAGATATAAACCAGAAAAAAGGTTTATATTGGAATATCTGCTGAGAATTGGAAACAGCGTTTTTATAACCATCGCCATTCCTTCAGTAACGAATCCCTTAAACATCAAACAGCGATGTCTAAATATTATTGGGATCTTTTGGGAAACGGCTCCACCCGGCAACTGAAATGGAAAATTATCTCCAGAGCTCGAACTCCTAAAAACTTCAGAGACAGATGTGACCTCTGCTTTAAGGAGAAAATCTTTATAATTAAATATAATAGACCTGAGGATTTACTAAACCATCGCAATGTCTTCAAATGACACAAACATCGACTCGAAATATGGCTTCGAAGTTAGAAAGATATGAAATTGAACTCGTAAGTAATAAGAATCTTTTTACAGTGTTGATATATGTTCAGTCATTTTGTTAGATATTTAAAATTAAACTCAAACTTAATTTTTAGACTATGTGAGCGTTAACATCTGCGAGGTGGTAAGGCTGAAAGCCCGAGGAAAAAGAGGAAGAGGCGAAGGGTCAGCGAGTATTTATAGCCAGGGAAGAGAGACCCCTGGTGAAAGGGTTAACGAACTAAAGGAGGAGTTAACTCCGACATATTTGCCCAGCAATCACTCATTTATACATATTTTATTAAAGAAATTACATGTTGGTACTGTCGTTAGGTTGCACGAGGTCCCGCGGTAGCTTTTTTTTGTGTTCGACCAAGTGTTTTCTTTTGGACACATTATAAAACATAAAATATGTAACTAATAAATCCTTTATATTGCTAGGAAATTTGTCCCGGATTTCCCGCATCAAAGGTGTTGAGGTTAAAAATTGTGTTGAGCGGATTAGAGAAGATTAGAGCGGACAAACTCTCTCTTTTAGGCGCATACGAAAAAAGAAAAAACTCCTGCTCGGTGAGTAACGATAAAAGAAGAAAGTGTTTATTTACAACATATACAAAAAAAAAAAAAAGGTAAAGAGATAAAAGGATAATTTGGAGAGAAAGAAAAGGAAAAGAGAAAATGTTCTTAACAGAAAAAAGGCTTGCTCAAAATATTTCTCTGAGCGCCTAGCGTTCTTTAAGCGATTGTTAAGGTTCAGATAGAAACACTCACAGTTCTTGTAATAGGAAAATTGTTCGCAGATATAGGAATCCTGCAGTAGAGTGAATTCGTAGGTCGACGACAGAAGTCCAGTGGGCTCGTCAGAAGGAGTGGTGAAGGGATGCAGCTTTGGATTGGTCTTGAATTGTGGACCGACGATCGTTCTTGACAGCCCTTTAGTATTAGTATTTAGTAATAGGTAGTTCTTCTTTGGTTGAGAGAGGTTCTGGAGCTCCCTAATGTCGACCTCATAGACGGTGAGCAGGATTCTAACTGGCAAAATAAGCAAGATTCTCCAAATTTATGGAGTTTTGTTAGGCTCCGATAGATCGGTGACTTTTACCTCCAAAAGCGTTTTACAATTTTCCTGGTCTCTCTATTGGTCAGAAAACACATTCTTGTCTCTGATAAGAATCAGGGCCCTGGGAGCCGGTTTTGAAGGTATTGAAAACAGGTTGAAGTGAAGAAGCTGTGAGGTTACCCACCAGACTTTATGGCACCATGGAAAGAATAATGGTGGTGGAATTCCTTTTTATATTTTCCAGCTCTCTAGTTAGTCAGAAAATATATTCTTATCTCTGATAAGAATCAAGGCCTTGGGAGCCTGTTTTGAAATTAAAAAGAGGTTGGAGTGAGGATAGAAAAAATAGCGAGAATGTGAACTTGTAAAATTGTTGTTCTCAAATTAAATTCCAACAATATATGTACGAAGATACATAGATGACATTTTCATTTTAGCTAAAAATATTGAACAAATTACACAACTTAAAAACAAATTTGAAAGTCACACCGTCCTCAAACTTACACTAGAACTCAACATTAATAATAAAATCCCATTCCTTGACGTAATTGATTCCAGCATACATAAATTTACTACTTCTCAATATAGAAATCCCACTCACGTTAACTCGTGTCTTCTTAATTATAATACTGGATACCACCAAATATTTAAGTTAGTTAGCCGTTATAAAAATTAATCCAACGCACACAAATGATATCTTCTTCCAAAAAAATATTCTGTAAATAATTACATAACATCAAACAAAAACTCGTTAATAATGGACTCGCTAATTCCGTCATTGATCGACAAAAAATATCTCAGTAAACTTAATAATACTACTAACGAAATTGATAATATAAATAATATTTGTAAACACAATAGTGGAGGTAAAAATAGATATACTTAAAGTTGTTAACATAATACCCTAGTTATGACCCTTTAACCTCCACTCCCTAGAGAAGGAGACGAAAGGGGACACTCTCATGGCGTATGTTGAATAAAGAAAACGTGTGGCACAAACCTCCGATTTAAACATCTATCCTGTGTCTGTCGTTATTCCCACTAATATAATGCATTCCTGAAAACAACTATACATGGTGTCAGAAGTGGGATTTCAAAGGGCGGAGGGACTACTGAACTCATTTTATTCGACGAGGGAAAATTTTAACAAACAAACGGGGACCCGGCCGGCGCAGCCAACGAACGCACATGGTAATGTAGAAATTTCCTACGCGGATATGCTCGCCCCGCATATTAACATCTGAACCACCTTATCACCCATTATTTAAACTTGTTCACTATAGTATCACAATTTACTGTATATTTTACCTACGTTTCTTTCGTTTTGTTCTCTACACTCACTTAAAAAGCAGAACACAACCAACGTTGAAAATCCAGATGACCCCCCCCCCCCAACAGGACAACAAACCGGAGTCAACCCAATGACCTTCATGTTGCAAATGCAGCAACAGTAGCTCGCCATGCAGGAACAGATGACACGCCTATTGGCACGTCTCCTGCCCGCCCAACAAAATGCACCCACTCCGCCGCGCCATCAGCGCGTAAAGCCCGAGCATCCGGTGATAGAATCCGACACGTCGGACAAAAAATGGATCATGCATGGTCCCGTTACAAAGAAATAACCCAGCTCACCGACCCAACAGAGACCCGAAACGAGCTACGATCTGCATGCAGTTCGTCCGTCAACGAAATGCTCTTCAATTTCGTTGGTCCCGATGGCCTTAATGCTACAGAGGAACAACTGCTGGAATTAACTAAAATTGCCATTACCACAAGTATTACAAAGTTAACAAAAAAAAAAAAAAAAAAAAAACGAGATTTTTTACCCAAGTTTGTTCATTCCTCTTAATAATAACATAAACATTTTAACGATTAAACTTTGTTTTTATTAAGTTTCGGACCTTTTACCTTTATGCTATATACTGATTTTTTTGTCGAATTATTGTAGGTACCTACGTCGCAGTTTCAGAGGCGAAACCCACTAATTTGGAAGTTCTTGCAAAAATCAAATAATTGTCTGATTTTAATGAAACTTTCAGGACTTATTCAAAAATGAATGAATTTATTTTTGAAATTTTTATTTTCAGAAAATCTTGGTAAAAATATTTTTTTACATCTGTTCCCCCACCATAAATTAATTTTATGAAATTTTCTAGAATTTCAAAGAGTACGCAAGTTGTTTTATATTACTTATAAGCAGGACTCCTTGGAGAAATTAAATCATCAATATTTTTTTCACAACTACTGCCAACTTTTAAAAAAAATCTGCTCCAAATCGTAAAATAAAAACTGCAATAAACTATCTAATTATCAAATTAGATAGGCTTTTATTTGCTTCTATAATTAATATACTTTATGAACATTATTATCCGAAGGAAACAAAATCTTTCGATGAATAAAGAATTTTTAGAAGAATTGTTTGCATTTTTCTTATCTTTTTTTTTCTTTTTTCTTTAATTTTAAAAAATGTTTTAAAATTCTTCCAAGAAGAGTGTGGGGTCGGGTATAAAGTTTTTAAGTGAAAATTAAAAACTTAATATAAATAATGCTACTAAAACATTTTACCATAATTAAAAATATTTTTTTGTGCGTCAAAATGTTACATTTTTTTTTAGCATTTTATCTCATAAGTGACATTATGGTTAAACGGTCACGGGTTTCAAAGCTTGTCTCCTTGAGGAAAGCCCCTTGACATGTAAAGGTCTTATTTCACTCTCAGTTATTAAATTAAAAATTAAATTGAGATAATAAAATTATCTCATTTATCAATTATAATAACTCACTGAGATATTTTAATTATTAATATAATAATAATTTTATCATAATCTCAGTTATTAAATTAAAAACGTAATAACTTAATGTGATATTAATAATTAATAAAATTATTTATCATTATCTTAAATAAATAATGAAAGAGATAGAGGTAACTCAATAATGTAAGAAATTTTTATAGTATTTCAAATAATTATAAGAAACAAAAAAAAACTGTTATGTTACTTTTGATGCACTGTACTAAACCTGTCAATACATTCAGCCATCAAATTATCGATGGAGACGTGAAAATAACAAGACACCGAGGTCAAGAAATGTTTGTCTAGAAAATTTTATGCTATAAATAAGTGATTTTTGTTTCAGAAACAGATTAATTTAACTTTAAATTTGATAATTTTACGTAATGTGATGAAGAGAGAGTCTGAAAAACACCCACATGTATATCTTTTTTTTTATTTAGTGAAATTAAAGAAGGTTTGAATAGCGAAATTAAATCAGAGCATTTTCGTTTACTGATGGGAAATCTGATCTAGGGCACGAGCTGTACCCATTGGAACTGGGTCATTAGCAGACAATGGAAATGGTCGAAATAATTTTTATTGATTAAAACTAGGAATAGATTTGAATAGTGAAATTAAATCAGAGCATTTTGTTTACTGATGTGGAAATTTGATCTAGGCCAGAAGTTGTACCCATTGAATCTGGGTCATCAGAAGACAATGAAAATGGCCGAAATAATTTAGTAAGCTAGATGGAACTTTTGGTTGGAACAGCCAAAACCCCGTGATAATCACGTGCGAAACAGTAGGGCCAAAGTTCAGTTGTAACCAGCCGGATAAACGCGTAGTTATGCTGCAAAAGTCAGACGGGAGAAATTTCTTGGAGAGAGAAGAGAGAGTTGGTCCGGGCGAGCGTTGAGACGGGCGAGTGGCTGATGGGAGAGACGGGCGAGCGTTGAGACGGAAGAGAGAGACTCAAGAAGGAGAGAACGTGACGTCAGAGATTGGAACGAAGCGTCCGCTAACATGTGCTGTTGATATAAGTACCGCTGCTCTTCTATCACGGATATTACTACTTCTATTACTATTGCTAAGGAGGAACGCCACTATAAACTTTAAGCTACGCACAGAAATTTTATTTCTCTATCGCAAGAGTCGTATATCGATCTGAGACGATTTAACAATAAGTTAATCATAACACACACACACACACACTCTCTCTCTGTCCAGAATCCAGTGTATGCGTTTTTACGTCAGTTACTTTTCTTTTCTGTAACCCGTTTCTTTTCTACACTATTCATTTCTGCTATATAAAAGACATTAACAATTCAATCATTGAATAGTTGTTTGTCCGGCTTTCTGCAGATATTATTATTATTTTTTTTTTTTTGCTGCATTCTAAATTTATTAGCACAGTCTCTCCAACCGTGTCTACATCTTCAGTCGACCGTGAATGGATGAACATCACTTCTGCTTTCTGGATCAAACCGAACACAACGTGGGCAGGAAGCAGAATTAAACCAGTGGACCAGTCGAATAATATACGGATGCTCAGGGAACCTACGGACACTCCTTTAAGTTCGGTTAGGACCTAGTAGACACCTCAACCCAGAGAGTAAGACGTCGGAGGTTGAGGGGCTGGGGTGAAAGAAATGTATATCTTATTTTAGCGGGATTTTCAAACCGAAAAATAAGTTAAAAATGGCCATTTCGATTGGTTTTTCGGAAGCATCTACTAAAAATCATTCAAATTTCTATTTGAAATACTCCACAGTATTTTTTTCTGGAATTAGAAAATTTAATCTTTAGTTTTTAATTGAAGCAGTTGGAAAGGTTCGAAAAGGATTTTTCCTTTATAAAAAATACATTTAGACCTTAGGTATACGAACTTTTGGAGGTACCTAATTAAATCTGTTGCCATGAAATCTGTCCACCCAGAAGTATACCGTCAGCAATTTTTCGCAATGAAGCAGAGCGATGGAGAAACCATCACATCGTTTGTCAGACAATATGGTTGTGATAACCAACACTACACAACCTCATTCTCCAAGGACATGATTAAATCCTAAATCATTGCCAGCCTACGGGGCACCTCCCACCAGAGTAAGATTTTGACGAAAATCAACTCATGGCCAACCCTGAATGACCTGGAATCCACCACCAGAGCAACAAACCATTTTCAACCGACAGAGGCACCACAGATCGCTCCGATATGCATCATCACGAAAATTGCCACCACACAACAAAAACAAGACAAATAACGACAAATGCGGTTACAAAAAGAACGCAGGCAATGTGGAACAGGAACCACTTCTCGTATGTATGCCGTGGCATAGCCTCATCTAATGCTGTAATAGAGGATAACGTCACACAAAATGAAAATATCTACCTCATATCAACCATGTGTACACAGCCAAGATGACTAAATGATGGAGAAGGAATCCCACATGGTACCTGGACCACCAACCAATTCACCCCAGAATGACCAGAACGACCACCGTTTATTAGCGTTAAAATCGCATTAAACACGATTGCACTCAAGAAGTTAGGAAATCCAATTCAAACAGACATAAAGCTTCAAGCCATTCTGTTAACTGCTACGGTGGATACAGGGGCTTAAACAAATACAGCCGGGGAGGATCTGCTGAAGAAACTCGGATGCGATCATAACCAGTTATTGCATACTAGACACCATTTACATGCTGTAAATGACAACAACCCACCTATCAAAGGAGCCTTAATCACTACAATATCACCTGGTGATGAAACGTGCTCAGAGATAATCTACATTTGTTCAAGAGTTAAGGGCTTATGCCTATCACAGACGACCCTAAAGAGGTTGAAGGTCATTGACGACAACTTTCCAGTGCAACTCAGTACTAAAGTAGCCACCACAAAAAAGACAAAAAAACAACTGATAGCACACTAGCCCCATGCAGATGTCCGTACCGAACACCTTGCCTGCCACTACCAGACAAACTACCACTTCCTGCTACACCTGAATATCACGAGGAGCTAGAGAACTGGATAAAGTATCACTTTGCCAGCAGTGCATTCAACATATGCACACACCAGAAGTTGCAGACCATGATAGGAGAACCACTCACTATCTCGTTTCTAGAAAACTACCGACCGACAGCTGTACATACGCCAATTCCAGTACTCCACCATTGGAAAGAAGCTGTCAAGTCACAGCTGGATGCTGATGTTGCTGTATGCATCATAGAACCAGTCCCTGCTGGAACACCAACGACATGGTGCTACGGAATGATTACAGTTCCCCAAAAAGATGGCAGCCCACGTAGAACGGTAGATCTGCAAGACTTGAATGCATCTACAAGACTGGAAACACACCACACGGCCTCTCCATTTTACTTTGTTAGCACAATACCCTCAGGGAAGAAGAAAACTATTCTCGATGCCTGGAACGGATACCACTCTGCAAAGGCACGTGATGCCACCACATTAACCAAGGAATGGGACAGATACCGATACGTGCGAGCTCCTCAAGGCTTCCAAGCATCCAACGATGGCTACACGAAGTGATTTGACATTACAGAGGGTTTCCTCCATGTAATCTGCTGTGTGGATGACTCCATTTTATAGGATGACGATGTAGTACTATCATTTTGGCACACTATTAAATACATCATGCTTTATGCTTGACAAATTTCATTTTGCAAAAGACAATGTGGAATTCACTGGTTTCGACATCAGCCCAACAGGGTATAAACCGATTTTACTGGGATGACACCTTAGAATAACTTTTTCAGCGATCCAAAGATGAAATCCTAAACAGCATCCAGCATGGCGTCCGAACATTCGAGATAATTCGTCCAACATGCCTGACCACGGATTGGAGTCGAACAGGAATAGGATTTACCCTACTAGAAAAATATTGCGAGTGCCCATCCACAGCAAACCACCTTTGCGGATCAGGGCATTGGAAGGTTGTATATGCAGGTTCTCGATTCACTAAACCTGCTGAAAGCCGTTATGCACCCATCGAAGGAGAAGCATTAGCCATAAAGTTTGGCTTGGAAAGCCGCAGAATGTTTATCTTGGGCTTTCGCCACCTGATACTTGCTATTAATCACAAACTCCTCGTGCTAATATTTAATGATCACAGCTTAAACAAAATTAAGAACCCCAGGATATTAGACATCAGGGAACAGACCTTGATGTACCAATTCATGGCTATATCCATACCCCGCAGCGCCAATGGTGGGGCAAATAGTATGTCTCGTATCCCCGCACCTATCACCAAAGTTACAGCATCTGAGTCAGACGGTCTGGAAGCGGCGGTGCAAGCTGGAATAGAATCCCAGTACAACTAAGAATCATCCCCAATCAAAATATCACGAATACGACGAGAGTCAAAGGTGGAAACAATTGAAAAGTGCTAAACATAAGGAACATCTACCCGCCCACGTCAGGGAATTCTTGAATATGCAGAACGATTTGTACACAGTTCAGTCACTAGTATTCAGGGAAGGACGTGTATTAATTCAAAGAAAACTACGCCATGAACTCATTGACCCGCTCCATATTGGCCACCAAGGGGTAAATAGCATGAGAGGCTATGTCAGGCAACGTTTCTTTTGGCCTGGTATGGGAGCACAATTGCAAGAAAAACGAAATCAATGCAAACATTGCAATGAAATCGCCCCATCAAACCCTAATGAATCTGCATTCAAGCCTTATTCACCCAGACCACACTTTCTAATCAACACTCAGACATTTTAAACATGGCTTGGCGTAAATATATGGTATATGCTGACATGTACTCAGGTTGAACGGAAGTAGCTTCGATGCACCAAGATGCGAAAGCCTCCACAATATACAACATCTTACGCAGGTACTTTGTAAATTATGGTGTACCAGAGGAAATCGCTCGTGATGGTGGACCCCCATTCAACTCAGATGAATTGAAGAGATTTTTAAGAAAATGGGACATATCCCAACGTGTCCTCATCTTATTATCCACATGGCAATGGCATGAAACGGATACTCACAATCTCACAATACTCACAAACATTAGCCCCCGCAGTTCACTAGATACAGATGAAGTGGTAAAAGCGCTCCTACTGCATTGCAACTGTAGCAAGGGTGTCAAATTCAAGGGTGAAAGGGACGCAACTGTTTCCGTCGGAAAATGTCTTACACGCTGCAACGCTAAGCCATGTACACCGAACACTGGTGTAATGCTGTTCTGTTCATTTTTCCAAGCGACCTGCTTTTATGGAGTCCAGAAACACCTCATTACCATGCGTGTATCGCGACTTTGCGTGACTGCACGAGACCGTAAATATTAAAAGTCACAGACGCTATCTTGGACCCTTTCCTTTCTTAACCCACAGGCCAGACAGACACGAGGGCGTTTGGGAGGTAAGCCATTCCTTTTTTCCCCACACTCCCCCCTGATATCATGATCACAGAGGTGACAGGGAGGCGGCGATCGCTTTCGCCAGGTGCTTCTTCGAAGAAGGACGCTGCGAGCCTCATCGTCGCTTGCGCTCATGTCCGCGCTCTGAGGGTCGAAAAACACCGCGTCCCTTGGAAGGCTACTGATATCTGAGTCACTGCCTGATGGAGCTGGCATGAACCAGAGCGATGCCTCACTGGTCTCAGATTCCGATTCGCTCCCGTCGTCCAGCGATGGTTGCAACTGCGTCGCCGGCCGCAGGTCCTTAACGTGACGGGTCACACCGTCGACCCGCACCGCCTGTGGGCTGATCACCTCAGTGACGCGTCCGGTTCCGTATTTCGTCGTGCACTTGCTGCGCGGGTTTTTAACCCAGACGACATCGCCTTTCTTCAGCCTCTCTCCGGTTACTTTCAGTTCCGTCAGCGGATTGGTCTCTATGCCCTTCACTCTGACGTGGTACCTATGCAATGTGTCGGCTGGCGTCGTAGAGGGTGAGACATCATCCTTCGGGGTCACGTTGTACAAGTAGACCGCCTCAGACACCGCGCAGCCCGTCCTGGCTGCGATGGTCTTGACGGTCCTGTGGTTCCGCTCGATGATCCCATTTCCACTCGGTACGTGGGCGCACCGGAACCGTAGGTGCACTCCCCAGGCATACGCAAACCTCCTGAACTGCTCGCTGTTGAATGCGGTGCCATTGTCGGTTAATATCTCCGTTGGGGGGCCACGTTCAAGGAAGATACTGTTTAACTTACGGATGATGGTGGCTGAATCTTGCCGACGCAGCAGCCGCCATATCGCAAACCTGGATGGACCGCAATCAATGAGCGTCAGGAAATCCTCGCCGTTGTGGTGAGTAACGTCTATCGCCAGCCAGCTCCAGTGGTTCCTCACGCTCAGCTGCCCTTTCTTCCAGCGAACGGGTGCTGGGTCTATAGACTGGCACGCCACGCAGTTTCTGACCACTCTTCTGACGTCTGTCTTTTGTACTCCTGGGTCAACCAACTTGGCGAAATACAGGGTCCGCTTGACTCCAGGGTGCCCGCTTTGTTGGTGGACTTCTTTGATTCGATTAGATCGAACGGAACTCATGGACGCAGCGCAGGTGGGTTGCACGGGCTCAATAGCTTTCTTAGTGGCGTCAAGCCACCTTTGGGGCACCCTCGTTAAACAATCTGCCTTGTTGAGGCTAGATTTGACCAGGGACACCTCCATTGTCAGTGCGTACACTTGCACCAGCTTCACGATCGTGTCGAGCCGTCGTCGGATAAGCATCTCGCTGGCGGCTTTAGTCCGCACCCTGGCCCTCCCGGTAAGGGTATCCGAGATCCACTTATAGACGCAAGCCGAATCCGTGAACAGACGCAGGGTGGTCGACTTCCAGAGGATCGCCAAGTTGATCCCCTTGATGACAGCATCGAGCTCTGCTAGGTTTATGTGCTGGGAGTCCTTTTCTGGACGTAACAAGCAAGCAGCTTCCACCACGGCTCCATCGTGAACTATCGATACATCGGTTGCAAGAGAGCTTGCGTCAACCCACACACTGAGGTCTTGGCTGTCGACGCACCATCTGCCCCGCGCTGGGTCTTCCTTGCGTACTCTAGCGAGGACCTCCCTCATCATGGTGAGGAGAGGGGCGTCGTGAACTTCGTCATCCCATCCAGTGGTGACATCAGATGCTCTCCGCTTGATGAACGCCACCGCAACACGCAGCCAGCCACCTACAGGAAGGTGTCCAACTAACTTGCCGCACAAGGAAAATATGCTTCGCCGCGTGACAACGGTGGGCATGTCTGGGACCTCGTTTCCCCGTTTCCAATACAGAACGTCATCCTCTCCCCAGACCTGAAAACCAAGCACTCGTGCACCATCCTGCAGCCTCTCCGGTTCCTTGCTGAGGAGGCCAAAGTTGTAGAGATGCTCCTTCACGCGCGCCGCAGATATGACTCCCTCGTTCACGTACACGTCATCAATATATGCAGATGTTGCCCGCCGTATACGCTCATCCTTCGTCA
Source organism: Acanthosepion lycidas (assembly GCA_963932145.1). Classification (NCBI taxonomy): domain Eukaryota; kingdom Metazoa; phylum Mollusca; class Cephalopoda; order Sepiida; family Sepiidae; genus Acanthosepion; species Acanthosepion lycidas. Next base: position 91,251,275 of record OZ010572.1, on the reverse strand, counting down.
GAATGGCGTCAACAATCATCTGCATAATTGATGGCGCCACATTGAGTCCAAACCCCATGCGGGTCAGGCAATACCTTTTCCCCTTGATAAGCACAGTTTGATATGGCCACAGTGATTGGTGCACACGCACTTGAAGGTATGCCTTGCGAAGATCCAGCACAGATACATTTGATCCTGCCTGTCACCATTCCCTTAGCTTCTCGGTACACACGTCTGCGCGGGCTGTAAAAGGGTCCACGTGCTCGTTCAGTTCCCGATAGTCGGGCACCGGCCTCACCTTTTGTTTGTTGTGCTGGAGAACCGCCATTAGCGGGATCAGGCCCTTCGGGGGCCCCAATTCCTTCTCTGGATAAGGAACCAACCACCCATTATTAATCCAGGCTCGCAACTCCTTGTCGTATTCCGCACGAGCTAGCGGGGGGATTTTATACTCTGGCACACTGTTGTACAGCTTCTCTGGCGGTTGATCGTTCGACCATTTCCAGGAAACCGTCCAGGACTTTGAGCGCTGGTCGAATTCCGCACGAAAGTCAGGCCGTTCTAGCTCCATTGCTGCACTTAGAGCAAGACCAGTTTCAGTGAAACGCGCCCGACCCTCTTCGTCAACATGGACGCCACCCACTTTTTGATGACGTCCATTCCCAGGAGCAGATCATAGCCGAGCAGTTCTCCGTCCACGACCAGGGCTTGTACGGCTACTGCAGGCCCATCGCCGATGCTTGCGCGGATGACGCTCACTCCACAAGAGGCTAGCGAGCCCCCGCCAACAGTCAGAATTGGAATCTTTTTCTCATCCCACGTGTCACAACATGCCTTGCGCACAAGTGTCTGGGTGCACCCGGTGTCTACAAGCGCGAAGCGCTCACGCCCGTTAATCCGCACGCTCACTGCGGGTAGCGCCTTGTTCAGCGGCGATCTGGGGAGAAGACTGGCGCTGTAGCTTACTCCCCTTGCCCGTTTCCCGGACAGCTTCTTGCTACGTGGCCCAGCTTGTTGCACCTGTAGCAACGCATACATCTCCGTGTTCCTCGGTTATGCGTATCCTTCGCACTGCTTCGGCTTCGGTAGTCTTTGGAGAAGTGATTCAGTTCGCCACATTTATAGCACCTTGTGTCCTCAGTTGGCGGTGCGGGTGCTTCCACAGCTGCTGAGACAGGCTCCGCGTCGTCCTTCAGAATATTCCGGGCTCTGGCCAGTAACTCGTCTAACCCCAGCTCATTGGGCCTTGACGATGCTCGTAGCAGTCGACTGGCGTTGTCTGGGAGTCCGGCCAGAAAGACGCATCCTAGGATTTGGTCGCTTGCTCCACCGAACGGTGCGGCCAGCTTCCTCAAATCGGCCAGATAGACATCTACCGTTTCATCTGGCCCAAGCCGCCGTTCGGTGAACTGCCTCCAGGAGACAAAGGGGTCCGCACCGAATGCCACGTATAGAGCCGGCTTAATTTCCTCCAAGTCTGCGTCATCCCTGAGCTGCTGATACACGGCGTAAGCTCCTTTGGTGAGCTTCAGAGGGATGACCAGTGCGGTATCTTTAACTTTACACAGCCGGCAGACCCACTCGGCCTTTTCCCACCACTCGACCACAGACGGGCCAGCAGGGGAACCGTCGAACTCTGGTATCAACTTCAAGTCGAATCTGTCCATGTTGTAGTAATGGCCGAAATAGCTTGTAGCAAGGGTGTCAAATTCAAGGGCGAAAGGAACGCAACTCTTTACGTCGGAAAATGTCTTACACGCTGCAACGCTAAGCCATGTACACCGAACACTGGTGTAATGCTGTTCTGTTCATTTTTCCAAGCGACCTGCTTTTATGGAGTCCAGAAACACCTCATTACCATGCGTGTAACGCGACTTTGCGTGACTGCACGAGACCGTAAATATTAAAAGTCACGGACGCCATCTTGGACCCTTTCCTTTCTTAACCCACAGGCCAGACAGACGCGAGGGCGTTTGGGAGGTAAGCCATTCCTTTTTTCCCCACAGCAACACCCCATCACCTTAAATGACCACCTGTTGAACTCCATAAAATTCCGCCGTGAATGGTTGGAGCTTGCTGATATACGTGAGAGGGCCATCAATCAGCGATTCGTTAATAACACCGAGCATACTAAGAATGGCTATTAGACTCACTGAAGTTAGGGGAACATGTGTCTATCCAAAACCAACATAGAAATAACCCTCTGTACTGTGATAATACCGGTAAGTTGTTGAAACCCTCCCTTACAGACAATGCCACATATTAGGTGATGGCAGCAGACGAACCACACTGCGAAACCTAGCCGAAAACATCTTCCGTTTTAAATTTAGACACCCCCACCTTACCCTGACTTGACATATATGAAAGTAACTCTATACTGATACAAATTATTAACACTTAACACCCCTCCCTATTTAAACAATTCGCCCTGGCTGTTACCATGGAAATTTTGATTTTAATTATGAATATGCTATTAAAACACGTAAATTTCAGAAATAAGTTATTCCAAAAAAATTCCGCTTGAAGATAGAACAGAGCTTACTTTAATTCAATTTAATTCAAATAATTATATTGAGGTTTTCGGCTCTTGTTATGTAGCGTGTTGGAATCATATTTTTAAATAAATAATTATATTTATGCTCTACTTTTGTATCGAGCACTATTTTTTAAAAATAATAACAAAAATACTAAAGAACTTTGGATTATTTACCTAACCAGTTCTTTCCTATTTTCTATATATTTTCACACACACACACACACGCACACACACACACACACACACACATATATATATATATATATATATAAATATATATATATAGATAGATATATGTGTGGGGGGTGTAGTATGTGTGTATGTCTTCGTATATATATATGTATATCTTAGTGTCTTGGAATGTATCATCAATGCTAACTAAAATCTACTTTTGTTTGATAATGGTTTTGTGGACTTTTCCACAACAAGCTAGTTAACCTCTGCTAGGAAATGCACTATTCCTGTTATAATTTTCACCATCACAATCTTACAAATATATAAGAAGTATTCATTGGTCAATCACCTTCAATCTAGCTTGTTGATTGGTCAGTTCCGACCAATCAAACCGCCTGCACGCGACCAATCTGTTTTCGCGCTCAATATGCTTGGAGCCTCCGATGTGATACACGACCATTATATAAACAGAACAGTGTAAACTCCCTGAGTTTCTTTTCATTCATCTCTCTCTGTCGCGCGTCTCATTCCTTGCTACCAAGTACCAAGATGTAATCTTCAAGAACTCCCGTCTTAGCCATTGCGGTCAGACGTTAAAGACCATTACCGACATTCATGCAAGTACGAACTCTGAAATCTCTTCTGAACTTTTACCAACTTGTACAATACACAATTCCAAACGTGCTAAAGAAACTTTATTCTTCTAAATTACAGTTTAATATTACTTCCTTTTAACATGAACTCAGGTACAACTATTACCTAATCAGAGGGACACGACCCTGACTTACCTTTTCAGTTCGCATGCATGTATATCAAATATTAAATTCAATTGTTATGTTTTGAAACAAGATGTTTATGAATCTTTATTATTCACTATCTTGCATTAATTGTTGTGGGTCGAAGATTATTGAACACACACAATTTCAAACCTTCTGATAATTCAAACCTTCTGATAATTCCTCTCCAACACACATCACACCCATCCGCGACAGCTTTATAATTGCTTATAGACTTAATAATCGACAGTTGTGTCTCGTTACATTTTAATCTTGTATGGACTTTACAGTCCGTTATCGTCACTAAGATAATATTGTTAGAAATTTTCTGTGTAGATGAGATGTTCTTCCAAAATATATGTTATTTGACTGAGTTCTTTCCTCTATACCTGTCTTCCCCAGCATTACCAGCGTACAACACCTTAAACGACATTAACTTACAACACCTCAAAATGATGTAACCTTTAGGAGAAAGTAATGATAAAATGATAAGATAAAATGACAAGGAAAAGATCAGAGCTCATTTTCAAATTCCTACTAAGCTAGCTAAAATCACATACTTCCCAATAACACTAAATAAATCCCATAATCTAAATTTAATAAACTTTATTCCAAATATGGAACCAAAGAATAATACATGAAAAAAAATACACAAAATAAATAAATGAAATATATAAATAAAGAAAATAATAAATAAGCTAATAAAATAATTTAAAAGTCATGACTATAAATAACACTAAGTTTAAACCAAAGAACTGGGAAAGACCAGTTTCCTCCTTTCCTTAATTCCGAAATGATCTCTGTATAAAGCTCAATAGATATGTAGTGATACTTGCTTTGAATCCCATTGAACGATGAAACAGTCACCATGCAGTGTCTATTCTCATATCTACACTGTCTGTATGTATCTATCTATCATTATCACTTACGAGTGTGGACTGAAAAGATCATAGGCTAACTACGAAGAAGTGATGCTAGACTGAAATCTTGCATGCATTAATTTTAACACTTATTTATAACTGCATTGCTTCTTTCCAGGTAAACTGATATCTGATTCTTCAAAGGAGAATAAAAAAAATAACTTATCTTGAAAATGGACAAAATTTGGCATTGTGGTACTATCGAGTACATGCTGGAAAAGGGTTTATCGCTCAAGGATATTCATGCTGACATGGTTGGTACTTTAGCTTTACAAAAAGGCTATCAAGACCAAATGCCCAGGAAAACTGAAGAGGGTCTTGTTTCATCAGGTCAGTGATCCAGCAAACAAGTCCTTGGTTTAAATGGCTGCATTTGACTGTGACTGAAATTGTTGATCACTCTCCCTATTCCCTTGATTTGACTATCAACATGAAAAAACACTTGGCTGCTAATCAGTATCAGAGTGATAATGATGTCATATTTGCTGTTGATAGCTTTTTTTGGTGAACAAGATCAACAGTCTTCTTTGAACAGTCAGATGTCACTTTACCTGGAAAGAAACAATGAAAAGTTGCAATTACTTCATGCAAGATTTCATGGCTCGGGCATCATACCTTTATATAACTATAATCAATAAGCGAGACTGATTGGTACTCTTGTACAAGTGACAATATAGAAATGTTTTGCAAAAAAATATGAATCATGAAAAATGAGTCTATATGTATCACTGAATGCACACATACACACAAATACACAAGTATACAGATACTTGTGTTTATTCAGTTTAGTTTATTTATATTTAAGAAGAAAGTCAAAATATAAATGTCAGAAATTACTAAGGATACTCACATACATTAAAAACGAAAATTCACAAATAAAGCAAGAAGTTGTTTACTGTTTAGAATCTATTTTAGCATATTAATGACATGTCCTTTTGTTTTAGTTTCTTTAAAACTGCCCCATTTTCAGTTCAGTCCATAGTATCTTTAGCATCCGTCTGTAGAATCACATTTCTGTTGCTTCAAGTCTCTTCTTCATTTGTAAGGAGGTTGTCCACTATTCACTGCCATATAAGAGTTACATAACATTTCAGTACTTTTTATTTGTTTCTCACAAATTTTTCCTGTTTCATAATACATTGCATAATTTTTGGAATGCATCTTTCACTATCCCAATGCATCTTCAGATTTCGATGTAACATTTTCCATCCTCTGTTACAACACTTCCTAGATACTCAAATTTTTGTACTTGCTTGATTTTTGGTATCTCCAGTTTATAATTATGCTGACAGTCATGCATTCTATCTTCTTACAATTGATTGTTACTCCTTTCTTCTCGTGTTACTTTACTACCTTCTATAGTAGTTTCCATGTCTGCTATCAATACACGGTGTCATCTACTTTATTTAATGTTCTTAAGATTGTGGCCACCAATACTGAATTCTGGTAGAAATTCTAATTCTCACAAAATTGCCTGACTGTAAATGAAGAATAAGTCCAGGGAGAAGACTTATGCTTGTCTTACACCTCATTTTATTTTTGTATACTTACTGAATTTATTTTGTATACATATGCAGGCTGTTTACTGTATAATTTCTGGATTATTTTAATATCCTTCTCAAATTTGTTAACATTACCTAGCACCTCCAGCTGTTATTTGTGATATACTTTATCAAACACTTTTGCATATATGCGACATTGTAATAAATGAGAAAAAGAACAAAACTTTGTGTGTATGTGTATGTGTATGTGTGTGGTCAGAAATATATAACATATATTTTTTATTGAATATTGGTTGAAGCCTTATTTAACTAAATAAATTAATTCATATAGGATAGTTTTGAGGAAGTAAAAATAATTTTGTAGAATTAGAGCAATTATATATTGTGCAAACCCATTCTTTTCTTTTTCTTCTCTTTCTAAGAATTTTGAGTCATTGTTCATTACAAGTTTGTTTTATGCTTTTTCATTTCATCTTAAAGATTAAGGCAAGGTAAGTCTTTTGTTGATGAAGAGAATAGAAGTCCTGAAACATTTACTATTATTAATTAAAAACATATGTTATACAGTTTTTGTTTATAGACGTGATATATTTTGGCAACCAATCATTGTTTCATCCAATTTGTTCTACTGTTTTCTTTATATGTATTATATGTATGTAAGGAATGGGTGTCTTACTGTGTCTTTGTTGAGCAACAGAGACGTGTGATGGAATCATTTGCTTAGCAAATTAAGTAAGTGAATATAAATTAGGAAATTTTAATTGCACCGATTGCTAAAAATGGGATAACCTATGTTATAAGTGTTACTGGGAATAGTTTGAATTTTCTGCTTTACATTACTGGTGAAAAGAAACCTTTTCTTTTCACAGCTCAGCCAGAACATTGTGGGAATAGCATAAATAAGAGACAGAATGAGTACGATTACTTAAATATCTCTTGTAATAATAAAAAGTAGTTCAGAGAAAAGCTATATAAGTCTACTACATTAATAAAAGATGGAATAAACTTATTAAATATGTAATAAGTTAGATGCCATCAACCAATAAGAAGAATAAATAAATGAACTAATAAAAAAACATTAATTCGACATATAAATCAATTGTACATATGTGTTGTGGAGACGGACACACACCTCTAAAAGAGGACTTGGACTCATCCAAATACATAAATATGGAAGTCGAGAATAGTCAGTAGAAACTGTAAAGAAGTAGAGAAGCAAGACAACATAATCTCCAAGACACATACTACTTCTTGATTGACTTATCTCCATTCAATGCAATGAAGACATAACAGTTGTGATGAGAATTCAAATTCGCACAAAAATTTTTGGTTTCCACATAGATAGCTGGCGAAATTCAAACTTCACGGAAAAAAAATTGGTGTAGTTTGTGAATAAACTTCAAGGCTGTATGATATACGCCTATTAAGGAAAAAAATCAACTTTTGCTTCCTATTTAAGGTCTACTTGTTACAAACGAAATACACTATGAAAGAATTGAAGATATTTATTCAGCAACTATTAAAACAAAAGTAATGGGAGCGGATTGAATATCAAAACAGATAAAAGCAATCCTGGAAAACCAAGGAACAGATAATGCATCAATTTCGTTTTCGTCGGACTCAGTTGCTAAAAACTGGATAATTCAAATAATAGAAAATTTATGGCAGTACAAATAAATAACACTACGGTGAGATTTCAATTGGACACTGGAAGCGATATTACAATTATTGATGAACAAACTTGGAACAGAACTGGCAAGACTAACTTGAGAAAAACTGACAAAGTTGCAAGGAGAATATCAGTCAAACATTATTTTTTTCTTGGGAAAATCATGTGTAACATCGCCCTTGCGGGTAAAACTAAAAGAAGCCGATGTTTACGTGTTAAACAATTCCAACTAGAATTTAAGAGGTGTCGATTGGCTAGAATTATTTGAACTTTAGCCAGTTAATTCATTCTGTAGAAATATTGATTGTTCGTCAGAGAAAAAAGATTACAGTTAAAGAAACACTGAGTTATAAATAATAAATTCACGGCTATTTTCTCAGAGGTGTTAGGAAAATGTACAGGCATTTTTTAAATTAAAAGAAAATATGGTACCAGAGTTTAAGTCTAAAAGGAAGATACGTTTTGTTGCATTATAGTCTATTAGCACTGAGTTGGACAGGTTAGAAAACAGCAGAAATATTAAAAAAATGGATTACTCAGAATGCCAGCGGTTTATATTAGAAAGGAAAAATAATAAGATTTGGTTATGTGGAAATTTTTCAACTGGATTGAATGACTGCCTCCTACCACATGCATATCTCCTACCAACTCCAGAGAATATATTTGCCAAATTAAATGGTGGTAAATTTTTATCAGAAACTGACCTGTCTGAGAAATTGATAAGGAATGTCAGAAGTCTTTGACTATAAATATACATAAAGAACTCTACGAGTTTAAAAGATTACTCTTTGCTGTAAAAATATCCACAGGTATTTTCCAGCAAATCATGGATACGATATTGGCTGGACTAGACTGTGTAGTCGCTTATATGGATGATATAATTATTAAGAGTGCTACGAAACTACAGCACGTAAAACTGATTCAGAAAATATTTCAGAGACTATATGATTACGGTTTCAAAATCAGTGAACAGAAATGTCAATTCTTTCTGAACAAGATTAAATATTTAGGTCAGATAATCGACGAAAAAGGAAGAAGACTAGATCCCACTTCAGCAAGTGTCATTAAAGACATGCCTCTCCCAACAAATTTAGTAATCCTACAATCATTTCTTGGATTAGTGAATTATCATAATATTTATGTACCAGAGATATACAAATTGCGAGTACCTCTGAAGAATTTATTTAAGAAGGGTACAAAATGGAATTGGTCAGCAGAAAAGCTTTCGAAGTAATTAAAAAATTACTAACCAGAGTTATCGCTGACACATTACGACCCGCACCAACAGATAATAGTAGCATCAGATACAAGTGAATACGGCATAGGAGCGGTAATAGGCCATAAATTCTAAGATGGTACATCAAAAGCAGTTGCTCACACTTCAAAATGCTTGACAAATACGGAAAATGCTATAGTCAAATTGAAAAGGAAGCGTTTGGTATAATTTTTGCAGTAAAATAAATTTCACAGGATGATATTAGAAATAAAATTCATACTGCAAACTGATCATCGTCCATAATTAAGTATATTCAGTTCTAAGAAAGTGATCCACACATACTGCAAACAGATTACAGCGTTGGGCTACGATTTTACTGAACTATGATTTCAAGGTGGAATTTCTATTGTCACTTGGACACGCAGATGACGTATCCAGATTGATATCGAAATCTAAGGAGATTTTGAAGATACTATAACTGCTTCACTGGAATCTGAAAGCGAAATTAAAAGCCTTGCGTGTAACAATATTAAAGAATTGCCAGTCAGGATAGACGATATCAAAATTAATTCTAGAAAAGATAGGTTTATTCAAAAAATGATGTTGAATTGGAGTGAAACTAAAATTAAACTTGCTAACAGCATTTTCTATTTGTGATGGAGTTCTTTTGTACGCGGAAAGAGTACTAATTCCATTATCATTACAAAAAAAGATTTTAAAACAATTCCATGTAGGAGGACATCCAGGAATATTGAGAATGAAGTCTTTGATGAGAAGCCACGTGTATTGGTCAAAGCTGGAGAAAGATATCCAAAATAAAGTGAGAAAATGTAATAGTTGTAATTCAGGAGCAAAATCACTGATAAACCGTGAGAAAGTATACATATGGACTAGCTGGATTACTAGATAGTTCATACTATCTAACTGTGGTCGACAGTTTCACAAAATGGCCCAAGATATTGAAGTCAAAACGTTCTACTACCACAATAACAAATTCTTGCGCGAACTTTTTGCAAGGTTTGGAGTATCTGACAGTGTGGTATATGATAATGGAACTCAATTTACTTCTAGTGATTTTTAAAATTTCTAAAACAATCTATGCGACTACGCCGATTTATAATCCGAGGTCTAATTGTCAAGCGGAACGATCTGTTGACACATTCTAAAGAGCTTTAAGAAAAGCTAAAGGCTTGGAAGCTGGAGAAACGGCATTACAAGAATTTTTGAACGTGTATCGAATGACGCCAATTGCAAACGTCACCTCAAAAATGTTCACCTGCAGAGCTCATGCTTGCTAGAAAAGTTAGATCCATTTTTGACAAATTACTGCCAGGGAATATGAAGAAAGTTCAACAATTTCAACTTACCAGATCATTTAAGATCAATGTTAAAGTTTTCTTTAAAAGCTTTAAGGCCGGCAAAGAAAATTGGTAGGAAGGAAAAATCATTCAACGTCTTGGTAGTATGTGTAAGAGCATGAATGTCTTTCATGAGGAACTACTATATAAGTAACACCGGTTCACCGGAAGAGTCCTTCTTAGCTTACTTACTCAGCAGTATGGTGTGGCTGGTTTGAATACAAATAACAAGCATGTATTCTAACATTATCTTCTATTAATAAAAGTAATTTAAAGTTACGCCAGTATCCTGGAATCTTATTCGGTAAAAAAAGTACAACCAAATTTCAATTTCTGTAATAATGCAACAGACAGCGGGAATGTAAAAAAAAATACTAACGGAATCTTATTCAATGTCGGTAAGACAAACTCTTATGATTTTTTCCTCTGTTGACGTGTCTGAGGCTACGGGAGAAAAAAAAAATCTATAATACCACGTTTTCTTGTCATAACACATTCCCCGGTATCTAACACTGCTTTTCTTGAAAAAAAAAAAAAAGCGGCAAACATACACCTGCTTAATTATTATACTATAATCAACTAACATGTCCAGAGACGCTCACCATATTATGTCCATAATGAAATGGGGTAGCAATAATTTACTCGAGGCATTTCATCTTTTTAAACAGAAAATGGAAATATTTTTTGTTATCAGACATGTAAAGAATGAGGAGAAAGTACCCTACATCCTCAGTGGTATGGACGATGAGGGCCTTCGGAGATACAACTAGTGGACTGTAACTGAGGAGGAAAAGAAAAACCACGAGTATATTTGGTCAAGAGTTGAAGAACAGATGAATCCAAGCCAGAATTTCAGGGTTGCAAGACTGAAGATGCATTTCTTCTACCAGAAACAAACCAATGAAACTCTTGACGAATTTGTAACTAGATGCCGACAACAAGCTCAGAAATGTGATTTCAGTGGTGATGAAATGAACGAAAGAATTCTGGAACAAATTATTGCATCTACACCCATCCAAGACTTTCAAAAAGAACTTTTGAACAAAGCTAAATTATACACAGTCGAGGACGCTTTGAAGTTAGGTCGCAGCTATGAAGCAACGGAAAAGGGCGTACAGGAACTTAAATCTATGAACATAAGTCCTGAAAAACCACAGTCAAGACCGACACCATCAAAACAGTCTGTCTGAACTGCGGAGGTAACAACCCTCGAAAACCGAAGGGCAAGTGTCCAGTCAGTGGATCTAAATGCTACGCGTGTGGAAAACAGGGACATTGGAAGAATATGTGTATCACTTCAAGGTATTCAAAGAAAAAAACATCCTATAGACCAGCGCGACCCCAAACAACAAAACGGACTAAAACAAAACCAACCAGATTGACATGAGTAAGCCCAGGACGGAGTCCCAGGGAACTGAGAAGTGGGGATGTCCAAAATTCTAGCTTAGAATTCGACACCATCTCATTCGAATCAATTATAGTTTCGTCTTTAGCCTTAGACGAAGAGGAACGGTACAGAGATGAAGCATACGCTGTCGTGGACATCCAGATAAACCGAAAGGCCAAATGCAACCTGAAAATGAAAGTTGACACAGGCGCCCAGGGTAACACCCTACCAGTCAGAATATTTTGCCAGATGTTTCCAGAACGTTTAGATTCAAAGGGATTTCCGGACTTGAACAAGATCAAATCAGAGAGGCATACGAAGCTTATTGCTTATAATGAAACGCCCATAAAATGCTTTGGATCAGTCAGCATACCATGCAGATACAATTCCAATCGTTGGCGACCAACCAGATTCTACGTCGTGGATGTACGTGGACCAGCTGTCATGGGACTTAGGTCAAGTCGAGATCTAGGAACTGTGACAATGCACAGGCGAACGAATCACGGCAACCTAAACCAACAGTAGACCCAATAAAAATCAAGTGTCGATAATTTGACCAGGTTGTTCCCAGGACAATTTGACAGAATTGGCAACTTTCCGGGGACAGTAAAACTCCACCTAAAAGAAGACGCGGTACCATACATCGACCCACCATGAAAGTTTCCCATTAACCGACGATATAAACTCCAACAGGAGCTTGACAGGATGGAAAACAGTGGTGTAATTAGGAAAGTGACAGAACACACAGATTGGTGTTCAAGTCTGGCATTATCAACAAAAGCAGATGGCGGTTTGAGAGTATGTTTAGACCCTGCAAAACTAAATAAAGCACTCAAGCGATGCCAGCACAAAATCCCAACAGTTGAAGAACTAACGCACAAATTCAACGGTGCAAAATTCTTCTCAAAATTGGATGCCAAAGTTATTGAAATCTAAAACTGGATCCAGGAAGCTCACTACTGACAACATTCAGAATGCCATTTGGGAGGTACTGCTTTGAGAGATTTCCATTTGTTCTGGCTATATCTCAAGACCTGTTCCAACAGAGAATGGACTACATCCTAGAGCAGTGCGTTGGAGCCGATGGCATCACAGATGATATTGTGGTGTATGGACGAACTGAACAGGAACATGACCAAAAGCTGATACAGTTAATGAGGGTTGCAGAAAGAAATGGTCTCATGTTCAATTCCAAAAAGTGCTTCATCAAACAGAATCGAATCTCCTTCTTCGGCATGATATACGATGAGCAGGGCATACATCCGGATCCGAGGAAAATTGTTGACATCCATGGAATGAAACAAACATTGAAAGGGAAATGCTAGCCGTATGTTTTGGAGTTGAGATATACTTATACGAGAGAAGTTTCCATGTCATTACAGATCACAAGCCACTGATAATGATCTTTAATAAGAATATCACTTCTGCACCTCCAAGAATGATGCTTAAGCTTCAGGGATACAACTTCACCATAGAATACAGACCTGTGAGGATACTCACCTTACCGGATTCCTTTAACCGTTTTCCTAATCCTGAAAACAAGGGAGCCATCGACCTTGACCTGCGAGTAGACCATGTCCAGTTATCCACACAGAAGATCTCCAATGTACGCAGTCTAATGAGAGCAGAACCAGTGTTCAACCAACTCGTCGAGATGATCATTTAGGGATGGCCCGACACCCTGAGAGAGGTACCCACAGACTTACGTGAGTACTGGAGTTTCAGAGACGTACTATCAGTAGAGAACGGTGTACTGCTGAAAGGAAAACGTCTCATCATCCCAAGACTCCTCCAGAAGAAAACCATAGAACAATTACACACGGGGCATCTTGGGCGTGACAAAACAATCCTGCGAGCCAGACAGTCAGTATACTGGCACAAGCTCAACAGAGACACGACTTACATGTGCAAACAATGCAGCATATGCCAGGAGTTCCAAAAAAAAGTCAGCAGCACGAAGGTTTACTACAGCATGAGGTGCCAACCAAACCATGGGACTATCTAGGGACAGATCTATTCTCATTGGATGCTGAAAGCTATCTGGTCATTGCCGATTACTACAGTAAATACATAGTGGTACGGAAGCTTCAGAACATTGTCCAAGCTCAAAAATTGTGGCCGAAACTAAACAAATATTTGCGGAATATGGCATACCGTCCACGGTGGTGTCTGACAACGGTCCTCACTACAACAGCGCTGAATACCGGAAATTCGCATCAGATTGGGGTTTCAGACATGTAACATCATCACCACATTATCCCAGATCCAACGGATTTGTTGAGCGACAAATTCAAACAATAAAAAACACATTTAGGAAAGCCAAAAGAGCCAATGAGGATGTTGAATTGGCTTTGCTAGCAACACCACACCAACTGACCAGAAACTGCCTAGTCCTGCTGAACTACTCTTCAACAGAAGGGTTGCGGAATAATCCACGTTACCTTTTCGCCCCTTTGCAGAACAATCCATTCTTACACCCACACACCTGTTATCCAATCAAAACACTAGTTCTGACAAACTCAATTTCTCATTGGCTAATAGCCTTAAAAAACTAAGTATGCACGTGAAAAATGCTTTTGGCGCTCAAATGTGTTTGAGCCTATTTTTCCTTTCCAGAACCTATAAAAGAAAGAAATTCGAATCAACTTACCAGTCAGAATTCCACACTCATAGAGATGCTAACCAATTCCACGCCAGTTTAAACTTTGACTTTCCCGCGCGAATTGACCTTTTGGCATACTCAATCTCTCTTTTAAACAAACTTCTCAAAAATTCATTTACTTTACTTGAGAAAGTGAAATATATATTCACTACATATTAGTAACAGTAACAAACAAAACATTTAACAATTAACAGTTCAAGGTACGCAACTTCGTACAACTTAAGAATATTTTATATAACACTCGTATACACACACTAACATTTGAACAGTAAAATCGAACACTTTTGTACGTTGAACAGCAAATTGTTTAATTCTTATAAAAAATCATCAAAACACTGATTTAAGCATTCAAACATACTCAACAACAAACTACATGTCTTATTATATCAATATACAACAAACCAATAATCATAACTCATTTGTATATATTTGAATTATTGTATAAATTACCGTATTGTTGTGCATTTTACTTGTCCTTGTTTTTAACTCTGCCTTGCATGACCTGTTCTAAATATTCGTTTATTATTTGTTGTGGATGAATATTAACGAACACGCCACCTAAACATTCCTTCTGATTTAACCAAACACATTCACTAATCGCCAACAGGGTAAAGGACACATTACCTATGCACACAAGCAGCTTTCCCTCGCCTTACCATCAGTTCCCCAAGCTCGCGGGTGGAGCGACGTTGTAAACCCCGGGTTCAATCGGTTTTCTTTCGCGAGTGTCGGTCGGCCTTGTTGGCTGTCCCTTGGTCCAGTGACCTTTCTCGACCTAGGAAGGTCTTCTATCGTTTGTTAGTGGAGGGGGTCGCGAAGGATTCCTTACGTGAGGATCTCGGGTTGTCGGAGGAAGATTTTCGCTCTTACTGGTCTTGGGCGCCAGCGGCGGATTATCTCAGTAACCCTAAGTTTTCGCTTACCTGGCGATTGGCTCGGAATCGGCTGCCTCTCAAGGCCTTCATATGAGGTTTGGCGGATTTGCCAGACTGTGAACGGTGTAGCCTTGGTTTAGAAGAAACGGCTTCGCACGCCTTCTACAATTGTCCCCGGGTTCGCCCCCTATGGGACCGTGTCGGCGAGCTGACGGCTCGTCTCGCTCTCGCAAAGCTTGTGCGCATTGATCACGCATACGCGTGTGACAATGTGTCACCTCCGTATTCCGGGGTGAAACGTATGGTGTTTCTGACGCTGCTAGCCACGACTCGAATGGTGATTTGGACGACGCGACAGGAGGAAGTCTTGCGAGGCCACCGTCTTTCTTATCAGGATCTAATCCGATTCTTTGAGCTTCAGCTCAAGATGAAGATTAGAACTGATAGAAAACGATTGCATTCGATAGTCTTCAGCGAAAGGTGGGTGAAAGAGGTGAGATTAGTTCATTTGAACGGAGCTAGCCTTGATTTTCTCTTTTAGGTCAAGCCTACGTCACATCGGGGTGGTTTCCTGAGAAGCCCTCCCCCTGGTTAGGTTAGACTAGCTTTTGTGTGCTAGTTAGTTAGTTAATGTGAGTAAATGTGCTTCCCGGCCTGTTCCCGGACACTTCTTTGGTTATGATCCAGTTTGAGATTCCCAACCTCCCCACTTTGTTTTTGGCCCCACTTTTCATCTCGTCTGGGTCAGCGTTATATTCTCCCATGCCCGTACGATTTTTTATCCTATTCCCACACCCTTAGCGAGAGAGCTTCTTTATTTTGTCCCATGGGCAGAATTTGTTTTTGAGGGTTAGACGGGCCCTACTAACATCAGTTATGTTTAATTTGACTTATGTTAATATTTTAGTTCATTATTGGGTTCATCTCCCTCCCCTCTCATCCTTCATCACGAGATTTTTATATAATATTTATTATCATTAAATTTTTAATGGCATGGGACGCGTTGTGTAGGTCTTCCCTTGTGAGGATGTGGTATTATGGTGTAAGGAGGATTGATTGGTGATGGATGAGTTCTTGTGGTGAATGGGCAAATTGTAATGAGTCAATGGGTCGTGAATCGGATTAGCTAGGTATAGGATAGTCAGTGAAGTCCAGCCTCAACCACTCCCCTTTTCAGGCCTTGTGCCAAAATTGTATTTTTCGATACAATAAATATACAGAGACAAACATCCGCCAGTCGACGCCGCCCGAGTATTGTTTTGGATTTACGTTATTGATGCTGTAGTGGATGGGTTAATTATGTGATAATATTCGTTGAGAATAGGTTGCGTGTCAATTTCCACTAACATCAAAATAAAATACAAAATTCAACTGGATTGTTTTAAAACGTAACAATTAGATTTATTTAGGTTGATGTACAAGCATGCAATGAAAAGGTAGGACAGAGTCGTGTCCCTTTGATTTGGAAATATTTGTACCAGTGTTCATATTAAGAACAAGACATTTAATTAGAAACTAATAAAACATTTATATACAATTCAAAACAATATACAAGCAGAATATTTGGTATATGTTATGTTGGCAAATGTGTAAGATGTTTTAGGTTTCAGAATGTCTTTCTTGTAATCGTTCGTTAATGTTGATATTAAAGTTGTTAATATTAAGTGTCTTTTAAACAGAAAGTTCTTAAGAAGTAATTTACCTTTTACTGTAATATTTTTAAGGTCGTTCGCACATAAATGTTTACTTAATAGATAGTGAATGCAATTCACTTTAGATAAGCAATATCTGAAAAATAATGTCCACAGAGTTGGTTGAGTTTGAATTGTAAGCGAGTCAGCGTTATTGTACTTTTGCGCGGCAAAATCTGGTTTCAAACGACGTGGAGTAAGTTGGCAATTTCTCTGTGGTGCTGTCACTGACTGCTTTGGTCAGTCGGTTTTTATCTTTAACGTCTGCTCAGCAATGACTAAGACGGGAGTCGGTGAAGGCACTTGGTAACTGCTACTCAAAAAGTTCACTCTCCACTCCCCCCCATACTTCCACTTCTTCCTCACCCCATCCAGCAAGGGAGAAGAAGAAAAAGAAACGAAGCCATTTGTAAGGTGGACCGGGAAGAAGCCAAAAAGAACATGTCCAAACAAAAACGAGCCCTGTTGGTTCTCTTACTAAAAATGGACAAGGTCGACGACAAGATGGTGGAGGACCCCCGGAAGTTTCTTCACGCCCCTAGTGAGGGATTCCGGGAGCTACCTCAAAGTTTGGAGCCACCTGTTCGAGGCCAAGGAGGCCTATACCAACTTGAAAGCTTTCGAGCTGGAAAATGCCAATCTAAAAAAATTAAGACATTTTTGCTCTGGGAGGGTTCCTGTGTTGGTCCACCCATCTCTGTATAGGGCTATCAAACTAACCTACCCCACGGACGTCGGCGGTATTGTCCTGGACGGTCGTATGACGACCGAACTGGGAACAGGGAGCCTGGGACAATCCGTCGGGGTCTTGACAGCTGCATCTCGGTGCTCCAGTTCAAAAACTGGCCAGCAGTCACTGGTAGTTCAATCCCCAACCTCCCTGTTAAGTTGTGATTTTTCATCTCAGGGCAATGTAGGCTGAACCCTGCAGGAACTAGACATATCAAATCACCACGGTGTTGGTTATACAAATGAAAAATAATTGTTCCCGTAATCAGGAATGACAACGGTAACTCACTGGTCAAATTCAACAGTTTTATATAAATTTCGAATACAAATACAGTTCAACCCTTCCCACATGAACCTATTTTCTGGATTTCACTTTGCTGGAAACAATCTATCTGTAGGTCAGGTAAGTTTTAGTAGTGAAGTGCTTGTTGGCGCATGTTCTCCAGTTTAAAAATTTTCAGCAGCAGAGCAATTGTTGGCACTTGTTCTCCAGCCTTGTAATTTTCAGTGGCGGGTCAAGATCTGGCTGGCCGTCACTTGGGTCACAACTCTCCTCTAATAATAGAGCGACTGAACGGTCGGTACGCAGGCTCCTGGCCTTCGTGGCCAGGACGTCCACCAGGGCTGCGTATCAATTTACGCTCCCATTTTTTTTTGTCTGCCAACTTGGACACGAATTGGATCTACCTTTCTCTTTACTTCGCCTCCTTACTTCTGGCTCCTTGCCCATGTTCGGCTATCGGCATTCCGTCCCTACTGGCTGCCCACACGTCGTCCGTAACCTTTCCCGTACACTACGGATATGATTATTACGGGAGGTTTCCATATCGGACTCGACCAGCAGGCACCGGATATTCGATATGCCCAACAACATCGCAACGCCAGCTCCTCGTTCCTTCCCAACTCGTCCAGTTGGAAACCAGATCAGCCAACCAGCAGCGACAAATCTGCGACGACCAGCAGCGATTATCTGTAACGACCAGCCACCTGCGACGACCTAGTAGTGATCATCTGTAACGACCAGCAGCGATCAGCCTTCCCCGTATATCTTCGGTTGTAATTACTACAGGAGGTTTTCGACACCGACCTTGGCCAGCAATTCCTGCACTGCAACGTCCAAATGTTGACACGACCGGAACGTCTGCATCTCGACTCCAACCGTCGACACGACCGGAACGTCTGCACATTGACTCCAACAATCCTACTGGTTTCTTCTTTATATAATAAACTTAATTAATCATACATATCTTCGTTCTGTTGTCCATTTTGTTTCACCTCGTCAGATTTCACGTCTTTAATACGAAAAACGTTAGCGGGCCTCTTGTGACCTCATCATTTACGATACGGGGGCGCCACTGTTTCCAGTTTATATTTTTTTCACGTTTAACTTTCTTACGCGAGACCACTTTATCACAATGAAATTCACATTTGTCTCTTTTTATTCTCATACATGGATAAGTGGACATAAAAAACAAGCAAATATAAACACAAAAATAAAAACGAACATCTAGAAAAGTCTGCCCATATATAACAGGCATAGAAACAAATGTACTCACGTACAAACATCCTTACAAAAATAGCCATATTAAAATCAGAGTCTATATAAGATTAATTCAGTAAGAGTTACAACTATTCAATATAAACTAAATAATTTATTTAGTTTATATGTTGGGAAATCAAGGCGAGGCAACTCCATTTTTTTCAAAAATTAAGAGTGTTATTGATAATAATATTACTAAACCAACTAAAACTATATCTAGAACAAAGTATGCCATGATAAAATAAAATAATGTGATATACAATAATATAAAATAATATAATAATATAATGCCACATGCGGACATGTTTGTCAACACCAGTTACATCCAGGTTTTTTCTGTTAAGAGCCGGACAGTTTGTCATGACTAGATACAGGTTTCTCTACAATTGGTCAAGATCTCGGTCCTTTGTAAGATGCTTCATGTCAACAAAAGGTGGCGGAAAACCAGCAGTTGGCAAGTTGTCATGTGAAGTTGGTTCCATAAGTAATTTGTTCCTCAATTTGCTGTGATTTTTGAGGCAGTGTTATTTTTGTTACCTATCATCTCTTTCCCCTGTCTGCCTATTACCCCTATAGATACTGGGAGAGTAATTGGTTAGGTGTTCCCCCCAATCAAAGACTCTTTGCTTACATTACAATATACTGTTACCTCATTATTTTCTATCATGAACTGCTTTTAAAAGAAACTCAACAAGTTTATGAATGGTCTAGTATAATAATAAAACCTAAAAAATACTGAAATATGGTTTGTTGAGCTTTTTAATTTTAAGCATTAAATAATTTATTTATCATTTAATAAAAAAACAAAATTACTGAAATTTTTTAAATGTTACAATCAATCAACAAAAATATAACAATGTTGACAATTTAAAAAAAAAATTGTATGCTGATTATAACAATGTAATCAAGTGATCTTTTTGAATTCAATTAGTTAAAACTAAATTATCATAATCCCATCTAATGAAAAACAGAACAACTTTTAAGTTAAATGGATTTTTACTTCAACATGAAAATTAAAAGATTACTTGGAGAAATAATGATTAATTGTTAAGACCTAATTGTAATAGTTTATCAGATTATCAGCTTATGTTTTTATCTTGAAGATTCCTTAAAAGAGTAATTCTTATTTTTAATCATGGCAAATATATTCATTTTCTTTGAATTTCTATGTATATGACAAAAAACAGTTGAGTAAATGTAACTTACCTTTTGGAATAATATTTTCAATTTCTGCAGACCAAAATATTCTTTCTTGGACCAGTTTCTGTGTTTTTGGCAATATTTTTGTAATACCTTTTTGTAAAGTTTTATAGTCTACAATATTTTTGGTATCAATTTTATCACTGACATCAAAAACTTTCTCTTCTATTTTTACTTTATTATTATTTTTTCCTGTATATAAATTTTCAGTAGATTTAAATTTTAGTAAAGTCTTCTTTGATTTTGTATTCAGAGTTTTACTTGAGATCTGACTACTCTGAAAAATATTGGGAGCAATATCATTATAATAATTATCTTCATTATTGTACAATTCCTCCTCACCATAATTGCCATTTCCAATGTTTGTGATGACTGATTCAATATTTACTGTGTATTCATCATTATCATTGTCGTCATCCTCACCCTCACTTTCATTTGTAGACTTTTTAGGAATATCATTGTTATTATTAAAAGGTTTTTTAATTGTGAGTGTTTTGCCAGTCAGTGGTTTTTGTTTCTGCTTTTCTTTTTCAGTCATTTTGTTTTCCTCAGCTGTAATGATGTGAGCTTTTGGCTTTCTTTCCAGCCACTGAAACTTCAGTTGTGAATCATAACTAAATTCATAGTGAACTTTTGCTTGTGGCATGACAAGATGTCTTGCATTTAGTTTTTTAGTGTCTGTGATATAGTCATTTGTTTCAGAAATTAAAATGTTTGTGACAAGAAAAAATAGGATACAAAATACAGTCAAAAAGAAAAACATGCTCTGAGAGACTTGGAATTTGTAAGTTACCATGGTAACTAGTCATCTGGTCAGTATAACTTTATCTCATTTTTGGTGGGTAAGAGAGTTTTAGTGTAAAAATGAAAAAAGAAACCGATTCCTCCTTTTAGTGTGGTGATGCTTATTGTAAATAAATTATTGATGCCTGATTATTGATTGTAAAAAGGGAATCAAATTTTAAAAAAAATGTAATTAGTTTTAACATTGAAATAGGTTAATACTTGATTGTGTTTAAAAATTACAGCTTTTTATATTCATGTTTTTTTGTTTAAAAATTATTGCACACAATTTAAAAAAAGATTATTGCACACAATTTAAAAATGAGACATTAGATTAAGTTTGAAATCTCAGCATGCTTCTATTCTACTTGCTTAAATATTACAAGACATATTTGGTGAATAATATTTATAATAAAAGTTAGTCTTCTGCAGTTGTCTAGAGTCAATAACCCTTCTGACCAAAATATCAAGAGATTTGAATAAATCCATTCAGCACAAACTCCAATCACCTCTGGTCACTGTGTTTGAATGGACTTGATTGATTGGCTGTGGAAGAAAGACTGAAGTTCACACATTTGCTGTGACTGCTAATCCATTTAAACCTGTTGGCAAGATGTTGCACTTGAATAAGATTCATTTTTGTCCTGCAAAAAAAAAACAAAGAGATTTAGCAAAAGATTAAAATGTCACTAAATTCATTTGCAAACAGAATCACCTACAGTAAATTAATCACTTATGTATGTATGTGTATATGTGCCAAATATCAAATATATATGCATATATAAATGTGTGTGAATGTGTGTCTATATATATATATATATATATATATATATATATATATATATATATATATATATATATATATATATATATATATATATACTACTACTAATACTTGGTTGGAAAAAACCTTAGATAGCACAATTTGTGAGTCTATCAAAACAAATTGGTACCCAAATTGGTATACAAAAATTTTTGAATGTATTTTTTATCCAACATTAATTCTTATTAATATAAAGGTTATTTTTAGTGGATACACATGTTTAAGTTGCTATCACTGTTCTTAAACAGTGAAATTAATGACACCCAGTCTACCTTGAGAAGTCTTACTAAAGAAAAGCTGTGCTTCAAACAAGAATCATTTTTGCATGCCGTTTTTCATCAGAGAATCTGCTTTTTTAGTATGATGTGCTACCAGTTTGACCAGAGAGACTTGCCTGACTATGGAGACCAGCCTAACCACAGAGCCTAGTCTGACCATGGTGATCAGCCAAACCATGGAGACCAGCTTGACAGATAGTAAGGTTTGAATTGTCTATTTTAAGGGAAACACATTTCTCATTGGGATTTCTACAAATCTGTATTTGCTAGCTTCAGTTTCATATCTATAACATAAACAACAGTAATTTTTAATGCATTATTTCTTATTACAATAATCATTATTTTTAGTGGGTACAGGTGTTTGAGTTGCTTATCCCTGTTTTTTATTTTCTTAAAAAGTGAAATTAATAACAAGTGGCATAGAATTGAATAATGTATATTTACATTGATAAAATTGATTTAAATAAGTTTTACTGAATTCAACCAAGAAGACAGATATTAATTACAAAAATTAAACTGACAGATTTGGTTGAATTCAATAAAACTTGCTTGCTTTTTATGTGAAAGAAAGACTCCAAGTACATATATATAAATTGTAAAGAACCAACTACTTTAAAGCTATTTTTACACAAAAGAAATAACCCACATTAAACACATAAGTTTCACCATAAAGGAAGGCCATAACATATTAAAAAGTTTTTAAAATTTAGAAAATTAGCAATCCTCAGGCACTGGCATGTTGAAGCAGCTTTTTAAAATTTAGGATATACATTCTTTATATAGAATTAAAATCTCTTCTTCACATGATAAACACTTTCATTTTATATATATCCATTACAATTAAAATTATAATTTTTATAAAAAATATCAGGATGAAATCAATTTTTCTCTGTTGTATTTTCTATGTTATGTTAAGAGAACATCATGAATATATCGGAAATTTAGCTAAAATATTTTGGAAAGACCAGTTTCAAAGAATTCTAAGAAAATACATGCCATCACTCCACTTAGGAGTGCTCTCATTGGTAATCAAAATTTTCTTTATAGAAATTAAATGTGAAATAGCATTGATTGGTGATGAGATGGCATATTTAGGTTATTTTAGCTCTTGGTATAGAGAGTTTTATTTTTTATTATGTTAGATGCTTTTTTAACATATCTTTTTTAATATATCCCAGTGGTACGGATTTACCTGATCTTCTATATAAACTAAATAAAGTTGAACATGCAAGAGAATTTACATATGGAATGGAAACAAACAATACTTTACCTTTCCTAGATATCATGCTACACTACATTAACAGTAGCTTAAAATTTAGTGTCCACCAAAAATCAACTAATAAAAATGATCTCTTAAATTTCTATTCTTATCATAATAAGAAAATAAAATCTGGAATAAATATTGTATTATATTTAAGAGGACTCAGAAATTGTAGCTCTCAGTATTTACATGAAGAGGAGAAATACATTGAAAATAATTTGATTACTGTTTAATGATGATAATGATTACATTATTACCAGTGCCATAATGTGTACACACACATTTTGTATTTTAAATACGGAATTGAATAATTTATATGATATGTGGACTTCTATTTTTGTTAGAGAATCAGTAAAGATTCTTTGTATTGTGGGGATTTGATCTGAACATTAAATATAGTAAGAATGTTTAAATACTTTAATATTACTTATGGAGAGCTTAGCAATATTTTCATATTTAAACATTAAAATAAAATGGATTCATTAATAAAATAATTTTCCCAGGTGCTTACAATCCCAAAATTGCACAAGACTGGCAAAACTTAGAAGAAAGTAGTCATAACATAAATGCTGTAAATAATAAGAGTTTCTTCACAGCGAAATAATTAAAAACAAACATACTTAAAGCTTTTATAATATTTATATGAAATACAAATACTTTCAGAATTAAAAAAATGAAAAACTCATAAGTATGCATTAATATAGTCACATGCTATAAAATTGGAATTAATGAATAAGTATCAGATATTGAGTGAATTCCACACCTTAAGGTTTCCTTCACACATACGAAACCTTAATGTAAAAAAGGATAAGGGAAATGAAAATGACATTTTTGCACATTCCTCATGTAACCTTGTCATCTAAAATAACAATGCAATCTGAAAGAAAAAGACCTATTAAAAATCTGTCATGTTTATTTTCCACTTCACCTCTTCCCAATAATACAAGATGATTCATTAATAGGAGAGAAGGATCAGTTGTAAAATACAATCAAGGAATAGAGAAATGAACTCCTTAATCAACCAGATATGCCTGATTTACAACTTATACTACTTACTATCTTCTGGAGGCAGGAGGGACATTAATATATCACTGATATTCAAGGTGAAAGGGTATGTTAGAATCCAGCCAATTTAGGGAGAACAATATAGTGGAATAGTTTCCCCCACCATCGACCAGAAGGATTTAACCTGAATTTTAATTTGCCTTATTAAAATACACACACACACACATATATAATTTGAAAATTGCCATTCATTTGTGGATGACATTATTTTTGGTAACTCTGATAAATTCTTTGTTAGAGGCAAAAAAAAAAAAAAAGAAAGAAAGAAAAAGAAATAGGAAAGGTAAACAACCAATAGAAAGAACCTCACTCACTACCCATGCTGGGTAAAAGATACTTAAGTCTGGTACCATCACCCCCTCTAGTAAGTGAGGGCTTATTTTGAATCTTATATTTTTTGTTGTTTCTGTATCAGATATTTTCACCTTTCCTTTTTTCTGCTGTGTATATTGCTCTTTCTTTTGCTATTAATTATCAAACTGTTTAGTCAGGCTCCTCCCCCTGGCACATTATATTTAATGGACGTTTTTCTGTCATGATAAACTAACTCAGGAGCAAATATATATGCTTTTCAAGGAGGTGATCTTGGGACTTATACTAAGAAAACTTTATAGCTTTATCTTTCCCCTATAGCCTATCCTTAATCTTTCCCCTGTCCATTTGGCCAGCAGATTCTAATGAATTCTCAGAACAAATGTCAATTTCTGCCTCATATCTGTGGCTGGAGTAATCACATCTTTATTCTAAACTCTCTTTTTGTTCACCTCTCTCTGAAATAGAATAAGTAACTTCCCTCTGTATACCCTCAGCCTAACAACTATGCTTCTGATACTAACTCAAATGGGGGTAGGGAATGTACATGCACACCTGAGCAACCTTCATCACCCCACTTTCTCTAAATGGTTCTCTTAACCCTCATATTTGCCTTGGTACCCTAAGTTTATGACCGATACAATGTTTCTGACCCAAGGATATCAGTGCCTCAATCCCATTGCAGGAGCTCACAATCCCGGGCTACTCACCCATTATAACAAAATATGACCACCTAAATTGTTAGTCATGGGCTTGGTGCCTACATCAAGGACGGGTTTCCTTATGACAAGGACACAGAAAACGAGGAACCTGATCTTCCATACATGTGTTTCCGCGTGGCACTTATCCATAGTACTGCATTCATCTTTACCTTGTATGATCCTCAGGATGAAGACTGGGTAATTGAATATCAGAGGGGATAGACAATATTCAGATTTCCCTCATCAACTTTCACATATACTTCAACGTTCACCACAAAGACTTCTCCATCACATATAAACTAACCCAGATCATTGAAGAATCCACCCGAGGCAGACTGAGACAGTCATTTCAGAAATATTAAAATCCTCAGCCCCCCTCCAAAGCCATTGGCCCTGACAAAATTCCAGCGGTCATTCTTAAGAGTATCAGCTCAGAATTATCCCCGATTCTAGTAAAGTTATTTAACTGCTTGAGGGAGAAATCTTTCATAAGCATGTGGGAAGGTGGCAAGGGTATGCCTGGTCTTCAAGAAAGGGGGTAACCACTCTTCCACCTCACAGTATAGACCCATTAGTCTCCTTAGTATGATCAGTAAGCTTTTTGAGGCCTTTATCAACAAGAAGGTTGTCAAGTCTCTGGAGTCACAATGAATGGATGCTTCCTCCAGGAGGTAACATGCCTTGAGAGGATATTGAGAGGATACTCACACCCAATCTCAAGTGGAATTCCTATATACAATCCATTGCTAAAGATGCAGGTAAAAATGCTCGGCTCCCTGTATCGCTCCAGTAACTCCTCATGCTTATCCTCTACTTTTGTAAGAGCTAGATCAAGTTGATAATATTGTACTGTTGCCATATTTGGGTAGGAGCTGCCGATACCTCACTTTCTAGTCTTTATCAAGACTAGAAAGTGATGTCTGGGCAGCTCAAATATGGTAACAAAAGCGTCTCCAAGGTCTCTCTCTCACATATGCGATGTAGTGAATTTCTCATTGCTCTATCGCTACTACTATGGAAAGTGCTCGGACGAACTGCATCTCCTGGTTCCACCAGGTCTGACCTTCACGCCTAGGACCCGCCATGCCACTTATATAGTAACAAATCACCCTCATACCCTCCGTATTCCATTGACAAAAAGTAAGTTCCACTCGTACAGCTTCTTCTTCAGAACCACTGCTCCAAAAGGATGTTTCCCCGATCACGACAATCTTAACCTGTTCATACCTAGAGTCAACTATTATCTTCCCCTTCTTTCCATATAAACTACCCCCAACGTAACCTTCTACCTCGAGTAGCCCCCGGTTCTTGTAGAGGTTGAACCTTACCATAAAAAAATGAAAAACATCAGCAACATTGCTCCACCCATTCTGCTTTCCAGCACTCTCCTTTTCACTCATCTTTTTCAGTGTTTATTGAGGTTGCAGCATGATAATGATATCTTAAAAACTTTAGAAACTCCACACATCAAATTCCAGGTAATAACACTAGTACAATTAAATTAGGCTTCAAATCTGAACCGACACTGCTTCTATAGGCTTACATAATTTTTTCACTTCAAGTACACCTTAACCACATAAAGTTCTATAATACATGGAACAAGACAAAAAACCCTGGCAGCCACTACATAGCACTACTAATACTTTGGCAGTTTAATTTTTACAGCTCTTGTATTTTCTTCTTTTATGCTCACTTGACCATTGAAAATTAGATCCAAAGAAAAATTAATTTTTTTTTTAACCCATGTTAAATTACAATATCTGCCTGCAATAATAAAACAAATAAACAGGTCACTATTAGGAAGATATAATATTATTCTGTGTCTATTAGCACATTCTGATGTTATATATTTGGGATGGATAAAGTCACAGTGTTTACTGTTGCCCTACTTCTCTCACAAAATTAAGTTACTTCAAATAACCAATAACATGAAGTAGCCTTTCACTGCTGTAACAAAAAGACACAATATTTAACTGTACTTCTCATGTCATCTCAAACTTGTGTGCTTCAGTCTCATTAAAACTTCAACTTTACACATTAATGAATAAGGAAGGAAATTGAAAATTACTCATCTACAAAATTTCAATCCATGAAAGTAATTTTCGGCATCCTCCCACATTGTCTAGGCATACCATCCTGAATTTCCTTCGGCTTTTAATTATTTTAAAACCATTTTTTACTCATAACCGTACCATTTCAATTAGCCTTATTTTGACATATTTATCATGCTTGAACCCAAGACACCTTTGATCAGTTTCCATTAGCCTGATTAATTTAGTAGGTTTGTGGCAGTCTCATGCTACTTTTGTATTACTGAATTTCCTAAGCACCACAACAGATTTTACTGACGTAAGCGACTATGCTATACAACCCATAAATACTATAGTACGTGCTTGCCACCCAAAACTCATTGTCCATGGGGACTGAAGCTATTTCCTGATTTAAAAGCCATTGGTAATACATTTTACACTTACAATCGTTACATCTCTAAGTGTAGGAGACTAATCTATTAGAACCACATTTTCAGCAACTGCTATTTAAACCTCGCCAATATTAGTAGGAAAAGGAATATCCATTCAATGTCGCCTTTTTATCTACATTAGTTTATTATTATAAATAGTGGGATGGAGCTGTAAATGTTCTGCTTTTTGTTCCTCCTTACTATCATAAAACAATAAAAAATGGAAGACTTGAAAGCAGTCATGTTGGAATTAATAAAACAACAGCAAGAACAATGACAACAAGAACAGCAACAACAGTTCCAGGAAAAATTGTTGGGACAGCAAAAATACTAGAATTTTGTATGAAGAGTAAATGTAACGTGTATTTTTTACCCTTAGGACTCTGTAGTAAGTAAATGAAACTGGCGAATTTAAATATAACCCTAATGAAGAAATTACATTTGCAGCATACTACAGACGCTATGGGGAAATCTAAAAAAAAAAAAAAAAAAAAAGCAAAAACAAAACTGTATAAGCTGCTCAGACGAGAAAAAGTGCGCCTGTTACGAAGAAAGTTAGGGCCCACGGAACACGAAAAATACGTGAATTATATCCTGCTGAAAAGAATCGAGTGAATTGTCTTTTGAAGAAACTATTATGTTATTAAGTAAAATTTTCAGTGAACACAGTTCATTATTCAATACACATTGGCAATGTCTAAATCTTGTAAAAAAAGGATATCAAGATTATATCACTTATGCTAGATAAAAATAAATATTTAACATTTTTCAACCAATGGGTCGTGTTCCCATCGACAATAAAAACATTCTGCATAATCTCTTTGAAGAGTATTTAAATAAAGTCTCTAGACAGACAAAGCCAGTAAGGAGGAGTGGCAACATACAGCAACAAATGACCCATACAGTTTAAAATGAAATTACTTTACCCATCTTCCTCTTCAAGCTACACTTACACTCTTCCTCACCAAGCTAAATTCAGCCAGTTTCAGCAGATAGGTATCCGATTCCTGCACATCCACAATTTTACCAGGAGCTTACAAGGAACCCGGATTTTTACAAAATTGGACTTAATAAATGCCTATTATCAAATCCCTGTGGTAGAAGAGAACATATCCAAGAGAGCTGTGATCACTCACATTGGTTTATATGAGTTCCTTAGAATGCTATTCAGTCTGCGCAACACAGCACAATCTTCCCCAAGTTCTACATCATTTACCTTTTACTTTTGCAGATATAGACAATGTCTTAATTGCGAGTAAAAATTAGCAGGAACATTATCACCACTTACACTAAATCTTTAAAAGACTACAACACTTCTCAAATGCATTTTTAAAGTAAAGAAATTCCTTTTTTACGGACAAGAAACAGGCATATATCCTTCACCAGAGAAAATCATAATACAAAATTTTTCACAGCGGACATCACTGAGGCAAATACATAGATTTATTAGCTTGATTAATTATTATCGTCAATTTATACCGAAATGTTCAACAATGATACTTCCTCTTACCAACAAGAGTAAAAATACAAAAATCATATTACAAGGTTCTACTGTAGACACTTTCAATGATGCTAAAAATGGCCTAGCAAATGCTATGAAATTGAATTACTTAAGCGAGGAACCATACATTCAACTCCAACCCACAACAGTTGCATCTTCAGAATCTGTTGGGGGCTGTCATACATCAGATTAGAAACGGTAAAGCTAAACCCATTTCATTCTTTTCTGTCAAGCTGAATATAACACAAAATAAATACAGTACCTTTTCAAGCGAACTTCTGGCAATTTACCTGTCACTAAAATATTTTCGGTTTATCTTAGGTCAACATTTTGTCATATACACTGACCACAAGCCATTCACATATACCTTGCATAGTAACTCAGACTAATAATTACCACGTGAAATACGTCACCTTGATTATATTTCACAATTCACCTCAGGTGTTCGTTATATCACGGGCAATGAATACATTGTAGCCAACACTCTTTCCAAATCATACAATTGCAACAGTTGATACAGATGTGCTAAGTTACAAGGGAATTGCTGAAGAACAGAAGAAAAATTCTATTCTATTAAACGTTCAGAATGATACATCATTTCAGTTACGTGAATTACCGGTTTCGAAGATAAAACTATTTTTGTGATATGGTGAAAGGTCATCCATCACCTTATATACCACTATCATTATGTAGACAAATCTTCCATCACTTTCACAGTTTACCACACCCGGGAAAATTCACCAGTGATCGTTTCGTCTGGCCTAATATGTACAGGGGTATTCAGCAATGCACACAAGGATGAAATAAATGTCAGAAACACAAGATATATAGACATAAAAAATCATTAATGGGACATTTCAACAAACCTCATGAAAGAATATCTTGATTGTTGGGTCCTTTCCCAACGCTAATGGATTCAGCTACTTGCTAACAATAGTAGATAGCTTTAGTAGGTGGCCTGCCGTATTCAAAATCAAGGACATTTCAGCAGAAAACGTTACCCGGACCATCCTGGAGCAATGGATCACAACATATGATGTAACTTTTGTCATTACAACTGACAGAGACACAGTTTCAATCTGTGCTGTTTCAAGAATTTGTGAACTTGGGTCTTAAACACATCAAAACTGCTTCTTATCATCCATGTGCTAATGGCATCATAGAGGATTTTCAGATAAAAAACAAAAACCTTCAGTAACACAATGCTCAGACAATACGACACCACACTACAAAAAGCTTAACCAGCTCCAACTAGTAAGAATTCACAACAAATCGCAGACAATTCTGAAAGAAAACAAGGAACCAAATCCGGTAGCAAGGTCACTTGGCCTAAACATTACAAAACATACATAAGATATTAATAATAAACTCATTAATATCACTCAACTCTCAATGTCAGGTAGGTATTTCTGGAGCAAAGATGGAAATAAATATCAAGACAGTCAACCAAAAAATGAAAAAAAAAAAAATGTCGGAGGATCTGTGTATCATTCCAGTTTAGAAATTAATCATTTGAAAATAAATATCTAACATTTTTTAACTGTCCCAACGACAATAGTAAAATAAACATGCTTCGTGATTAATTTGAAGAGTATTTAAGCAAACTCTCCAGACGGACAAAGTCAATAAAGTGATGGAGCGGAAGCGTACGGCAGCATACGACACACACGGCTTAAAATGAAGTTACCTTACTCATTCACTCGTCTTCCACACCAAGCTACATAACAATTGTTCTCTTCCTCAAAAAGCTACGTGAAACTTACCATGTTCCTCACCAAGACACGTGACGGATAAAGTCTTCCTCAACAAGCTACATAACATTTGTTCTCTTCCTCACCAGGCTACGTGAATCTAACCATCTTCCACAACAAGCCACGTGACGCATAAAGTCTTCCCCCCAAGCTACATAACATTTGTTCTCTTCCTCAACAAGCTACGTGAAACTTACCATCTTCCACACCAAGCCATGTGACGCATAAAGTCTTCCTCACCAAGCTACATGATATTTGTTCTTTTCCTCACCAAGCTACGTGAATCTTACCATCTCCCTCACCAAGCCACGTGACGCATAAAGTCTTCCCCACCAAGCTACGTAACATTTTTTTCTTCCTCACCAAGCTACGTGAATCTTACCATCTTCCTAACCAAGCTACGTGACGCATAAAGTTTCCTCCCCAAGCTACATCTGTTCACTTCCTCAACAAGCTACGTGAATCTTACCATCTTCCTCACCAAGCCAAGTGACGCATAAAGTCTTCCTCCCCAAGCTACATAACATTTGTTCAGTTCCTCAAGAAACTACGTGAATCTTACCATCTTCCTCCCCAAGCCACGTGACGCATAAAGTCTTCCCCCCAAGCTACATAACATTTGTTCTCTTCCTCAACAAGCTACGTGAAACTTACCATCTTCCACACCAAGACATGTGACGCATAAAGTCTTCCTC
Organism: Acanthosepion lycidas; assembly: GCA_963932145.1. NCBI lineage: Eukaryota > Metazoa > Mollusca > Cephalopoda > Sepiida > Sepiidae > Acanthosepion > Acanthosepion lycidas. The sequence goes on along the minus strand of OZ010572.1, from coordinate 91,219,430 downwards.
ACCAAGCTACATGATATTTGTTCTCTTCCTCGACATGCTACGTGAATCTAACCATCTCACTCACCAAGCCACGCAACGCATAAAGTCTTCCTCACCAAGCTACATAAGATTTGTTCTCTTCCTCACCAAGCTACGTGAATCTTACCATCTTCCTCACCAAGCCACGTGACGCATAAAGTCTTCCTCGCCAAGCTACATCTGTTGTCTTCCCCAACAAGCTACGTGAATCTTAACATCTTCCTTACCAAGCCACGTGACGCATAAAGTCTTCCTCCCCAAGCTACATAACATTTGTTCACTTCCCCAATAAGCTACGTGAATTTTACCATCTTCCGCACCAAGCCATGTGACGCATAAAGTCTTCCTTACCAAGCTACATAACATTTGTTCTCTTCCTCAACAAGCTACGTAAATCTTAGCATCTCCCCCACTAAGCCACGTGACACATAAAGTCTTCCCCCCCAAGCTACAGAACATTTTTCTCTTCCTCACCAAGCTACGTGAATCTTACCATATTCCACACCAAGCCACGTGACGCATAAAGTCTTCCTCCCCAAGCTACATAACATTTGTTCTCTTCCTCACCAAGCTACGTGAATCTTACCATCTTCATCTGAAAGAGACGTGACGCATAAAGTCTTCCTCACCAAGCTACATAATATTTGTTCACTTCGTCCCCAAGCTATGTGAATCTTACCATCTTCCTCACAGAGCCACGTGCGCGCAAAATGTCTTCCTCCGCAAGCTACATAACATTTGTTCTCCTCCTCACCAAGCTACATGAATCTTACCATCATCCTCACCAAGCCACGTGACGCATAATGTTTCCTCCCCAAGTTACATAATATTTGTTCTCTTCCTCACCAAGCGTCGTGAATCTTACCATCTTCCTGACCAATCCACGTGACGGATAAAGTCTTCTTCACCAAGCTACATAACATTTGTTCTCTTCCTCAGCAAGCTACGTGAATCTTACCATTTCCTCACCAAGCCACGTGACGCATAATGTTTCCTCCCCAAGTTACATAATATTTGTTCTCTTCCTCACCAAGCGTCGTGAATCTTACCAACTTCCTCATCAAGCCACGTGACGCATAAAGTCTTCCTCACCAAGTTACACAACATTTGTTCTCTTCCTCAACAAGCTACGTGAATGTTACCATCTTCCTCACCAAGCCACGTGACGCATAATGTCTTCCTCCCCAAGCTACTTGACATTTGTTCTCTTCCTCACCAAGCTACGTGAATCTGAACATATTCCTCACCAAGTCACGTGACACTAAAAGCTTCCTTAACAAGCTAAATAAGATTTGTTCTCTTCCTCACCAAGCTACGTGAATCTTACCATCTTCCTGACCAATCCACGTGACGGATAAAGTCTTCTTCACCAAGCTACATAACATTTGTTCTCTTCCTCAGCAAGCTACGTGAATCTTACCATTTCCTCACCAATCCACGTGACGCATAATGTCTGCCTCACCAAGCTACATAACATTTGTTCTCTTCCTCACCAAGCTATATGAATCTTACCATCTTCCTCATCAAGCCACGTGACGCATAAAGTCTTACTCACCAAGCTACATGACATTTGTTCTCTTCCCCGCCAAGCTACGTGAATCTTACCATCTTCCTCACCAAGCCACTTGACGCATAAAGTCTTCCTCCCCAAGATACACCTGTTCTCTTCCTCAACAAGCTACGTGAATCTTACCATCTCGATCACCAAGCCACGTGACACATAAAGACTTCCTCACCAAGCTACATAACATTTGTTCGCTTCCTCACCAAGCTACGTGAATCTTACCATCTTTCTCACCAAGCCACGTGTCGTATATAGTCTTCCTCCCCAAGCTACAAAAGATTTGTTCTCTTCCTCACCAAGCTACGTGAATCTAACCTCCTTCCTCACCAAGCCACGTGACGCATAAAGTCTTCCTCACCAAGCTACATAGCATTTGTTCGCTTCCTCAGCAAGCTACGTGATTCATACCATATTCTTCACCAAGCCACATGACGCATAAAGTCTTCCTACACAAGCTACATAACATTTGTTCTCTTCCTCACCAAGCTACGTGAATCTTACCATCTTCCTCACCAAGCCATGTGACGCATAAAGACTTCCTCCCCAAGCTACATAACATTTGTTCTCTTTCTCAACAAGCTACGTGAATCTTACCATCTTGCTCACCAAGCCACGTGACGCAGAATGTCTTCCTCACCAAGCTACATTATATTTTTCTCTTCCTCACGAAGCTACGTGAATCTTACCATCTTCCTCACCAAGCCACGTGACGCATAATGTCTTCCTTACCAAGCTGCATAAGATTTTTTCTGTTCCTCACCAAGCTACGTGAATCTTACCATCTTCCTCACCAAGCCAGGTGACGCATAAAGTATTCCTCCCCAAGCTACATCTGTTCTCTTCCTCAACAAGCTACGTGAATCTTACCGTCTCCATCACCAAGCCACATTACGCATAAAGTCTTTCGCACCAAGCTACATAACATTTGTTCTCTTCCTCACCAAGCTTCGTGAATCTTACCATTTTCTTCACCAAGCCACATGACGCATAAAGTCTTCCTACACAAGCTACATAACATTTGTTCTCTTCCTCACCAAGCTACGTGAATCTTACCATCTTCCTCATCAAGCCACGTGACGCATAAAGACTTCCTCACCAAGGTACATAACATTTGTTCACTTCCTCACCAAGCTACGTGAATCTTACCATCTTCCTCACCAAGCCACGTGACACATAAAGACTTCCTCCCCAAGCTATATAACATTTGTTATCTTCCTCACCAAGCTTCGTGAATCTTACCATCTTCCTCAACAAGCCGCGTGACACATAATGTCTTCCTCACCAAGCTACATAGCATTTGTTCCCTTCCTCACCAAGCTATGTGAATCTTACCATCTTCCTCACCAAGCCACGTGACGCATAAAATCTTACTCATCAAGCTACATAACTTTTGTTCTCTTCCTCACCAAGTCACTTGACGCATAATGTCATCCTCACCAAGCTACATAACATTTGTTCTCTTCCTCACCAAGCCACGTGAATCTTACCATCTTCCTCTCCAAGCCACGTGACGCATAAAATCTTCCTCGCCAAGCTACATAACATTTGTTCTGTTCCTCACCATGATACGTGAATCTTACCATCTTCCTCACCAAGCCACGTGACGCATAAAATCTTCCTCCCCAAGCCACATAACACTTGTTTTCTTCCTCAACAAGCTACGTGAATCTTACCATCTTGCTCACCAAGCCACGTGACGCAGAAAGTCTTCCTCACCAAGCTACATAACATTTGTTCTCTTCCTCACCAAGCTACGTGAATCTTACCATCTTCCTCACCAATCCACGTGACGCATAATGTCTTCCTCCCCAAGCTGCATAACATTTGTTCTCTTCCTCACCAAGCTACGTGAATCTTACCATCTTCCTCACCAAGCCACGTGACGCATAATGTCTTCTTCACCAAGCTACGTGACACTTACAGTTTCATCTTCACTTTCTTACTTGCCTCTTTTTTCTACACACATACACATAGAAATAACATTCCTTTTCGTCTTACCAAACAGCTACAAACAAGGACTTTATTATGCATAAAAAATACTGAAATTATTTTAATTGTAAAAAACACAAAAATAAATATATTTTTATATGTAAAACCTTTCCCGCTTTTTTCTTTGTTGTAGTTTGATTGAAATCCACAACAGATATTTTAAAGTCAAATGTTCTTAAAGACAAAAGACACTTTCTGTCGATTAAATTTAATTTTAACTTCATTGAGGACTCGCTTGCACTCCTCACGATCAGAGACAAAGAAACCTCTGCTGCAATCAGACATATCAGACCAAAGACGTGAACAACCAAGTAAATGAGCGGGATTTAACTTTATATTTTGTTGCTGGGATGAAAGCCTCGACGCCAGCTTTTATCCAGGAGGAAACCTCAGATGCACACTTTTGAATGGGGTGATTAAAAACCACATTCCAAGGGACGTCGCGAAGTAAATCACGGAACGAGTCTCAGTCTGCTCTTTGATAACAGAAAAATATTCTGTTTGTATAAAACACATGGGTAAAAGGGTGTGCAGCAGGGTCTATGTACGCAATGCATGCATTGCATGCCTTACTTGGCTGTAGTGGGAGTAGAAGGAAATGTTAATAGTTACTAGGGCATGATCAGAGTTGCCATGAAGGCAGAGCTGGGTATCTAAATCTGATATCACCTTTTTCAGTGGATCATTTTTCTTAGTTTTATTTCGACAATTTTCCAAAATTTTAAATTTGTCAGTGAAATTAACTGTTTCTGTAGTACCCACCCCATTTAATAATGGGTGTATTTTAATGGCATCTACAATTTGATCACAAAAACCTTTTAAACAATGGAAAACATTTTGTTGCTCAGTAGGTTTTGGGTAAACTGCTACATCAGTTAGTTTTGACAGCTTAAGAAATTGGGGTTTTTCATACTCAAAAAGGCCTTTTACAATTTCCCATTTTACTCTCAGCATTTTGCCTTCAGATTAAAACAATAATTCTGAAGTAGGTTCGGTAATCCAATTATTCCGAATATTTTAAAAAGGTGGACGTAATCAAAAACCAAGCCATTCTCCTCAGTTATCCAAGGCTTATTAAAACAATGGCAAATTTTGGAAAAAATATTGATGGGTATTGTCACGTACAATTGCAATTACTTGGCCGTTTAATTGCATCAATAATATACAACATTTTTTCATTATTTTATTTTAGAAACCTACAATCATTTTACATATTTTGCACAAAACAGAAGTTTTATTTGTTGGTTTTGGTTGAGGACTAGGTAATTTATGGTAAATTATCAAATATTGATGGTGTATTTCTAGGTCGTACTTTTCTTGTAATAACCACTGTTTCATAATAAGATGGAAATGATTTTCACAAACAGTGGTGTTGCCTTTGATCGAACGGCCTACTATTTTTACTTTCAACAAATGTACCAAGAAACAATAAGCAACAAGAGAAATAATACAAAAAACAATGTTTGAATGACAAACAATATTTTGATTTATATAGCATTAAAGATACCGAAATTCCGAAATGAGTAAAGATTTGTGAGTGAAATCTTGATGATCTTTCTTATTTTAATTATGTGTGCAAACTCTTATTTTGGTGTTTGGAGTTATGCTGTGTGAGTTTACCTGAAGAAATATTTGTTGTAATAGTGCTTATGTAAGTTTCACAGAGTTAGTGAAAGAATAATTCTGTTTGAGGTAATTAAACAGTGTTTATGAAATGTAAATTTCCAGTGTAAATTTGGAAAAAACTTAATTATTCTAGAGTTGTCTTTCTTTGAACGTAATGTTGTCAAGAAGTAAAAAAATGCTGGATGAAATAATGTTCTGTAAGTGAGAACTTTTGTTATGTAATAATAATTTTCTGTGGTTAAGAACTTCTTCTGTGTGTAAATGAAATACAGTGTGATGTGAGTGAGTGTGTTGCAGATTGGCGAATGTATTTTGTGTATCAGAAGGTTAGGTTATCAGAAGGTTTAGAAATGTAGGTGTTCACAAGACATTCATCCACAACAAATATAAAAATAAGAACATTGAAAGTAAACATGATTAAAGGTTTAACAAATAACATTCATTTTATATCAATTGAACATACACAATCAAGATAGATATTACTGATTAAGTGCGACCAGTTGTAATAAAATATGTATATGCTGAGTTTCAATGTGTGTAGGCTTGTGTGTTAGGATTTGTGTATGAAATTAAACAAGATGTTTTATCGTATTACAAAATATCTTTTGTGGGAGTTCAGTCACTAGTGTGTATGTGTGCGTTTGTTAAAGTTACTGTTCAAAGTTTGTAAGAGTTGTGTACCTTTAGCTGTTGTCTTGATGTTGGATTGAGATTTACAAATGCTGTTTAGTAGTGGGTCAATTCACTTTCTTTAGTATGTTGTAAGTAAAGTTCTGTTTGTCGAGTCAAAAAAATTAGCGCGCAAAAAGTGTAGTTAGGTCAAAGTTTTGGCTAGCGTGGATTTGTTTAGCATCTCTCCAGGGTTGAAGTTCTGACTGTTTGAATCGAATCAAAACGCTTCTATTTATTGAGTGTGTAGTCTCAGAATCGGCTCCAAAAGCGGAACGCGGGAAAAGGTATTTTTGCTCAAATTTGCTACAGTTTTAAGGTCTCAGGTAATGAAAAACCTAGTTTGGTGAAACTAAGGTGCTGATTGGTTAAGAGGTGATTATGCGTGAAAAATGCATTATCCCGGAGGGGTGACAGGTAGGTATGGAATATTCTGTTATGGGAACTTACCTATAACGATAATGGACTCTTCCTGACACTATAAATACTGCGCCTCTCAAGAGGTATAATGAATGAATGGTGTAACGAGTCGAGACAATATTAGTTCACTCTAAACCAGACGGACAGTAATTACTAACAACTTCAACTATATTTCTGTTGTAATATATCTTTGTTATTCTACTCTTGTGTTCGTGTTGTTCTTCCTTGGTTCTAACCTTGGACCATAACTGTGGTGCGAGGATATTGGGCCATAACAGTGGCGACGAGGAACTGAAGAAACGAATTCTACGTGGAGGACAAACTTTTTTGCTATCCGTCGCCATAAAAGAGGCGACGAGGAACTGAAGAAACCAATTCTACGCGGAGGACAATCCTTTTTGCTATCCGTCGGTCATAACAGTGACGACAAAAACTGAAGAAACAAACTCTACGCGGAGAACCTAAAAAAAAAGTATACTCATGAAACCAGTTCTACGCGGAGAAATACGTAAGTACTACGACAAACACGTTTTTGCACATCCTCAAAAACAAACCAAACCAACTTTCCTTCCTCAAAAACAGATCAAACAAATTTTTCTACTTCAAAAAGTCAATATCAGAAAAAACTACCACCCAGTCCATGCTATCGCTGTAGGACTTTGCATTGGTATAAAGACTGCCCAATACCGATTTAAGACTTATCTGTCGTGCAAAAAAGTGGGTCATAAAAGTTCTCATTGTTGGACTAGGAAAGAAAGCAAAAGCAGAGTAAGAGTCACGAGGACTGACCGAGCGGACGAAACAAACATACGAAAATACGTGCAAGTAGAAATGTTAAACAGAAAAGTCAGACTACAATTGGATTCCGGATCGGATTTAACTATTATTAACGTACAAACATGGAGAAAATTGAACAAATCGACCATGTTGAGAACCGATAAAATTGCTAGGTCGGTAACTGGGAGAAAAATAAAATTTGAAGGAGAAATTATTACAAATGTGACATTCAATGGAATGACCAAAAAATTTAAAATGTATGTGCTAAGAAATACTGAAAATTTATTTGGAACGGACTGGATGCAGAAATTCGACCTCTGGGATTTACCAATAAGTACATACTGCCAAAAAGTGAAAAGTTTATCGACCGAGGCAGATAAATTAAAGGAGAAACTAAAAGAGAGTTTCCCCGAAGTATTTTCAGCCGGCCTCGGGAGGTGTAAAAAAATGGCAGCAAATATAGAAATAAAAGAAAATGTACAACCTATCTTCAAGAAGAAAAGGAATGTACCTTTTGCTTCAATAGAAAAAATAAACCAAGAGTTGGATAGACTCGAAAAAATCGGTATATTGACAAAAGTGAAATATAGTCAATGGGCCGCACGTACGGTTTACGTCAAAATGAAATCGGGGGAGATACGAGTATGCGCTGATTTCTCAACGGGATTAAACGCAGCGATTAAGGATTACCATTATCCTCTACCCAGTCCAGAAGAAGTTTTCACAAAACTAAACGGAGGAAAATTTTTCTTAAAAATAGACTTGAGCGTAGTGTACCTACAAATACCAGTAGAGTAGGAAAGCTCGAGATTATTTGCCTAAACACACACAAAGGATTATATAAGTTCCAAAGATTACCATTCGGGATTAAGGTCGCGCCGGCAATATTTCAACAAATAATGGATACTATGCTAGGCGGACTTGATTTCACGATTGCATACCTGGATGACATACTGGTAAATATCAAAAGCATTGAGCAACACTGGAAACACGTTCAAGAGGTTTTTAGGAGAATACAAAACTATGGTTTCAAGGTAAAAGAAAACAAGTGCGATTTCTTTATGAAGGAAATAAAATATCTGGGACACATCATCGATGAAGAAGGAAGACAACCAGACCCAGAAAGGGCTACGGTGATAAAAAAAAATGCCAGCTCCAAAAAACGTAGCCGAATTACAAAGCTTCTTAGGCTTAGTGAATTCATTCCAAACATGCATAAATTACGCGCACCCCTAAATGAACTGTTGAAGAAGGAAAAAGTTTGGGAGTGGACAGATGAATGCCAGAAAACGTTTCACAAAATAATTAAGACGCTAATCGCGGATCTATCCAAAATTAGAAATAATAGTCGCAAGTGACGCGAGTGCCTATGGAGTCGGGGCATGTATACTGCATAAAATGCCGGATAGGACACTAAAACCCATCGCGCATGCTTCAAGAACTTTTCTACCAGCAGAGAAAAATTACTCACAAATCGAAAAAGAAGCGCTGGGAATTATTTTTGCAGTTACAAGATTTCATAGATATATTTACGGTAGATTTTTTATTTTACAGACGAACCACAAGCCGTTATTAACAATATTCGAAGCGAAGAAAGGTCTACCTGTTTACACTGTAAATAGGTTGCTAAAATGCGGTACAAATTTACTGAACTACAATTTCAAATTGGAGTATCTTCCCACGAACAAAATTGGACATGCAGATGGTCTCTCGAGACTAATACCTAAGAAAACGGAGCCATTGGAAGATTCCGTAATTACACCCCTACGACATGAAGAAGATATCAGGACATCACTATGTAGTACAGTTCGAAACCTCCCCGTCACACTACAAGAGATAAGAAATGAAGCAGAAAATGATAAATTCATAAAAGAAACAAAAACAAAAATTGCAGAAAAAAATAAAAATGTATCAGACAGTTTTCGTCATGTGACAATGTTCTACTATATAACGATTCAAGATTTTTGTGAAATATTTCAAGTTAAACATATCAAAAGCACGCCATATCACCCAAGATCAAACGGGCAAGCGGAGAGATTTGTAGACACACTCAAAAGAGCGTTAAGGAAAACATGACGTGTCAACAGAAAAGGCATTGAAAACAATTTTTACAAGTATATCGAATTATGCCAAACAGTGCTATGTCATCGGCATTATCACCCGCGGAAGTGATGTTCGCCCGAAAAATCAGATCAGTATTTGACAAATTGCTACCAAAACAAACAGAGCAAATACCAATGTCGTGCGTACCAAAAAGAAAATTTCACCCAGGAGAGAAAGTTTTTTTTAAGATGTATAAAAACAATACGTCCTACTGGGAGCAAGGTACAATTTGAAAAAATAATCGGGAACATGGTTTACATAGTACAGGGCCCGAAATTCTCATATAAAAGACATGTAAATCAAATAAGAAAGATGCTGTTAGATGATTCTAACGGTACACCTCAGGAAGAAGAAGTGATACAATATTCGACACATTTGATATGCAAAGGCCGCAAACAATGTCTGAACCACGAAAATCGACCTGGAAAAGAAAAGTCACAGAGCCTTTGATAATAAATCCAAAGAGAAAAAAATACTAAAGACCCCTGCGACGCAAAAGCTTTGGAAGGGGGGTGTTATGGGAACTTACCTATAACGATAATGGACTCTTCCTGACACTATAAATACTGCGCCTCTCAAGAGGTATAATAAATGAATGGTGTAACGAGTCGAGACAATATTAGTTCACTCTAAACCAGACGGACAGTCATTACTAACACCTTCAACTTCTAGTACTATATTTCTGTTGTAATATATCTTTGTTATTCTACTCTTGTGTTTGTGTTGTTCTTCCTTGGTTCTAAACTTGGACCATAACTGTGGTGTGAGGATATTGGACCATAACATATTTCATCAAGTGAATTCTAAGTTTGTTTTCATGTTAACAAGGTAACTTTAAAACTTCAGATAGTTGAGCGATTTGATTCTCACTAGTAAAGTTGAGTAATTAGATGTTAATTCACTTGCAGGAATGAACGAAAACTGCTGTGTGAACGAGTTGAATGAGTGAATGTTCTGTAAGGCTGAGATTATATTAATGGGTAACTTTAATATTCAGAATGTGTGACGTAGTTTTTAGTAGGCGATTGCTTTGCTGTATCATATTCATTTACTTGTTGATCACGTGATAGGCTCGAGAACACGTTTTCTTAATTTTGGTAGTTCTCTGGTTTGAACACTTTTGCGAAGGCGTAAGTATGATTTTAGTATTTATTAATCAATCAGAAAGGTTTATTGTACTTTTAGCTGGAGTCTAGATTGTGTTTAGCTTGTACAAGATTTTAGAACTTGCACGTAAAGATACACAAAATACAATTTTAATATTTATTGTCCAATGAAAACGTTAAATAACATACCTATGGAAATTAGGTGTGATTCGCGAAATGTATAAATCAGATTCTACTATTCTGATCTTGGGGAAGACAAAATACACAAACGACAAACCTTATTTTGTTAATCACCTGTTACATGGCACTTTCTGACAATTTGAAAAAGATTTGAAATTAAGAATAAAATATTATAACTATTATATAATCAATCTGTTAAACTATCTTATTTTAATAAATAAAATAGTTTAATAGATTGATTATTAAATTAACCAGCTTACTATTTTTAAATATATTTAAAAAATATTAAACTGGTTATTTTTTTTTACATTTTTAACGACAGTCCTAATAAAATTCAACATACATTTTTTAAATACCCGTAAGTAATATTTTTTTTAAAATCAGTATGTTTGTTATGAAGAATAATATCATAGAAAAGATGTTTGATTACATTTTTATTCAAATTTCTTCAAATGAACAAATTTCTGTATTGTAATCTTTGAAAACATACTTCAACTTCGTTAACTTCACGTGTTATAAAGTAAACATAAATTATTCCTTTAAAAATGAATTTTATAATCAAGGTATTCGTTATTATGAAGCATCAAAATCATGAATAATAGCATCAAAAATTAACTGTGACAACGAGATTTTTTGTGAATTTCAGTTTAAAATAATTGCAAAAAATGTAAAAAAGATAAAGTAAAGACGATATTGATAAGACAATAAAGAAATTCATTTTTACATTTTCGTGGTATATTTTTAAGAATAGTTGTAAAATATTAATAAATCTGTTGGGGATGTGCATAATTAATTAATTGTAATTGAGTGAATCAGAAGGAATTGTGTAGGTTGCGTGACTTTCTGCATCCACAAACAAATAAATAAACGAATTTTAAATACAATCAAAAACAAGACATATTCAATTTAGAAACCAACAAAACATTTATATACAATTCAAAGTAATATATATACAGGATATTTTGGTATATGTTACTATGGCAAAGTGTGTGTGATATTTTAGGTTTCGGTATGTCTCTCTTAGTATTTGTAAGTTTATTTACAGTCTTTCTGGATTTGTGTTAATATTAAAAATGTTGATGTTAAGAGTTTTTAGGAATGGGTTCTTATGGTGTGGCCTACCTTTGACTGAACCGTTCGAATGTTGATTTTTACTTAATATGTAGTGAATATAATTCACTTTGGATAAGCAAAGTTGTTTTAGGTTTGCGATCTGATGTCCACAGAGTTGGTCGAGTTTAAATTGCAAGTGAGTCAGCGTTGATGTACTTTTGCGCGGTAAATTCGTGATTTCAAGTGATGTGTAGTATGTTGGCAATTTCTCTGCGGATGTTCATCTCTGTATATTTATTGTATCGAAAAATACAATTTTGGCACAAGGCCTGAAAAGGGGAGGGGTTGAGGCTGGTCTTCACTGACTATCCTATACCTAGCTAATCTGATTCATGACCCATTCACTCATTACAATTTGCCCATTCACCACAAGAACTCATCCATCACCAGTCAATCCTCCTTACACCATAATACCACATCCTCACAAGGGAGGACCTACACAACGTGCCCCATGCCATTAAAAATTTAATGATAATAAATATTATATAAAAATTTCGTGATGAAGGATGAGAGGGGAGGGAGATGAACCCAATAATGAACTAAAATATTAACATAAGTCAAATTAAACATAACTGATGTTAGTAGGGCCCGTCTAACCGTCAAAAACAAAGAGGCCGCTGTATTGGGACAAAATCAAGAAGCTCTCTCACTAAATGTGTGGGAAATGGATAAGAAAAATCGTACGGGCATGGGAGAATATAACGCTGACCCAGACGAGATAAAAAGGGGGGGGGAAAACAAAGTGGGAAGGTTAGGAATCTCAAACTGGATCATAACCAAAGAAGTGGCCAGGAACAGGCCGGGAAGCACATTTACCCACATTAACTAGGTACACAAAAGCTTGGAAACCACCCCGATGTGACGTAGGCTTGACCTAAAAGAGAAAATCAAGGCTAGCCTGGTTCAAACGAACCAAGCTCGCCTCTTTCACCCACCTTTCGCTGAAGACTGTCGAATGCAATCGTTTTCTATCAGTTCTAATCTTCACCTTGAGCTGAAGCTCAAAGAATCGGATTAGATCCTGATAAGAAAGACGGTGGCCTAGCAAGACTTCCTCCTGTCGCGTCGTCCAAACCACCATTCGAACCGTGGCTAGCAGCATCAGAAACACCATCTGTTTCACCCCGGAATACGGAGGCGACACATTGTCACACGCGTATGCGCGATCAATGGGCACAAGCTTTTCGGGAGCGAGACGAGCCGTCAGCTAGCCGACACGGTCCCATAGGGGGCGGACCCGGGGACAATGGTAGAAGGCGTGCGTAGCCGTTTCTTCTAAACCAAGGCCACACCGTTCACAGTCTGGCAAATCCTCCAAACCCCATATGAAGGCCTTGTCATTGAGAGGCAGCCGATTCCGAGCCAATCGCCAGGTAATCGAAAACTCCGGGTTACTGAGATAATCCGCTGCTTGCGCCCAAGACCAGTAAGAGCGAAACTCCTCCTCCGACAAGCCGAGCGTATCACGTAGGGAATCCTTCGCGACCCCCTCCACTAACAAACGATAGAAGACCTTCCTACGCCGAGAAAGGTCACTGGACCAAGGGACACCCAACAAGGCCGACCGAAACTCGCGAAAGAAAACCGATTTAACCCGGAGTTTACGAGGGCGCTCCACCCGCTAGCTTGAGTAACTGATGGTAAGGCGAGGGAATAAAAAAATAATCGGATCTCCATCTGTCAACGCGCGGCGTAGGAAAGCCAACCTCGAAGCACGCCAATGGCTTACCAAGTGTGGCATTCCCAGCACCCCCATGACACGGACGTTGTGCACAGACTCGTCTGTCGACCCGATTACCGCGTCCACTCCACAAAGTGGAGGCTCGCGAGCGCTCGAGCGCCTTCCGATGGTCGTCACAGAGAGGAAGTACGGACAATCGATAAAGGACAAGAGGGAAAATGTATGTAGCACACACCTCCACCCTGCCCTTCACGGACAAACTCCGTCGATGCCAAGTCCGACCGGCAGCTTCGACCTTTGCTCGTACTTCAGACCAATTCTTCTCCAGCTGGAGGTCGTGCCCAAACCACACTCCAAGAATGCGGACAGAACCGTCCGTCCAACCGAAGCGGCCCGGAAGATCGACCCCCTTCCAGGCACCTAACCGCAAGCCGGACGACTTGTCGCGGTTAATCTTGGCCCCGGTCACCTTTTCGTACCGATCAAGCGCTTTCAGTAACGCCTTAATGTCGCTGCGGGACGACACGAAAGCAGATACGTCATCGGCGTACGCAGAAAACCTGGCTCGAGCTCCTCCAGGAACGGCGATTCCGCGTAGGGCCGGACTACACGCCCCGTCCCTCAGCCGGCGAAGGAGAGGCTCCAACGCCAAAGCGTAAAGTAGGGGCGACAGTGGGCAAGCCAGACGGACCGACCTAGACAGCACAAAAGCGCCAAACAGCTTTCCGTTCACCTGTACCAAAGCACTGGGGGAGCGATACAGGAGGCTAATCCAGCGGCAGAAGTTGGGTGCGAATCCAGCGGCCTGCAGGACAGCAGCGATGGTCAACCCTATCAAATTCCTTGGACTGATCCAAATTGATCAGCGCGGCCTCATCGTCGTCTTTTACACCCTCTATGATCGTCCGGATCAGATGGAGGTTGCTCTGAATTGTCCGGCCCCTCACAGCACAAGTCTGCTCCGGACCCAACAGATACTCGGCAACTGACTGCAAACGCTCCTGCAGGATCTTGGCCAAAATCTTTAACTCTGTGTTTAGCAGAGTTATGGGCCTGTAATCGTGCCCCCCAACATCCTTGCCCTTTTTCAACAGCGTAATCACACCCCTGGAAAACCGGTCGGGGAGGGACCCCGGCCGGAACCAGTTGTTGAACCCATCCAGACCGGGCGACTTGCCTCTGCCGACCTTCTTCAAAGCCGCGTAGACCTCGCCCTGGGTAATCTCTCCCTCGCAGCTAGCCGCTTCAGTCGGCGAAAGCCGAGGAAAGTCAGCCAAATAGCTGCGAAACTCGTCCTCACGAAGACCAGGATCCTTGGTAAACCGGCTCTCGAAATGCCTCCGAAACGCCTCGCACACATCGTCAGTCGCCCGAAGAGTACGCCCATCCGGGGTTTCGACTTCACAAATGTAACGATCGCCACCTCGACGGACCTATTCCCTGCGCAATTTTGCGCCCATATTCACTGCTTCGGAAGACATCTTGCTTAACCTATGTCTACCTGGCCCATGTAGCGCTCGCTATTCGAACGCTCCACGGCCTCCCTAGCTAAGGCCATCTCTAGGGGATCCCCCCCTATCCACCGCCCGGGATAGACTAGCTCTAAGCGTCCTCACCTTATCAGCTCTATCTAGGGCGAGCCGCTTGCTGAAATCAGTGGTGAAGGACCAAATTCTACTTTTAAGTCTGCCCCACCACCTATTTTCGATAACCGCCCCCACAAGCTCCCACTGCACTAAGCTAGTTAGCTGCTCCCGGAAGTCCCGCCTGTCCAGTAAAGACAGATTGAACTTCCAGTAACCAGCCATTCTAGGCCTATGATCTAACGCCACACGGACACAAACGAGTTTGTGGTCCGTATAGCCTACCCAGTGGAACGTGGGACAATCTAACAGATCTGTGTCGGCCCTTCTGACTAAAATTCTGTCAAGGTAGCTAACCACCTTGTCACAAGGCCAGCTAAGAGCCCACGTCCACATTTTCCCCCCGGGGTGATCGACCCGGTATCTATCGACGAGACCAAAATCGTCGATCAGATCGACCAGGCTCCGATCGCCCCTTCTCCCGCTAGCACCTTGCCCCCGATCTAACTTGGAGTCCAGGATGTCATTCCAGTCTCCCATTAGAACTAAGCGCGTTGAATCCAGCAGGAAAGGCCCCAACCGCCGAAAAAACGAAACCCACTCCTCCCGGTCGTTGGGCGCATAAACCACAACGACCCGAAAGGAACCACTTTTCACGGCAATATCGACCACGATCAACCGTCCCTCGGCATCGGTATGCACCAGGTCCACCTTCGCATCTAGAGTCCGCTTCACCAGCAAAGTTAATCCTCTGGCAGCCCGGCCCCCATATGCTGAATAGACGATAAAGTCGTTAGACAGCACACACGCATCGGAACGGCAAACAAAGTGGGTCTCTTCGATCTCGGTGACATCCACGCCGAAGGACAAGAGATCCCGGAGCAGGCGGGTCGCCTTACCCCGATCCCTCAAGCCCTTCACATTCAAAGTTGCAATCTTGATAGCCATGGTTTAGGCCTGCAAAAAGGGATAAAAGGAGTAAAAAAATAAAAGCAAAAAGCCTACTCACATACCGGGCGGAAATCTGCAGCTATCAGGACCCCGACGGATTGTCCCAGACTCCCTGTTCCCAGTTCGGTCGTCATACGACCGTCCAGGGCAATACCGCCGACGTCCGTGGGGTAGGTTAGTTTGATAGCTCTATATAGAGATGGGTGGACCAACACAGGAACCCTCCCAGAGCAAAAATGTCTTAATTTTTTTAAGTTGGTATTTTCCAGTTCGAAAACTCTCAAGTTGGTATAGGCCTCCTTGGCCTCGAACAGGTGGCTCCAAACTTTGAGGTAGCTGCCGGAATCCCTCACTAAGGTAATCACCCCCAGGGCGTGAGGAAAATTTCAGGGGTCCTCCACCATCTTGTCGTCGACCATGTCCATTTTTAGTAATAAACCCAACAGGGCTCGTTTTTGTTTGGACATGTTCTTTTTGTCTTCTTTCCGGTCCACCTTACAGATGGCTTCGGGGTCCATGTGCGTCTCCGCCCTACTTCGGCCGGCACGTTTTTGTGCTGGTTCTGTGTCGTCTTCTTCCTCCCTAAACCTCTTCAAAGAGGCAGTACGTGGTGGCGGCATTTCCTCCACTTCCATTTCTGGATCTGTGTGTTGCTGCTGCTGTCTCTTCTCTGCACGTCTCTTTCTTTCCTAGTTCTTCCTCTTCGGGGAAGATTTTGACACCGCTTTCTGTCGTTGTCGTGGTGGTGGCGATTGCTGTCGTCGTTGTTGTTGTTGTTGTTGTAGCAGCTGTGGTTCTGGTTGCTACTGCTGCTGCTGCCACCGCTCCACCTCCTCGTGCTGCTCCTGCTGTGGTGGTGGTTGCTGGTTTTTCGGAGGGGGGAGCGCTTTTTGATGCCTTGCTCCTCCTGACCTCCGTCAATTCATTATTAGGGATTTCTGGCGTTTCTGCTGCTGCTGCTGCTACTGGTGGTGGTGTAGTTGGTGCTACCGTGGCTTGTGGTTGGGGTTGTTGTGCTGCCTTCTTGGCGGGGCACTCCTTTGGCATGTGCCCTGCGTCGCCGCATGTCCAACAACACGGTCGTCTTCCTTCGACAACCACAAGCATCCTCATTTCCCGACACGTTAAGATGTTCGGGACGTTCCTGAAACTTTTCCGATTCATTGTGATTTGGAGAACCATGTCTCCAGAGGCAATGCCCGACTAGCTGATGGCCGCACAGACCTCATTTACTTCGCCATACTGAGCGAAAAAAGCTCCCATGCGGTCCTCGCTAATATCTGCTGGCACTCCATGCACAGTCACTCGAGTTTTTCGAGTGCCCATGTACTCAGTCTGCATTCTCACGTTTTTCGTCGTGAGAATGCTTCCGGCCAATTTTTTGGCCTCTTCTTCATCAGCAAGAAGAATATCCCATAATGCATTGGACCTTCTTGCTAGCATCTGGGGGGCAACGTTCAAATTTTTCAAAGCCTCCTCCATCGTTTCCCTGCTAACCCCAATTAATTTCCGACTTTTCACGTCGGAGGTCAGCAGGGAGATTGTCCGAGTCGTCACCGCGTTCAGCGCCTCAGGAATAGTTAAGAAATCAGTTCCCTTCACATACTCCTCATATTTTGTTTTAAGACCGGCGTAATACGCCGCGTCCTTAATTGTCTTTTTCTTTTTTTGCCATATCGTCACTCGAATTTCGTCGGATTCCGGCGGTGACTCATCAGCGTCACTCATGCTAATTTTTTTCTTTTCTTTTTACAAATGGCGTTTTGTTATAATTTTTCTTTTTTCTTTTTCTTTTTCTTTTTTAAAGCAAAATATGAAAACAAACAGCGGGTCAAAAAATAAAATAAAAATTTGGTTTGCTAAAATGCAAGTCACATGTTAAAAACAAACAAAACAAAAGGAGAAAAATAAGTCAAACACTTGGTGACGAAAAACAAAAATAAAAAGGCAACGTTAAAAAAGTGGGACGAAGCAAAAAAGAAAGAGGGGAAAAAAATTAAAACTTGCTTACTAGTAAACTTAAAACATAAAATTAAAAAAATTTGACTAACCAAAAAATAAAAGAAATAAAGAATGAAACGAAACGGGTAGCAAACAAAAAGAAAAACGGTTAAACTGAAAATAAAATAGAAACTAGTACTTAACGTAAAAAAGACACTCGCTGCACAAAGCTAATATTATTGAAAATCTTTACATCAATAAAGTAAATCCAAACAAAACTCGCACGGCGTTGACTGGTGGATGTTCGTCTCTGACTGCTTTGGTTAGTCGGTGTTTTCTTTTATATGTTTTGAAAGTCCAAAATCGGCTCAAAGAAGTTTTGGCGCGATTTTGTTTTTGCACGTGAAACTTTCAGATTATTGTGTCGTTAACCAATGAAATTTGTTGATTCGTCTAGTACAGTTTTTATTGGTCGAAGTTTTCCGTACGTAGGCGTAAGGTATAGACTGTTCTGTTACTAGGGGTGGTAGGTAGAAAAGGACGAGTCTACAAATCTATTGAATTTAATTTTTGACATTTAACTATGAGATAAATTCTTAAATGTGTCATTTTTCATTAATTTCGCAGTGAAAAACATTACTTTTTAAATTTCTCCTATTTATTTACGAAGGACAGAAAAATCCAACAAACTTTTTTAAATTTGCAAGTTTCTTTTATTTCTGATTCTGCTTCATTTCGTCTGATTATTTGCTACTGAAACGTATATATGCAGCGACATTAAGGCGTTACTGAAGGCGCTTGATCGATACGAAAAGGTGACAGGGGCCAAGATTAACCGCGACAAGTCGTCCTGCTTGCGGTTAGGTGCCTGGAAGGGGATCGATCTTCCAGGGCCCTTCGGTTGGACGGACGGTTCTGTCCGCATTCTTGGAGTTTGGTTTGGACCCGACCTCCAGCTGGAGAAAAATTGGGCTGAAGTACGAGCAAAGGTCAACGCAGCCGGTCAGACTTGGCATCGACGGAGTTTGTCCATGAAGGGCATGGCGGAGGCGTGTGCCACTTACGTTTTCCCGATTGTTCTTTATCGATTGTCCGTACTTCCTCTCTGTAACGACCATAGGAAACCGCTCGAGCGCTCGCTATCCTCCATTTTATGGAGGGGACGCGGGAATCAGGTCGACAGATGAGTCTGTACACAACATCCGTGTCATGGGGAGCTGGGAATGCCACACTTGGAGAGCCACAAACGTGCCTCGAAGTTGGCTTTCCTACGCCGCGCATTGACAGGGAGATTCGATTATGTCGGGGATTGTTAGTGACGCGTTCCCTTTCCTTACTATCAGTCCCCCCATGTCGCGGGTTGAGCGCCATCGTAAACCCCGAGATCAATCGGATTTCCTTTGCAAGTGTCGGTCGGCCTTGTTGGTTGTTCCTCGGTCCAGTGACCTTTCTCAGCCTATGAAGGTCTTCTATAGTCTTCTAATAGAGGGGGTCGCGAAGGATTCCCTACGTGATACACTCGGCTTGTCGGAGGAGGAGTTTTGCTCTTACTGGTCTTGGGCGCCAGCAGCGGATTACCTCAGTTTTCGATTACCTGGCAATTGGCTCAGAATCGGCTGCCTCTCAATGACAAGGCCTTCATATGGGGCTTGGTGTATTTGCCAGAGTGTGAACGGTGTGGCCTTGGTTTAGAAGAAACGGCTAAGCACGCCTTCTGCCATTGTCCCCGGGTCCGCCCTTTATGGGATCATGTCGGCAAGCTGACGGCTCGTCTCGCTTCCGAAAAGGTCGTGCCCATTGATCGTGCATACGCGTGTGACAATGTGTCCCCCCGTATTCCGGGGTGAAACGGATGGTGTTTCTGATGCTGCTGGTCACGACCCGAATGCTGATTTGCACGACGCGACACGAGGAAGTCTTGCGGGGCACTCGTCTTTCTCATCAGGATCTGATCCGATTCTTTGAGTATCAGCTCAAGATGAAGATTAGAACTGATAGAAAACGATTGCATTCGACAGTCTTCATCGAAAGGTGGGTGAAAGAGGCGAGCTTGATTCGTTTGAATGGAGCTACCCTTGATTTTCTCTTTTAGGTCAAGCCTATGTCACATCGAGGTGGTTTCCTGTGGAGTCCTCCCCTTGGTTAGGTTGGACAAGCTTTTGTGTACCTAGTTAATGTAAGTAAGTGTTGTTCCCGGCCTGTTTCTAGCCATTTTTTGGTTATGATCCAGCCTGAGATTACCAACCTCCCCAGTTTGTTTTTGACCCCCCTTTTTTATCTCGACTGGGTCAGCTTTATATTTTTCCCATTCCCGTATGTTTTTTATCCTTTTCTCACTCCATTAGCGAGAGCGCCTCTTGATTTTGCCCAATGGGCAGAATACGGCGGCCTCTCCGTTTTGAGGGTTAGACGGGCCCTACTAACATCATTTATGTTTAATTTGATTTGTGTTTATATTTTAGTTTGTTATTGGGTTCATCTCCCTCCACTTTCATTCTTTCATCATAGATTTTTATATATATTTTAGCATCAGTAAATTTTTATGTCACGGGGCGCGTTTTGTAGGGCTCCCTAGTAAAAATGAGGTATTGTGGTGTATGGAGGATTGATTGGTGACGGACTAGTTCTTGTGGTGAATGGGAAAATTGTAATGAATGAATGGGTCGTGAATAGGATTAACTAGGTATAAGATAGTGATGACCAGCCCCAGCACCTCCCCATTTTGGCCTTGTGCCATAATTGTGTACTTTGCACAATAAATAAAAGGCGAGTTGACTACTGTACACTTTTGTATTCGTTCTTTTTGTTAATAATACGTTTTCACTGAATTGCTGAGTTCGAGTTTTCTTTCGGACCTCTTCCGGGTCCACAACAATGGTGACAAAAATTCAAAGAACTCCACGAGAGAACCATAAAAGAAACAAAATTTGTTTACCAGTGTCTACAACACTGGCGACTAGAATTTAACGAACTTCACGTGAAATCATAGAGAAAAAAAAAGAAAAAATTGGTAAGTTGATTTATTCTTCTTACTAACCAAAAGCGATTTCTTTTTTTTTCTCGCAGAGAAAAAGTTAATTTTCCTTGTTCTGGCATTGTCTTAACAAGGAAGAAAAATATTTTGTTTCCAGCGCCGAAGTCTAAACTTTACGTTTAGCAGTTGTTCAAAAATCACTTTATTCTCACGTTAAATGTGTTGTTCGTGGAATAACACATTTAAAGTGAGAAAAAAAAGTGATTTGTTTTTTTCTTCTTCTCTCCTCGAGATCGTAGTTGCTAGCGACGCAAGCGTGTATCCTTCATAAAATGTCAGATGGAACGCAAAAGCCCATCGCTCACGCATCAAGGACCCTGCTACCCAGCGGAAAATATACTATTCCCAATTAGAGAAAGAGGCATTAGCGATCATTTACGCAGTCACGAAATTTCAACGTTACATATACAGAAGATTTTTCACACTACAAACGGACCATAAACCGTTAATTAGTATTTTCGGGTCAAAAAAGGATTACCCGGTTATACGGCAAATAGACTGCTGAGGTGGGGGATAATTCTCCTAAATTACAACTTCAAGTTGGAATACCTCCGCTCGAAAAAAATCAGTCACGCTGACGGACTTTCCAGACTGGTTCCAAGACATAGGGAACCCCTAGAAGATTCTGTGATCGCTTCACTACAAACGGAGGGGGAAATAAAAACTTTATTGTGCAGCACAATAAGAGAACTTCCTGTGACGCTACAAGAAATGAAGAATGAAGCCCACAATGATGAATTCAGTAGCACAGTTTTTCCCTATGTGACGAGGTACTTCTATACAGCTAGAGAGTCGTCATTCCAAAAAATGTACAACAAAGAATACTGAAGGAACTTCATGTTGGGCATCCGGGGAAAAACAGGATGAAAAGTTTAATGCGCAGCTACGTATACTGGCCTAAAATGGACCAAGACATCGAAAATATGGTCAACACATGCAAGGGCTGTGCATTGGCGGCAAAAGAACCACCTATCACACATAAACCGTGGCCAAAGACGGACCAACCTTGGTCAAGGATCCACGTGGACTTTACGGGACTGCTAGAGGGATTCTACTATCTAATTGTAGTAGATAGTTATTCAAAATGTCCGGAAGTGTTCTGATGCAAAAATCCCACTACGGAAGCAACAATAAGCTACCTTCATGAACTATTCGCTCGTTTTGGGGTAGTAGATTGCTTGGTCAGTGACAACGGAACTCAATTTACTTAGACCGACTTTAAAGAGTTCTGCGAGATTTCTCAGATAAGACACATTACAATCCCCCCATATCACCCGAGGTCGAATGGTCAAGCAGAACGTTTTGTTGACACCCTAAAAAGAGCCCTGAAAAAAGCTTGCAGCTTCCCAAAGGAAAAGGCCCTGCAGTAGTTTTTACAAGTTTATACGATCACGCCAAATGTTAACGCGCCAGCTTCACTATCTCCGGCAGAAATAATGTTTGCGCGTAAAGTAAAATCCGTTTTCGATAAATTGCTACCCAAACAAACAAAACAGGGTCCGACCTCTATTGTACCAAAGAAAAAGTTCAGCCCAGGAGAAAAAGTATTCTTTAAGATGTTTAAAAATAATACATCTTTCTGGGAACTTGGTACGATAGAAAAGATGATTGGAAATATGGTCTACATAATCCAAAGCCCTCGTTTCTCTCATAAGAGACACCTGAATCAAATCAGGAAACGACAGTTGAATGACTGCAGCAGTACTCCCCAGGAAGTAGGGGTTATGGATACGACACCTTCGACATGCAAATACCCCAAGCAGCTCCGGAACCGCGAAGATCTAAAAGAAAGCAGAAGTTCACGGATCGTCTCGTCATCAATCCCAAAAGCAGACGATATTGAGACTCCCGCGGAGGTAAAGTCTTGGGAAGTGTGGTCTTTTGGGGACCTACCTTCATGGATAAAATAGACTCGTCTTATGACTATATTATGCCTCGCAAGAGGACTGTAGACTGCAGACAGAAGGCGAGTTGACTACTGTACTTAGCCGCCAGAGGGACGCGCAAAACTTCTGTATTCGTTCTTTTTGTTAATAATAAGTTTTCACTGAATTGCTGAGTTCGAGTTTTCTTTCGGACCTCTTCTGGGTCCACAACACACACACACACACACACACACACACACACACACACACACACACACACACACACACATATATATATATATATATATATATATGTGTGTGTGTGCGTGTGTGTGCGTGTGTGTGTGTGTGATCTGTGTTTTTTAGTTTTCGTAAACCATTAATGAAAAAGAGTTTTTATTTTCATGTTGACACATGCATGCATTATTTCTTTCTGCAGTGGGTGCCTTAACCATAAATCATACAATTCAACATCAGTTAAATTTCATTCAATTTAGCTAGAAACTAAACTCTAAATTTATTTCACAGCTAATACCACTGCTGGTCGTTCTACTGATAATGATACTACTAATTACTAATAATAATGATCAACGAAAAAAAAACACTACAACATCATAAATAATGGGTGAAGATATGATACTTGAAAAAAAATCAACTTGACACATTCTTTTTAGAATGTGTCAAGTTGATTTTTTTAAGCAACAAACCATGAACAAATACAATTCATGCATTTACAAGCCTATAAACACAAAAATAACACTCATTGAAAGCCAATGACAGTTATTTCTTAAACATTTTTCATTTAATTTCTCTAAAGATCTACCCATTTTTCTGGCAGAGTTTGAACATAAATTGCTCAATGTTTTCTCAGTAGTTTCGTCTTTCATAAACTGTTATCTTTGATGGCAATTTTGTTAAAAAGTGGAATAATTTTTAACACATTCAACATCATGGATAAAAATTAGTGAATTTTATATAGTTTTTTCGAGATTTAACATGAGCAAAACAAATTCATGGATAATGTATATGTAAACGTATCACTGAAGGATCTAAGTCTCTGTTGAGAGAATGAGGCACAGTAATGCATCTGTAAAATATAAAAATAAAATGCATAAACAAAAGTAAAAATAATTCAAATTAAAATAAGACATTAACACTTTCCTTTTAAACCCTTATCTCTTTCTTTCTCTGTATCGCTCTCTAAACTTCTTTTTACTTCTCTCAATCTGCGAGAAGGTTACCCTCAATTTAAAAATGGAAGAAAAGACTGAACCAGGCCAAAACACCGGAAATTCGCAGGAGGCGATCAGGGAGGTTCCACGCATAACTTCTATAAAAAAAAAAATGAAAAGGAAAGGAACGCCGGAAAATAAAATAATTTGACCAATCAAAAAAATTGACACGAAGAGACTATTTTGATATTAGCCGAAACAATGTTTGTGTCAAATTCTTGAGCCTGATCAAATGGATAAAACTTGACACCTGTGGGCTACTAGCAGATGGGATGACAGGAGAGAACGGAACAAAAGAACGCCACCGCGTATAAAGCAGCCATGCATGACACGTGAAGAAGCAGTTAAGAAGTCATTTGTTACTGATATTTCAGGCCTGTTAAGGGCCGGGAAAATCACGGCAGATTGACATCGACCTGATATTACTAATATCCCTATCATGGTCTTACTTCAAAACACCAAAACAGATATTTCTCAAGAGTGCTACCAATATCTGCCTTATAAAAATCGTTATCACGCAAAAAATCACGTAAAAAATCGCCGAAAACAATCGCAGTAATGAAAACTTGGGAATTCAAAATTTCAGAATAACTAGTTCGGATCTGGCCCGGAATGTTAAAAAATTAAAAAATTTGCTTACGTAGTCAGCCTGATTCCAAAATAGTATGGTATGTTGGGTTACGGCCTCTCGGAGTAAAGTTGAAAAATGTGACATAGTGACCCAGTGACATTCGAATTTATTATATAGATTAGTTCAAGTGTAACTTTGAGTTGAAAATATTGTTTCTGTATTATATTTTTCAAGAGGATACAACTCGGCATCGGCAACTCGGCATCGGCAACTCGGCAACTCGGCATCGGCAACTCGGCACCAGGACAAGCTAGCACCAGTACAACTCATTGCCAGAAAACTTAACTTTTTTGAATTTTGAAATTTGTATTTTTTGGGTTTTAACATGATTAAATTAATAAATTATTTTAATTTTTATAAAAAATCAAGCAAAATTAAGAAAGTAATTTTTTACTCTTGTTATTTATATAAATTTTAAAAATTAAAAATAGGATTTATAATCATTTTTATTATATTAATTTAAAAGATTAAAAAAAATTGTCCTGGTGCTAGGTTGTCCTGGTGCCTATATTTTAGCCCTTTGTTCATTAATCATGAGTACCAAAAAGGAACGTCGGCAGTATTTTGAGGACTATTTGGTTTATAGCATTGTAGAAAGCTCGTTTGATCAAAGACAACCTACGTGCCTTATTTGCAACAGCTTTTAATGAAGCGATGAACCCGTAAATTTTTTAGAACATTTACAAAGAAAACATCCTGACAAAGGGAACAGATCCATTGCTTATTTTGAAAAGAACAACTTTAACCAACGAAATACTCTTTCATCTTATTTGAAGAAAAAAAACTGCAGAAACGAATGAGCACAAGTAATTGCAAAATCTGGAAGTGCACATATAGTTGGTTGCTGAAAATGTTATTAACCTTTCCTTAGAAATTATCAGGAAAACCGCGTTGCAGCAAGATTCCGCAAATGTCTTAAAAGCATTGTCACTGAGCAATGATTCAACCCGGGTTCTTATGGCACATGTTCGTTATATAGATGATTACTGAAAACTGTGTGAAGAGTTGTTCGTGAAAGTTTTAGAAACTATTACCACTGGATTATCCATTTTTGAAGCTGCAAAATCTTGGTTTGGCGAAAATCAAGTATTCTATGAAAATTTTGTATCCTGTTCAACGGATGGTGCTCCATCTATGTTTAGTAAGCATAAGGGATTTATTGGGGATTTAAAAATATATGTCATTTTATACTTGCTGTGCATTTCGTGGCACATGTCATCATATAGTTATTAAAAATATTAGCCATGATCTTCATGAGTCATTGACAGTTAATAAAAACAGTTAATAAAATAAAATCTCACAGCAAATATGACAGACTTTTTTGAAAGTTTTGTATTGATACTGAAGAACAGCATATAAGACTTATTATCCATACAGAAGTCCGTTGGCTTTCGAAGGAACCCACCTAGCCAGATTTGTAACCCTATTTAGTACAATATATAATTTCTTGATAAATGTAGGTGAGAAAAATTTGGCAGAGGAAATCGGGCATCACAAATGTGACATTTTTAGCATGAATTTTTCGAATGTTCAATGAAGTTTTATTCCACATTCAAATTAAATTATTGTTAGATTACAAACACGTTCTGAAAGACTTTTCTGAAAAATTAGACTCATTTCGAGTTAATATACAGAAGAAGAATTTCAATAACATGCCCGAGTTAAAAGAAGTAATTGAACACACTAGTAAAAAGTACGCATAATATTTAATGAAAGTGAAAGAAATGAGTAGCCGATTTTCAGATTTATTTTCGTTAGAGGTCAATCCGAGGATGATGGATCCCTTCGGTTGTGACACAGAAGCTCTCTGAAGAAAACATGCAAGAAAGAACACAATAATGAATGCAAATACAAAGTGGTGGAATAACAGAATTATGGTTGTCGAATACAACGAAACAGCTGTATCTAAACATGTGGTCTGGAATGGCTAAAATACTGCTATGCTTTCCAACCTCTTATTTGGATGAATGTGGATTCAGTGCAATCAATAAAGTCTTCGCCAAAGAAATAAATAAAATTGATATATTTACTAAATATATCATATATATTACTATATTGACTAAAACTTACAAATTTCGAACCAAATATTAAATTCCTAGTTGCAAAGCATCAACCAGAAGGATCACATTAAAAAGTACTGTAAGTAAAATATTTTAATTCATATTTTTACAAATGAGCATGGGCGGTTACCTCTAAAAATAGCGTAAATGTTGCAATAGGACTAAAGAGTTTGAGAATGCCTGTTCTAGATTCTTTCGTACTAAGGCATATGTCCCCCAGGGGTTCATCCTTGATTCGACTTTGTTTTTAATTTTCATTAACGACCTTCCCCGTGGCATCAGCTCTCAACTTGGTATCTATGATGATGACACAACCATTTACTCTTTACTCGATAGTAAATCTGATCAAATCGACAAGATCAAATCGACAAGATCAAAATGACAGCTGATGTAAAAAAACGACCTTCAGTCTTTTGTTTAACTGGTGCAAGTGATATCTTGTTAATTTTAACGCCTCCAAAACTAAACTGCTCTCTATTACTCATCTGAGAGAACTCCTTCTACCTTCCATCACCAAAGCAGATGCTAATCACGAGGGGGGTTACTCGTTGTGCCTTCTCGGGCTCACGTTCTCGGCTGACATGAACTGAAAAAAGTATATTGAATCCATTGCTAGTTCTGCTGTTAAGAATGTTGATTCCCTTTTTTGTGCAAGACAATTTTTCTTCCATTGTGTCTCAGTGGCTTTACTGCTTTGCTAGGGGTGAACACCCCCCCCAAAAAAAAGCAAACAATACAGAATAACGTCAAAATCCGTGAAAATCTTCATCCAATAATGATTAGTTGTGTTGAGTTTAATTTGTAACGTATATAAATGTAGGTAGAAAAAAACAAATGTTGATAAGATAGCGAGTGTCAAAAAGCACAGCCCGCTGACCCCAAACATGTCGTGCAGTTTGTGGGTAATACACACCGGGCATATATATATATATATATATATATATATATATATATATATATATATATATATATATATATATATGTGTGTGTGTGTGTCTGTGTGTATTTGTGTGTAAACAAAGACTTCCGTATCTGAAACGGCTCCCCAGTGAGGGGGAATGACCCCCACCCTGGATAGTTAGCACATGTCGGCATGAACATTAATAAAAAGTTAAAATTATCTTTTTTGATGACTTTCATCTCTAGATCTAAAACATTTCGCAATCCCAGTCGAAAGAAGTCAGCAGAGAAGATGCAGCATAGGCACAGATTGGTGCCATGACCAGGACCTCCAAGCATGGGAGGGATGGCAAAGTATGAGGGTTACATAACAACGTGGAAAAGTTCGGAGAAAATGTTCTGAATTATGACTCAAAAAGGTAATATAAAGAAGAAATAAGTAATCAAATCATAAGGACAGAAAAACTGTATGTACGATTGTTCTACAATTTTCTCTATCTCTTTCACACGCACACACATACACACACGCACACATTTAAACAACAAACCAAAAGAAGAAATAATGATGAAAAAAATCCAGGAGGAAAAAGTAAAAAAAGAAAGAAAGGGCACAGTGAACACCGACACTCACGCATATACACTGGTGCGACAATATCAGTTTATGTCCACGAACATCTCCCATTGTCTAGGGCACTCTCTTGAATCCCCAGACCATTCATACCTGTGTTTCAATCTCTCTCTACTCAGTCAGATACCTCTTCTTTCTCTACCGTTCCCCTTCCTGTTAAGACTGTTGCATGCTAGATAGTATCTCAGATAATATAGACAAGGCCATCTCCCTACACCCGTTTGCAAACATATTCGTGTTCGCTGACTTTAACGCCAACCATAAAAAACTCTTCCACTGAACCCGCTGGCATCCAAAACCTTAACTTCTAAATCACTCAATCTCTCACGCAAGTGGTTGACTTCCCTATGCGTTTCCTCGGGAATTCTGACGGAAACGCTTCTCTTCTCGATCTCTTTTTTTTTTTTTTTACCTCTGTCCCTGACTCCCCTTGTACTACGCAGTTTTTCACGCTTGGCAACTCTGGTCATGTAGTAGTGTCTGTAAACATTTTTCCACCTCTTCCCCACCGGCGAAGAACCTCCTACCAGCAGAATATTTTTCTGTTCTCAACGACTGGGACTCATTCCGTCATTTCCTTCGTGACATCCCAAAATATCGTCTGAGGTCTCCTCTTTGGTGAAAGCAGGCACTGATGATTTAATTCCAGCAAGGAAATACCAAGTTAAACCGCGTTCACTGGCATGCTCGGCCGCTATAGCCCACAGGAATCACTTCTTACGGCTGTACCAAAGTGACACGTTTATTTGTCTCTGCTCGTAGCGAATGCAAATGTGTCCTCAATGAAGCAAAGTTACTGTTTGCTGATAAAATGAAACAACACAGCATTTCGCAAGTTCGGTTCTAGAGATCATTTTCAGCTCTGCAAGTGTGTGATAAACAACAGAAAATCCTGAATCCTTCCTCTATTCAATCAGTTCGAAATCCTAACATCTACAGCAGATAAGGGTCAATGATTTGTTCGGAAATTCTCTTCCAACTCAACCCTCGACTCTTCTGGAGTACACAGATCTCCACCCGAGAACTGAGGCTATACTGAGTAATAGGCACATAACCCCGACATTATTTCTAAATTAGATTCCATTAAGGCAAGTGGAGCTGACGGGATATACGCCGTCGTCATAAAGAAATGTTCTCCTGAGCTGGCTTCAGTTCTCTCCAAACTCTATTGCCTCGCTGCTTCCTGCTTTTCTGTTTGTTGGAAGTCCTCTTCTGTAGCCCCTGTTTTAAGAACCTTCTGATCCATTTAACTATCGTCATATTAGTCTCATACCGCTTTTGGGCAAAGTATTCGAGGCTTTAATCAATGCTGAAGTGGTTAAGCATTTTACCTCTCTCTCTCTCTCTCTCTCTCTGACAAACAATATGGATTCCCTTTGGCCCGGTTTAACGCTGAAGTGCTTACAACCATCACTGGATATGTATATCAAGCTCTTGATAATAACGGCGAAGCTCGTGCTGTGACTCTAGATATCTTGAAGACGTTTGCCAGGGTTTAGCATGCTGGTTTTCTACGTAAGCTTCAGGACAACGGTATTACACGGCGATTGTTTGTGAGATGAAGGTCGTTCTGAACGGGCTCACTTCCAGATCATTTCACATGAACACGGGTATCTCCCAAGGCTCTATCCTGGGTCTTACACTGTTTCTGACCTTCATCAACGATCTCCATGATGTCATCAGTTCCCAAGTAGGAATTTATGTTGTCTCCTGTCTCAATAGTAAATCCGGCATTGCTGACAAAAGTTAACCTGGCCGCTTCTTTTGAAAAGGACCTCCAATCAGTGGTTAACTTGGACAGGAAATGGCTGGTAAATTTGAATATCTCTAAAACCAAACTCTCATTTAACCATCATAGAGAAACATCCCTGTCCGCCTTCAGCATGACTGATGCTCGACTCCAAGAGAGTGTCTCATTGCGCCTTCTTGTCCTCACGTTTTCAACTGACTTAATGTGCAACTACTACATTGAATCAATAGCTGCATCTACAACAATGAAAAAAAAGTGTGTGTGTGTTGTTAGAGAACCGGATGATATATTAGCGTCTATTCTAACGTAATTTCAATGGAGAAATAAATTGAATAACATATGCATTTCTTCTTTTCTCAGTAATTTTATAATTTTAAACTTAATAGTGATTAAATTTGGATTTTAAAATTGGTAATTTTTACTTTTAATTTTAATATAAAATTTTATCATATAATTTAATAATTATTGGTTAGAATAAATTATTTTTTTAATATTACCCCTATTTTAAAGATCTACAGATGTCGGTGTCGCACTCTCTGTCTCCTTTTAACTAGATATTCAAATTGTTATATTTGTTTGATTTTGATATCACTAATTTGTAATTTGCATATTGGGCTGTTCCTTTTGCTGACAATCATGAATTCTGTTTTTTTGCAATTCAATTAATTTCAGTCCTTCTATCTCGCTTACGTTCTTTATGAGTTCATGTAGTTTCCTTTCTGTGCCTGCTATTAACACTATATCATCTACATATCTTATGTTGTTAGGATTATGACAGCAGAAAATGAATGCTGGTAAGACTTCTAATTCTCTTAGAAGCGCTTCACTCTATAGGTTTAATGTCCAATGAGAATACATCGTATCCATTTTGTATATTTACTGAATTCATTTTATATCCATATGCAGGCGCTTTGCTTTCAGTATAGGTTCTTGATTAATCTAATATATTTCCCAAATATATCAAGGTTACCTGGTAGTTACAACGTCTTTTTGTGACATAATTTATCGAACGCTTTTGCATAATATATAAAACAGGTATATATCCTTCTACATTTATATTGGTCTTCCTGATATTCTGAGCATAAGATTTTTGATTCAGTGCCTTTAACGAATCCGCACTGTTCCTTGTCCTATTTCCAGTCTAAATCTGCTACACGCTCTATTCATCAGAATTCATACTTGTTTACCCCCTGGATTCTTAGGCATTAGCTATGAAAACGGATCTCCTTAGTTCTTCAGGTATATCATCACTGTTATGATGTATTTATTTGATCTCTTGTCAATGCTGAAATAATCTAAGGCTGTCATCACCTCTATTACAATTCCGTCTGACTCTGTTGTTTTGTTTCTGTTCAATTTAGCCAGTGGTGATTTCAATTCGGATAGTAATATTTCCGGTCCTTCGATATTTCTATCTATTACGGGTTGTCCTCTTTCGTCGTGGAAGAGTTCTCCGATGTATTTTTCTTTCTATAATATCAGTGTCCCGTCCCTCGGATTTTACCGGTTATGCTGATGAGCGTGTCTTCTCACGTTGCTTCTCTTATTTTGTTTATGGATTTCTCCTTGATTTGTGATACTCATTCTTTCTATTTCTACATATTTTTTGTTGAGTAATTTCTCTTTGCCCGCCTGCATTTGTTCCCAATTTCTTTGTTGTATATTCTGTGCCATACCTTGGCATTGTTTCTTGTATCCTTTTCATCATGTCGAGCATTTCGTCTGCCATCCATTCCCTTTTCTTTGTTTAGTTTTCTTTGGGGTGATCTCGATTGCTAAAGCTTTTCTTAATGCATCCTACTCCGAGTTTCCCCTCTAATTTTGTCTGTTGTATCTGCTATTAATATTGGTCATATATTTCTCCTTCACATTCGGATCATTCAAGAGTCTGTAGTATTTCAATGTGTGTACTGCCTTAGCCCTTTTCAATTTTTGTAGTTTCATTTCAAGTTTATATATCACTGGAAGTCATGCTTTGTAGTAAAATGCATTCTTGAACTTCTTATTGATAGTTATATAGTCAATTGTTTGCTTTTTATTTGTTTCTCCCCCACCCCCGAGCTTCTCCATGTGCATATACGTTATGGTGTTTTTGAAAACAGATGTTGACTACTGCCGTGCACCATTGTACTCATATTTTTAATGTTCATTATGAGTTCCTAGTCCACTTTTGACAACTATTTCACCATCTCTCTCCTTGCCTATTTTGACATTCAGATTTCTAATAACGGTTGTAATTTTTTGCAAATTGCATTGAGCGTGGTCTCGCATGTAATAAAATGTTTTATTTTCGGTGTATGTACAACTGTGACGGTTATGTTGAAAGGCGTTCCTTTCAGTTTAACTATAAATTTTTTTTAGATAGTTTATAGTATGCCAGAACACTTTTCTTCACGTTTTGGTCTAATATCAGTCCTACTCCCCTTTCATTTTTCTCTCCGCTTATATATATTATCCTAATTTTGTAATGATTTTTTTTCTGGGGTAATATCAACAATCTGAAAAAAATTATTGTTGTTGAACTGAAAGGGAAACCTTTCAATATACCCATCGTAGTTGCATGAACCGACAGCGCAAGGCGCAGAAGAAATTGAATGGTTTTACTCTACGCTAGACAACGCCAAGGAAATCGAATGAATAGCAAAGTAGGGAATATCAAGCAAGAACAAAAATTTAAATATCTAAGAAGTGTTTTAACGGGGAGTGGACAATGCGATACCGAAATCTGAAGGCGTATTGGAATAGTGAAAGATGTCTTCCGAAAGCTATGCAACGTATGAAGTTATAACCAAAGGAAAAAGTGTACCGAACTATAATGTAATATCAGTCCTCCTATATGGCAGCAAATGTTGAACAATCTCATGACAGATGAAGAAGGGACTTGAGGCAACTGTTATATATATATATATATATATATATATATATATATATATATATATATATATAAATAAATTCTAAGTCAAAATATAATTTTTCTTTGTCTTTTTTAATATTATTTCTAAGAAGACTATTATTGCCATTTTTGTTTTGTTGATAAGACGACAAATCTTAGGAAATTACATTTCTTCTATGTTTTCTCATAGTGCGTACTTCACTAATGTAACAAGATGAATTCACTAAGGAGTGTTTGCTGTTTTGGTCTTTAAATTTTTTCTTAATGTTTTTTCTAAGATGATCAGATTTATCCAAGCAAATTTATAATTTTTCACTGCTCAAACTTTGAAAATTGTAAATATGATGCATCTTGCAGATATTTATATCTGAAATTCATGAAATTAGGAATGTTTTAATTAAATTCACAAAGATTGATTTTGATTTTCATAGCTGCCATATCAGCATTCACTTTTGGAAAAAATTGTCAAAACTGATGAATTTTTCTATTGATTCTAATAGTGAAAATGGAATAAAATATGCAACATGTTTGGCAAATTCTGTTTTTGGATTAGTAAAAATGTGGCATAAAAATTAGTAAAAATGTGGCATAAAAATAAAAAAAGGAAAAGATTTTATCAGTTTATGCAGAAATATAAACATTACTATTTAAAACTAAGCATGCCTCTATTCTCTCCTTTGTTTCTAATTATTTTTCTGTACTTAACTTTTGGAATGCCTTTTTGTTTGTTTACTGCATTTTTGGATTTTGGTGATGCATTTTCCATCGTCTTCCCAGATATTTAAACTTCTGTACTTCCAATTTGTAACTCTATGATAAGAGTTACAAATTAAATTGACATTTTTATGGTTGTGTCACCTGATGTAGTTGGAATGATTTGATATAGGTCTTAGGTCTTTTTCTCTTGCTGATGGTCATACTTTCTGTCTTCTTGCAGTTGATGGTGAGTCCTTTTTTCTCACTCTTTTTACTACCCTGTCTAGGAGTTCCTGTTTCCATGTCAGCTATTAACACAATATCATTTGCATATCTTATATTGTTAAGATAGTGTCGATGTAGAGGTTGAATAAATCTGGGAAGAAGATACATTCTTGTTTTATACTCCTTTCTATTTTTGTGCAGAAACTCAATTTATTTTCTATCCATATGCAAGCAGCTTGTTCCTAATATATGACCTGGAGTATTTTAAAATCCTTTCCAAATAGATCAAGTTTTCCTCGAAGTTAAAATAGATCCTTGTATCATACCTTGTTAAATGCTTTTGTGTAAGCTATAAAACATAAGTGCACATCCTTCTGCATTTATATTCCCCTTTCTGATATCATTCTAATCATAAATATCGCATTTCTTGACCCAGTGTCTTTGAGATCTGCACTTGTCCTATCATTTGTGAATATCTATACTAATGATATCACAGCATATGAGTACACCTCCAAATCTTTAGATGATGACAGCTTGGTAGCTGATCTCTCCTCTGAACTAGTACTAACAGCTCAATGGGGGAAAAAACTTGCCGGTCACATTCAATACCTCAAAAAACTAGTGACATTCCATCATCACCCATTCAACACAGAATTTCCAAAAATCATGAACAAATTTTCCATTATGGAGGGCCGTACCTTTGGAACTTATTAGGACTCAGACTCAACCCAGACCATCTGGAATTCGTACATATCATATGATTACTAAATATACTGGGAAAATGGTCTGTTCCTTGTACTGCTTCAGTAAGCATCCAATTCTTCATGCTAGAAGAACAATATCAATACTGATGGCATATATAAGCAGGAACTACCCAGTCTTTACTTGACATTCACAATAAAGCCCCAAAGAATCTCCACATCCTTGTGGGTGGTGAATTCTTTTCCACCCTACAACCCCTTTCCCACACAGCATTGTTAGGTCGTAATCTCTTCCTGACTGTTTAGCCTTGAGTAGCGTCCTTTTGACAGTATGGATCTGCGTCTCTACGAAACCGTTCGATCTTGGAAATCTTGGCGGAGATGTAATATGATCGAATTGCCATTGTTAAACAAATTCTTTGAACGCTTCACATGAATACTGAAGTCCGTTGTCTCTAGTAGGAATACCATGCTATGATAATATCTGTGTCTGATAGGGATTTTTTAGTTTTAGTTTTGAATCAGTGCAGCTCCAAGCTGTTTACAATACTGGCATCTCATTCGTGTTGAAGTAGGCTAGAATTTTCTCTTGGCTGTTTTTTTTTGAGCTTTTCAAAACATTCATCATTATGTTTTTCCCACAGAAATGCTGCTTCTTTCTTTAGTAGACCTCTCAGTGTATGTGTTTTGTTAGCCAGGTTTGAATGAATGGTGACAAGTAGGTAAAGGAGGCCTAAAAATTCTTGCAATTCTTTCTTACGTGTTGGTAATGGCATGTTGCGTCGGTCATTGATTTTTTTTTGGGGGGGGGGGGTCTGAACTGACGCCGTTTTCACTGTATGTCATTCCAAAGAAAGATATGCTGTTGGCTTTGATTCTGCATTTGTTTGAGTTGAACACGAGGCCATTCTCTGAAGCTTGTATAATCTTTTATTGTGTTCTTCCTCTGATTTGGCGTATACAGCGACATTATCAGCTGTTCCTATTGTCCCATCAACCTGTTCAAGTACTTGGTTCATTTTCATTTGGAAGATGTCTTGTGATACATTCAATCCAAATGGTAATCTTTGGAAGCTGTATCTTCCAAAAGGTGATTGAAATGTTGTTAAAAGTTGGGAGTCTTTACTAGGTGTATGGACCTGTAGCCAGCTTTGGCATCAAGTTTGGAGAATAGCTTAGCGCCTGCAAAGGGATGCTTTAGCTCTTCTATTGTCGGCGTTTTATGATGTGGTTTTTTGAGTGCAGTATTTAAGTGTCTTGGGTATGAGCAGATTCTCAAACTCCCATCTTTTTGTGCGAGTAGGCCAGGCTTGATACCCAGTCTATTGGTTTGGCTTTATTTTTTTAACATGCTGTCAAGTTCTTCTTTTATGCTCTTTATTAATACGATCGGAGTTTTACGAGGCGCATCACTGTGTGATTGTAAGCACTTGTTGACTGAGAGCTTCACAGACCGTGGCATAGGGTCAATTCCTGTCAAAGCGGTCAGACTATATGTATGTAAGTTCTTCGATCGTATTTATGTGTGTTGCAGGATGGGTTTGTTTGTTTTGTGTTGTTACTGTACAGTGTAGTGTAATTAGTCTGAGCCTTTCTAGTGATGGCAGTCCTAGAATTGCTGGTCCTTGTACGTCTCATGTCAGTCCGAGTCACTATATTTGCATAGTATGTTAATACTGCCGTAACATTTTATTGGAGTGTCGTTGTATGCTATCAGTTTTGTTTTGTTTATTTTTGTTACTAGTTTTGGAAAACCACCCAGTTTTTCTGAAAACATTTTATGGAATATAGAGACTGGTAATGTGTTTCCTTGGGCTCCTGTGCGGATTTACACTCGCAGCCTGTGGATTCCATTTCTGTTTGGCAGTTTAATATTGACATAGACGAAGGTTTCATCTCTCTGGATAGTAGAGGATGTTTTAATGCTGTTAAATGTTAGTCATTCAAGCTCTGCGTCTATCCCTTGTGCATTATGTCTGTTTGAATTGGTTGTCTGTCTTCGTGTGAATTCCTATTATGTTGTAGCTGATATTGTGACCTTGTTTGTTATGGTCTCTGCTTCGTGAATTTGACCTTGGTTATGTTTTTTTTTTGCTCGACAAGCAAACTGTTGCCCAGAGGTTGGCTTTTCCATATGCGCTGCATATTGCCCAAATCTTGGGCATGCTTCACAGCGAAGTAGATGGCTTTTACCGCAGTTTAGGCATGTTTTTCCATTCCGTGAGCGTGTTGGTGGCCTATAGCTTGTACTACAGTGTTTCTGTCTTCGTTGTTACTTTTTTTGTATGACCCTCAGTTGTTTATGTGGGCGTTGGAAACTTCATAAGTTTTTCCAATGTTGATAACCTGTTCAAGTGAGAGTTTATCGTCCTTCTGTGGCAGTTCTTTCTGGAAGTCTGCAATTGGAGTGCTGGCGATGATAAATTCGATTATCCGCTGTTGCTGTTCAGTTTCTGACAGTACACATTTTTGTGTTAGTGGTCTGCATCTATTGACAAAATCGTCAATTGACTCTTCGGCTTTTTGTCTGTATGACATCAATTTGAGGCGATTTACCCTGAAGTTTTCTTTGACTCCAGTTGCTGCAAGAATGTTTTAAAGATACTACCAGGTGAACGCTTTTCTTCCTCTGTGAGGGTCCAAGAATTATACCGTTTTAAGCCTTCATCTCCTACTTTAAGTAGTGTATGGCTTACTTGCTGTTCCGTTTTAATTCTGTTCACCAAAAGAGTTCCATTTTTTGCTTAAACAATTTAAATGTTTTAGCAGTGTTAGGAGTATTTCAATCCATACAGGGAATGTCATTAGCTGCCATGTTATAGACGAGTAAATATGCAAATACACGAACAATCTTGCGAGCAAAATGTACGCGTGTAGTAGAGGGAAGGAGAAGTATAGACAGATAGGGAGGAGAATGTTGATACGAAGTAACAAATATGGCAGAGTCTCTGTTAATGATACCACAATGTAAGTAAAATATTTGTTTAAGAGTTTGTTTTTTTCTTTAGAAAGTATGTATGAATTACCTTGTTAGTCGATTCGGCGTGTTTTGGAGGGTCAGTTGTGTCTCTTGTTACTGTTTGCCGTGTGATGTTTTTCGTGTCATTTCAAGTTGTTTAGTTCCGATGTCTGTTATTGTTGTCGTTTGTTTTCCTTTTGATTTTCTTTGTTTTTTCTCTGAGAAAGTGTCTTTTTTCCACTGCTACCATGTAAAGTTGGAAATGTTATATTATCGTGCTAGGCACTGACAACTTAATAAGCCTTTATTAACAATAAGGTATATAAAATAACAAGACAGTGAGTTTATGTGTTAGACCGAGTTCTGTTGAGCATGTAAGTCCGAGTGTTTTTATAGTATCCCTACAACATGGTGTTACATTGGTTATACATAGGGAAATAGTTCCGTGATACTGCTACAGTGCATTTTTTTTATTTAACTCTACTAAACAGGTTCACTTAAAATTAACACACATTATGTCACTTCTGTCCTACCATCCCATAAATTCACCTGACGTAAGTTGTCGATATATTGACGTACGTTACATCACACCTCCCAAAACCAATCACCACAGTTGGACTTGTCTCTCTTAAAAAATTTTCTGTTAAAAAAGTAAGTAATGTTTCTTTCAAATTACATTAAGTATACTTTAATTTTTCTAATCTTTCTAAAATAATTTTTGAAAAAAGTATAATTGAATTTTACAAAATATTTAAACGGAAAATATCAATTTTGTTTACAAAACTGTCAATAATGGCTGACATAACTGATTTTATGTAAATTTTGCTGACTCCCCCCCCCAAAAAAAAACAAAATAAAAAACTAGATTTTTTGCTAAAATTTTGCACGTGCAGATGATCATTTTTTGTTTTAAATACTCAAAAAATAATTTGGTCTTTCCTCTTAATAATGGCATAAACATTTTGACAATAAAATTTTTTAATCAAGTTTGGGGCTTTTCTTTCATTAGAGTTCTTTTTTAGCGAATTTTTGGACATATCCACGATAGAAGATTGGGCAGAAGATAACGATTGACATTGTATTAAAATCCTTGTTTACCCGCAAGAAACCTTGTCCTCTCCGTGATAACCAGTTTCTGTTTTTGGACGCAAACTTTTTTTTTATAACATCCTGAATTTGTGCAAAGTTTGGATATACAGATATAAGTGAAAGAAACAGGAAAGTCAATCAAAAAAGTT
Organism: Acanthosepion lycidas; assembly: GCA_963932145.1. NCBI lineage: Eukaryota > Metazoa > Mollusca > Cephalopoda > Sepiida > Sepiidae > Acanthosepion > Acanthosepion lycidas. The sequence continues at coordinate 91,180,897 of OZ010572.1, read as the reverse complement.
CTAGAAGAAGAAAACAAAAGGATAGAGATAGTAAGCAAGTTGTAATTTTAGTGCAGCCTTAATCATTTCGTATCTTTACTCTTTCACTCTTTTGAGTGCAACCTTAATCATTTAATCTTTACACTTCCAATATTTTGGCTGCATACTGAATTATTTAATACCGTTATCTATTATGAGTGCAGCTTTAATCATTTCATATCTTTACGTTCTCTGTAGTGGGTTCAGCCTTAATCATTTAATATCTTAACACTATAACTATTGTAAGTGCAGCTTTAACCATTTGATATCTTAAAACTAGGTATGCTCATTACTTCGCCGAAAAAACAACATAGCATGATGAAAAAGGGCCCCAGACTTAATAAAAACAAAGTTTTATCGTGAAAAAAACAAAAAAAAAAACAAAAACAAAGTATTTTTAATTATTGTTTTATTTTTTTATTCCTTTATAGCACATTTGAAATTAAGGTTGAAAATCTTGTTTTTTTTTACGTAAGCGATCGCGTAAAATTTAGAATTAGCTTTTTCGCACTTTTTTCAGTTGAGACACATTAATTTGGAAATTCTTGCAAAAATCAAATAATTGTCGGATTTTAATGAAGCTTTCAGAACTTATACAAAAAATGAATGAAATTATTTTAGAAATGTTTGTTTCTTAGAAAGTCATGGTAAAAATATTTTTTTACATCTGTTACCCACCCTTACTTAATTTTATGAAAACTCGAATATGTGTACTGTATTTTGTAATTTTTTAATTAAATGCAGAAGTTGTTTTTTGTAAATCGAGGAACTTTTCTACCCAAACTTTATCTCTGAATTGTAAAATACAAAACCCAATACAACTATGACATTATTTAATTAAAAAAAGATTTTAATGGCTTTTATGAATAATATATATTAAGGTCATTATTGTCTGAAGCCAAAATATTTTTTCGATGAAAAATGAATTTTTAAAAGAATTGCTTTCTTTTTCTCAATTGTAAATACAAAATGTGATAAAGTTGTTAAATATTTTAAGTTTGAATATGTGTATCTCTAGAAAGTTTTTACAGATCTTAAATTTGAAATCTTATTACAATCTGTGAAGCGTTTCTATTTTTACAATAATTTTTTTAATATGCCAAAGCATGTATTAAAAACGTTTCCGTCAAAACTACAGAGGCACAATTGAAAAATAATGTTCCGTGTTTTAAGATTTGTTTCTCCTGATAGAGCCTTATAAATTGTATAGATTTCCTGTCAAATTCTCTGACTGACCGACCATCATCGTCACATTTTCAAAATTTTAAATTTTCTTTTTTTTTTTTTTACATATTTCACTAAATATTTTGTTTTCATTTTTTAAATATAAACATTTTTTTTCAGTGAGAGACATACTACAGTTACTAATTTTTTTTCTAGATTCAATTTTAGGTACGGAAACAGTACAGGCTTTAGACATATCTTCGTTAATTAAGTATCTAAAAAATCAATAAAATATTAGACTTTTGAAAGTATTTAATTTTTTATAGTTACATAAACTGGTTCACTTAAAATTCGAAAATACTGTCACTACTGCCCTTCCGTCCGATAAATTGTCCTGACGTTCACACCTCCAAAACCAATCACCTCGTTTAGACATGCTTCTCTTATCTCCAACTAATTTTTTTTCTACTAAAAAATTAAGTAATATTTGTTTCAAATTACATTAAGTATCATAAAATAACTTCTGAAAAAAGTTTAATTGAATTTTACATGATTTTTAAACAGAGAATTTCACTTTTGTTTAAAAGTTGTTGATCGATTTTATGTAAATTTTGCTGGCTAAAAAAAACAAGATTTTTAACTAAAATTTCGGACGTGCTAGAAAGGATTAAAAAAATAAACAAAAATATTTTGGTCTTTCCTCTTAATAACAACATAAACTTTTAGACGATAAAAAATTTGTTTAATCAAGTTTGGGGCATTTTCCCATTATGGTATGCTCTTTTTTTTTTAGCGAAGTATTGAACATACCTATTTAAAACTTTCACTCTTGTGAATTTTGTCTTAATCGTTTCATATATTTACACTTTCACTATTATAAATTTAGCCTGAATCATTTCGTACCTTTACATTCTCTCTATTGGGATTTCTGCCTTTGTCATTGACACTTATTTTAATGAATTACATTAAAAATCAAAAGAGAGTAACAACTTTATAAGCATGTTTAGAACATAAAATATCAGCCTATAATAATTAATTCACAGCAGGAATGAATCACCAGAAGATAATCTTATCAATCTTTTTATGACTAATGAAAACATTATTCATTGTTCAAATAATAATTGTATTTTTCCTTTGATTTTCAACTAAATAAAATAGATTTGCGATAGCTAAATATTTAAATGCATTTATAGGATCAAGATTCTATATTATTTGTAAAAACCCCAAATCACAGACTCCAAATTTAATAATACAACAACGCATTCGTTTAAAAATATCAATTATGTGTCATCAACTATGTCCGAATGTACCGACCCTATTTTGACCCGAGCAAAAATACCATTTGCGTCAAAGATTCGTGACGCATATTGTGTATATTAACGACATAAAATTCAGAAACGGACAGTAAGGTGGGGAAATCTAACCGCACCTGTCACTATTCTTCATTTCAGACTATACGTTAAAATTCTTTTAACAGCCTGCACCAATCTTTCAAACCAAGCTAACTAAAAGTTAACAAATATCAAATAAAGACAACCCAGTTAAAACACGAAGTCCACTTCATTTACACACAATTTTCGTAAACCTCAAGCTGTTTAATTTTAACATAGACCAAATTATACTGTATTATTATACTATCTCATGTCCACACACGTTATTCCACAACTCAAGATCTATCTAATCAGAACATTACTAAAATTCAAATCCAAACATACGAAGACATTTGAATGTTTTAAACAACTATTTCAACAAATATTTGTACCTTTTGTTATATAAAAAATTCTATTTATTGCTATGCAAAAAACTAAAATGAAATCTTCACAGAAACTGACTTGAATTAATCCACAAATTGGAAGAAATAGAATGTTCGAATGTTCCAATATTTTTTCCAATGGATTTCAGATATGCATTGTTAAGCTAAATGTTTCCACAGTGACCGAATTTAATATTCGAGATCTTTTCATATGCGTAATAATATATCCGTAATTCATAGATGTAATTCTCCGGAACTCCTTCATGACACAAAACTGGTTAATTCCATTATTTCATTGAGTTACTGCCTTTTCTGCTTCTCTGGATAGACAAGTGCAGGGGTTGGCTATCCAATACGTTCCACTGCCTAGTTCCAAGTATCGGATCTTTGATTTTGGCGCTTCCGTGTCTACCCGTGGTCATGCGACTTGCTACGAGGTCGGCGTTCATGATATCAGAAACAATCACCCGTTCACTGCTATCGCTGTCTTGTGAGTGGTAGTCAATGCATGTTAGCAAGTAAAGGTATGGGCTTTTGTAAGTGTCATTGTTATTCTTCAATGGGGAGAGGGGATCGATAATGTCGAGATGTACAGAATGAAACCTACTGAGAGTATATGTATAGGTTGTATTGCTGTTTTGGTATGCCTGTTAAATGTAGCTGTTTGGCAGAATTGTTTCATTGTTTTACCTATATTCGGCCAAAATAACCGAGCTATAATCATCTTGCTCTTGTTCCTGCATGTGATATGAAATATATGCTATCGAATATTGCTCCACGCAATACACTAGGTATATATGACCTGGGAAAAGAAGTGAATGCATCGCACAGTACAAATATATTATTGTTAATATTATATTTTTAGTTAGGAAAATTGCGTATATCTTGAGCGTCTGCTATTGCTGGTAGTTAACAAAGATCGATCTTGCTTAGGGTTTGTCGTGACAATCAGCTGCTATATTTTGTTGTCCTTTAATATGCTCTCTATCGGCTATGTACTTAGTAAGACTAGTTGTCTCTGCTGTTTTTCTGATTTTGCTGGGGTGAGGCTATGAAACTAGCTGGCTTCCTATTATGTGCCGAAAATGTAAAATTGAGCGCTATACAGCGAGAAGCTCTCTGCTAAATGTGGAATATTTAACTTGTGCTTACGAGAGTTTTTTTTAACCTACTGGAATAGGATTGCAATCAACAACTGTGTAATGCAGCACCAACTGCGTTTTACTGCCGTCGGTAACCAATTGATAAATGGTGCAGTCAGGTTGAGGGTGTGCTAATGTTGGGTAGTCGTATAGAATTTTAATAATGCTATGATAGTTTTCTAAATCATATTCATTAAGTGTAAATGCACTGTTTACGGTTTGTCGTATTCGCTCGATAAGGAGTAATACTATTTCTGCAAAATTGGGCATTAGCTTTCTATTAAGTTAAACATACTTAGAAATTTACGTAGACTTTTATCATCGTTAGGCGGTGTGAAGGATTTTAGGTCCTCAACATTTTTAGTTGTTGGCTTGATACCGTCTACACTAATTATCATAGGAAATCTATAGATGCGACATCGAAAGTTGATTTTGTTAGTGAAACTTTTAAATTATTATTATGTAAAGCTTCAAGTTTGAATGTTTTTCTTGTGCGATGATTGATCGTCACTGAAAATAAGAATATCGTCTATATGGACAAATACATTAATACACAGTTTATATCCCGAAATATTTTGTCCATAAAGCGTTGAAATGTAGCAGCTGCATTGTTAAGACCGAAGGGAATAACGTTGTATTCGTGGGGCCCAAGGGGCAATACTATAGCGGTCTTGTCTATATCAGCAGGATGCATCCTGATTTGCTGATAAGCAAACACGAGGTCGATTTTTGAAAAACGGGTTTTGTTTGATAATTTGGCTGCGAATGAATTGATATTTGGGACGAGTAATTTGTCGCTCTTTAGGGCATGATATGCGCCGCAACAGCGATATCAACCTTCATTTTTTAACCACATTTTGACCATTCGCTTTTAGATGGTGAAATTATACCGTCAACTTGCAACTTTTTAAAATCTTTACGTACTACTCCGTTATTACTCTGACAGTTACCTGAACTTAGCAAATGTAGGCGAGTGAGTCCCAGTGTTAACTCTGTAGTACACTCCGTTGTATTCACTATTAGCACATGTATGTGGTAATACCACGTTTGGGTATTAATTAACAATGGCTCGGAGAAGATCTGGTACATTGTTGTTAATCACAATTGTGGAGTTACGAGCTTTTATGCACGAAGTGTTACGGTCTATAATTCTCTTTTCATTACAATCAATAAGGAGTCTGCAGTTGTTCAGAAAATCAAATCCAAGTAGAGGATTATTGACATCCGTCACTACGAAAGCCTAGGAAAATGATCTTTAGGGCATGGAATTCCGATGTCAAGTTTAGTTTACCCGTAGCATTTAATTTTCATGCTATTAGCTGCTGATAATGTTACTGGTGTTGATTCTAAAGATAACCTGTTAATATATCTTAAAAGGGGCGATGGAAACGCTTGCACCGATATCGACGATGAATGCTATTTTAGTTGTATTTATCTCTAGTAGTGACGAATTTGAAATCTGACTGAATTCGTTCTACTAGTTTTCCGAATAGAGCTGTTAGCTGGTGATTCTGGTCGTGTATCTGGTAACATTTTTACATTTTTGTTTTTGGTTGGCCATCTGCACAGTGGCTTACATGTTCGAGCTTTAACAGCAAAATAAATACACAACATGTTTTAGGTTTCTAAGTTTCAGCGAGACCATTTGGTATGTAAGTTGGTATGAAACCTGCTGGCTCTGTTGTGTTGTACCTTATTTTGCAGTGGCGTAGCAGTCTGTGTCATATACGCTGAGGTATTATTGTGGAAAGAGGCATTAATTCATCGGATAATTGTCCGAGGCGTGCGGGCGTTAAATCTTTCTGTAACGCTATAGTCGATGAAAAGGATTGTATAAATTTATGCAGCACGATATCTTGTCCTATATTTGACCTCTTAGCTATTGCAATCATTTCCTGGCGGTAATTTAAGGGTCGTCTTGTAATGGTTGTTGTGGACATTAACTTAACACTTAAAAACACTCGTAGAAACGAGTGTTTTTTTTTAATTCATCGTAATTCTGTGCGTCTAACACTGTGGCAGGAATTTTTGCTACTACTTCTGCAGGCAGTAATGCCATAACCGTATAAAATTTTGATGCAGAAGCTATAACGCTTCTTAAGTCGAATTGTGCCTCGACCATTGATAACCAGCCATTAACGACTGTTTCTACAAAGTCAGGTGTCTTGATATTTTATTTGTTGAAGAGAGATGTCTTTCTGTTCCATTATTTTGTTTAAATATGTAAATTCGGGAAAACTGTAATGTCCATTTGGTATGTAGTTGGTATGCAACCTGCTGGCTCTGTTGTGTTGTGCCTTATTTTTTTTAATTTTTTTTAAGCAACTCACCCCAAGCAAGTCGGGAGTGCTACTAGTACGCAAGAGGTTACAGAGGATTGAGAACAAGTGCGAGAGAAGAAACTGTTTGAGTAGAAGGGGCGGTTACATTTAGCCGTTTCGACAGTCAAAGTGTGGGGCCGAGATGCCACTTAGTAGATCGCTTAAATTCAGTCTGGGAACCAGCGAAAGTAGCTCGTCGGAACAGTTGGCGTGAAAATACTTGTAGAAAAGACAAAGTGAAGCCACGACACGTCTGTAGACCAGATGTCAGATCATGACCTATCACATTGCATATTCGTCTCTGGATTTTGTCGAGGAGCCCGAGACTTACAGCGGGGGCACCAGACCACATATGACAGCAATATTCCATGCAAGGACGGATGGTTGATTTATAGATTTGAAGGATGGACTCAGACGAGAAAAATTTTCTGGCACGACAAAGAGAACCTACTATTGATTCAAAGTATTTATTCCAGTTCATGTCAGCGGACAGCGTGAGACCAAGTAACGAGGCGCTCTCGAGGAGTTCAGAATCAGCCATTCTGATGGAAGGCAGGTAGGGTTCTCTGTGGTGGTCAAAAGAGAGCAGTTTCTTTTTGGAGGTATTAAAGTTTATAAAGCATTTCTTGCCCCAGTCAAACACAGATTGGAGGTCCTTTTCGAGGCCAGCAGTCAGATTAGTTTTGTCAACATTACCAGATTAACTATTGAGGCAGGAGTAAATAATTGTGTCGTCCGCGTGGATGCCTACTTGGGACCTGATGACATCGGAAGGTCATTGATGAAGATCAGTGTAGGGCCCAAGATAGAGCCTTGGAGATCACCAGCGTTCGTGATGAAGGACCTGGGGGAGAACTTAATTTTACTGTTTGACAGGAATGATTGTATTAAGTCAAATAATCGTCCTGTAACACCGTATCCCTAAAGCGTACGAGAAGGTCGGCATGCCAAACTCTATCGAATGCTTTAGAGATGTCTAGAGCTACGGCTCGAGCTTCTTTGTTATTGTTAAGTGTTTGGTATACAAGTTCAGTTATGGCCGTGAGCACGTCAGCGGTAGATCGGGCAAAGCAGAAACCATGTCGGAGAGCAGATTATGTGAAGTAAGGTGCTTAACCAATTCGGCGTTGATTAAAACCTTGAAGACTTTATCGAAGAGTGATAAGAGACCTAGAACGGTAGTTAGACGGGTCAGAAGGGTCACCAGATTTCTTAAAGATAGGCATAACAGATGAGGACTTCCAACAGGCTGGAAAGCAAAAATCTGTGGGGCAGTAGTTGTAAAGTTTAGAGAGGACGGGAGCCAATTCAGGAGCACATGTCTTCAGGACAATGGGTCCACCACTAGCTTTATGAGTCTAATTTAGAGAAGATGTCCAATACCATCTTTGGGGTTATGTGCATCTCACTCAGTAGAGTCTCAGTTCTAGGGAGAAAATCAGGTGTGGGTGCACCAGATGTGTCTAGTGTTGAATTGGATGAGAATTTGCTAGCAAAGCATTCAGACTTCAGCTGAGGTGGTCAGTTGGTTGAATAAAGGAGGTATTGTGGGTTTGCTGTTGTTCAGCACGCTCTTGCAGAATCGCCAATAATTTTTAGAACCAAACTTGCGAGACGCAATACGTTTCATTCTTTCGGCAAAGAGTAACTTTGATTCATTGAGGACACATTTGTACTCGTTACGGGCAGTTACAAAGAGACGTCTGTTGCAATCAGACATGTCTCTACGGTACATATAGAAGTAATGATTCCTGTGGGCAATAGCAGCTGAGCAAGCAGCTGAGAACCAAAGGGATGAATGCGATTTCACTTTATATTTTCTTGCCTCGATTCCAGCTTTTACTTAGGATGAGACCTCACACGTACATTTTTGCTGCGTGGCACGACAAGAGTCGGGGATGGAGGCAAAACAGAGATCAAGAATAGAAGTCTTACTTTCATGGTTACTGGGGAAAGGCGTAGGAAAGTCAACTACTTGAATGAGAGATTGAATGAGTGAAAAGTTAAGTATTTACATGCCAGGAAGGTCAGCTACAGAGTATTTAAACCATTTGGTATGGTGGGCATTAAAGTAATCGAACACAAATATGTTTGCAGATGGATGTAGAGAGATAGCCTTGTTTATATTATCGGAAATGCTATCGAGTACACCACAGTCCTGGGAGGATGGAGAATGATAGAGAAAGAGGAGATAGCTTATAGAACTGAGACGTAATGTGTCCAAAATATACATCATAACAACAAAATGAGACATTTATGCACGTATAGACAGATTTCTTATCAGATGGATTTGCTTGTACTGGTTCGGTAGATATATGACAGTTCTTGTAATGTGGTTGTTAGTAAATGTTTCTGATTTTTGTGTTTGTTGTGGTGAATGAATAAATTATTTGCAAGGGAGAGAAGTTTAGCAGACAAATCTGTTCAGCCAGGTTTAAATGACTTTGAACTAATACAGGTAAACCTATGCATTTTGAGAAGGTTTGAAGAGTCTGTCAGATTGGCAGAAAAGAATGTTAGAATGTTTGACAGTGATGGCGTCGTAGTGGGGTAAAAATACTTAAACAAAATCAACAAGAAAATTCAAAAACGCGTTGTCATCTTGTATAATGTCAGAACCTGACAAAGAAAGACATTATTACATTTTATAATTATTTTAACTATCCCACATAATGCGAATTATATATTATTTCTTGTTCTTTAGTTTAAATTTTTTAATGTTCATATTTATTACTTAATCACACTTGCCTTCCCTACTTATTAACGCTGCGAAATTTTTCACTTCCTTTTCATCCGTGCTGCGCATCAGTGACACACGATGCAAGCACATATCATTTTATCTAGTGAAAAGATTTCTATAATAATCAGTTATATTTGTGTGAAACTCGATCAGTATTTATTATGTAAGATGATTTTATGAACGCTACAATTTTAAAAAGATTAAAATTTCCCTTAAATATTTTTGTTTATTTTGATGGCAAACATTAACCTTAAATGGAATCTTTGTTTAATATTTTGATACTCTGCAAGAGAGAGAGAGAGAGAGAGAGAGAGAGAGAGACAGACAGACAGACAGACAGACAGACAGACAGAGACAGACAGACAGACAGACAGACAGAGAGACAGAGAGAGAGTGAGAGACAGAGACAGAGAGAGGGAGACATCATTCCAGATAATTCTACATCTCTATGCCGATACTAGATGGCCGCTGACCCCATGAAAAGATTAGTCCACCCATTGACAGGCTTAGTTTTTAATCCTAATCGGTGTCTCGCCGCCCTATTACCAGAAAAACAGGTAGGGAAACTGACTTAGTCGTTGATAACGCGACCTGAACATGTGGAAGGTGATACTGGTTTACATAGTACCGAGAGCACTTATAGTGCTTGTTGACTATTTCTATATGCACACCTATGTAAACACATTACAGACATACACAAGTACACATTTCCATTCAAGCACAGATTATGAACACGCGTATACATTGTTCTTTTTTTAATGAAAAATATAAACTTTAGAATGATCATATGTTTATTAGATCATGGCAAATAAAAAACATAAAAAAATCATCAATACATAAAAAATCATTAAAATGTATCATATTTAAATATGCTTAAACATATCAAAATTATCGACACATCGGAACAATGATAATTAGACAAACTAATTCTAAAAATCATATCCTAGAATTAAATAACTACACACATATATAAACTTACATAGTATACGCATACAATTCTTAACATTTATTGGTTGATTTTATATTTCAGTGAGTGTATATACATAGCATTCATTATAAGATTCATAGATGGTCATAATTAAATAACAATTCTCCACTGATTATCACTGTACTTGTCAGAAAACTTTCGCAAGTATGAACAGTCATGCACGCTCGTGTGTGTGCATGCATATGCATAAAATCCGATTCTTGGAGTAATTTTCACATTTAATGAGAATCTCACCAACCTTAAAAATATTAGGGGATATACCAACCAAAGAATGATTAATTGAAAATTTGTGCCAAAACTTATCAACCTTAATCATGACTTCTGATTGACTGGAAGTGTTAACATATGCATATTTAGTCTCGGTGTATTAAAATCCGCTATAGTAAATATCCCATTCAGTACCACAGAGTTGCTTGACCATAATTATTTGGGCTTGACACTGTGCATCTCTGTACATGAGCAGGAATAGTAAGAGAATTTCTCCCAGGTGTTGAGAGTTTTTTTTAAGGATGCAGCATCCAAAGTAACTTCGGAGTCACATCTAGATACTGTGAGCGTCTGAGCTAACTCAGTTAGAAGGTAACTGGGTCTGAATGTATTTTTAACTGGGCTCGCTGCTTTTATCAAAATTTGTCACCATATAGCGCACATGTAATGAATGTACCTGGAATAATTTTATCAGAGTATGTGTCATGATGGTTTCGTATATTTGTATCCAAACGTCAATTTGTTGGTGCACTACATCCTCACTAAATAATAATAATAATAATAATAATAATAGTAGTAGTAATAGTACATTTTTAGAAGCTAAACAAATACAAAGAGCCCGAAACAAATCAGTAGAATGTGGCCTCTTAAAACAACTGCATTACTTTTGTATCAAATTCCTGGCAGCGGTAAAATATGTGAATTGCAAAAAAACAAAAAGCAAACAAAAAAAAAAAAGAACAAAAAAAAAAACATACTTATGGGCACTTCTTACATTCTGCGTAGATTTCTTTCCATGCAATGGCCACAATTATTTAATTCAATTTTTTTCTGTTTTCTGATGCAAAAAACTTATCTCTTGATGTCTCTGACTGAGACTTGGGGTCAACTCGTACTACCCAAAGCAAATAATAATAATAATTATAAATCTCTCATAGACAGCACCTAAACTAGATCGTTTGCCACTTCAGCTATAAGTCAATTTGTGCAAATGCTGATCTTGCTTTAAATTTGCCTTCTTACATTGGAGTTAACAGTTTAACTGTTAAAATTACTATAAAATGATGGAAATCCTTTCTATTTGAAGTCAAATATTTTTTTATGTGTTTAGGTGTTCGTTCAAGATTCGTGACTTGAATTGTGCCTAAAATGTTTTAAAAACCTTTGCTAGAACAAATGGAGAGCGAAAATTTTCAGTTGGTGAAACGTCAAACTAGCCAGTTTTCATTTCGTTACTCTCACGTTACTCTCTAGTAATTATGATTAATATTAAAACAGTTTCGTAACTCCAATGAACTTACAATTTCACCCAAGGACGGATATTCATGTAAGGTAAGTACTTGGTCTATGATATTCATTACCATATAATCATTTAAATCACTCAAAATTATTACTCGAATTCAGATCAATCTACCACTTCGTCCCCAGCCCCTCAACCTCCGGCGTCTTCCTCTTTGGGTTGAGGTGCCCACTCGGTCCGAACCGAACCGAACTTAGGGGTAACTGGCCGTACGCTCCCTTATTTCGAGCGGTCAGCTGGTCAAGTCCTGCTCGCTGCCCACGCTGTGTTAGTTTTTAGATCCAGTAAGCGGGGTGTTGTCCATACGTTCACGGTCGACTTGGGATGTGAACACACGGCTGTGTGAGTTGGCGCTAGGAAGTTTAGAATGTGGCAAAATAAAACAAGAAATAATATCTGCAGAAGCCAGACATCAATGGGGGAAATATTGACGTCTTTTATATAAGAAGATAACATCAGAACAGAGGTTACGAGGAAAATAAAAACATTTAACATAAAGAAGAAAAAGAAAAAGACAAAATGCATCCAGCGAATTCACAACAGAGAGAGGGTTTGTGTGTGATAAACGCGTATTCAATTGCCTGGGGTAGGTTTATGACTAATAGTCCAGTCTCACACAGATTTCTCAGAACAGGGGTTAGTCTCCTCTCTTCCGTCTGGCTTGTAACACCGGGACCCATAACGGTCGCCTGCGGGTGCTCACGCACGTGACGACGATGTGCCGACTGATCGCGGTCTCTCCCGTCTCTCTCTTTCGTCTGGACCGTCTGTTTCTTCTTCAGCATAACTATGCGTTTATATAGATAAATCTGGTTGTTCATGAATCAACGCTTGGCCCGGCACGCGATTATCACGAGTGCCAAAAACTATCCCTTGACATGTAAACCTATTCTCCAATTATTTAACTTATCTCAATCACGAGTTCTTCTCGCTTCACCAAAATTATACTTTGCGATATCTAAACATTGATTCAACCTTTTGATCAAAACAAATACTGTTAAACAAAACCAAGTATCTCGCTCATCCCCATTGTTTACTAGTGACACAGATTTAAAACATCGCCTCCTGCCCTGAGATCGTATTTCTCACCGGTAAACACACATCTTAACACGAATTGTACTAAACCCCATTTCCACTTCCAGTCAATAAAATTTATATTTGCGTGTGTGCATTCATGTGGGTGTGTGTGTATATCTCTCTCTGTTATATCAAAGAATCTTTAAAAGTAATTTCGATGTTTGTTGACAGGATTTCCACACGGTTCCGTTCTATCTGGTTTGAAATCCGGATTTTTTAGCCACATTTCTCAGTGTATACAGTTTCTTTTTTGAACCATGCTCAGCCATCAGTCAAATACCAGTTACCAGATAGAGAAGAGCAATTATCACAACTTTGTTCTCTTCTTCCCCATCGAGCTGGTTGATATATGTTTTTGGTGTCAGAAATTCCACCGACCTATTGATATCGGTATTTCCATCTAATCGGTGCAGAAAAGAATACACCTCGAATTTTATATTCTAATTAGGTGATGATATTTTCATTGATTTATGTTATTTTTGATAATGATAACTTTTAAGTAATCCCCTATCAGTCTATTTTAACTCACGATTTATTATTACAATTCATTAGTTGGATAAGGATTCAGGCCTGAATGTTACCAATTTCCACACTTTTGAATGTTAAATAAGTCAAATCAACTTTGATCGGAAGTATTTCCAGGCACGTTACAATAATAAAAGTATTATGAAGATATTACAATTAATTGTGTCCTATTCGGTATATAATGAACTAAAATCGTTCTTAACACAAAATAACTTCGCAAATACTTATATTTTTATATCTAGAAGAGGTGTAGTAGAACACGGATTCAGCTCTTGCTCACAGTAACACACAAAATTAAGTAAAATGATAAACTATCGATCAAGCGAGAAGCAACAGAGAGCATACAAATAACAGAAAAAAGATTAAAAAAATATCTTAGTTTTCTCGTTGGCTTGTTGCTTTAAAAAATTAAAGTAGTTAACCGAATGGTAATAACCTGGAATCATTATAATCAGCTGTGACCAGAATAAGACGAGAGGAGCAGGAAGCTAGCGTCGGTTGTGAATAGCTACAAAAAATAACTTATCACTCCCGATCATATCCTTATCATTTCTAGCCAAACGAGCTTGATTTTGTCTGCATAAATCACGACAATAATTGTATGCCTTGTAAGTGAAAACAATCTGTAATAGCTGTGTTTCAAGCTCGACTTGTAAGAATATTAATAATCACGATGAAATGCTTACTGGTCGACAAAATTAATATTTTATTATGAGTGTTACTCTGTGATTAGCGCTTACATTAAAGTTAGAAGGCAGCGTTTTCGGAGAAATAAGTAAAAATCAAACTTGATGTGGATAACTTACGGAGATTTTTTCGAAACATAATAACTAATAATTATATTTATTATTTTCTGTAATATTATACAACAAGCAAGATAATGTGAGTTAAATTAATTTTAAATTTCCTGTTATTATTTTTAAATGTTATGGTCCTCTCTTCACAATAAAAAATGAAAATCTTTTATTGAGATATATCATCTTAATGTGTTATCATGTCTTGTTGGTGAGGTCTTTTTTGACAACTATCCCCAAAGATTGTAGTATCCATTCTTTTAATTCATTAAACCATATAATGAAAACATATTCAATGATCTCAACACGTTTATTTAAATACCCATTTCATAAGTGTAAAATGCTCTAACAAAGAAAGAATTTAATGCAATCGGCCTTAAATAAGCCTGTATGAAATTACACTTCTAAAGAAAATTAACTCAAAAATTAACTTAAATGAACAATATCTATAAAAATAGTCAGTAGTTATATTCAATATGTTATGCAAGAAACATACATATAGGCGTTGGTTTTCTCCTAACATCTTTCCTTTTAATTATCACTCAATTATTCTTTACCATAAAAATAAAGCTCTGCTCCTTTTTAAGTTTATAGCATCATTAAATTGCAATTTATAAGTTATAGTATCTTGAAAAAGGAAACTGGCAAATAAACATCTCTGTTACGACAAAAAACAACTTTTGTTTTTATTGATATTAACTCAAAGCTACGTCAGACAGTACATGTAACATTTTAAACGCTTATTTCACCTGGGAGCATTTTCTAATAGCCTCATCAACATAAGAAAAATAACGAGGTGGAAGGAGAGGAAGAGTTGAAGAGGGAAATGAAGATGATGATTGGTTTAATTGTCATTTTGTTCATTTCAATAAAAATAAATAGTTTTAAATGAAAAACTATTGACAATATATGCGGACATGTTGAATATAAAGAAAGTCAAGAAGTTACAAAGTGGTTATATATAGCTGGCAGCTTAGATATTTCTGAACGAGTTTGGCGCCATGCATGACATCTATATGAAAGTCTCGATCTGATGTGGCTATTTAAGAACATAACTCGAATTTTCAGGTTTTGCAGCAATTTGCTGTGTTGGCCGAAACTATATCTCGTGCAGCCTATTCTATAGCAATGTCTTGGTCTGTGTTTTACAACTCCTTCCTCTTGTAATATGCCCTAGCATTCTTGTAATTAAATGCTTGGGGTAATTTCATACCCTATCTTAATGCTACATTTAACAGCAAATAACACAAATGAATGTTGGTCAGAAACAATAGCAAAAGCAAAAGAAAAGGAAAGGATATGCTTTATTGGTGGAAGTCTAAGGTACATTAATATAAAAAATATATAATATAAGAAATAAAGACAGGGTGGTTTAATAACCATATATGTTTCATGATTCAGACTTTAAATTTCATTGAGTTTGCACACACATACACACGCGCGCGCATACACACATACACTCACGCATATTTATATATGTATGTATATAATATAATTTCTACATATATTATATATGCGCAGTACTTATTGGAAAGCGCTCAATATCAGTAATAGAGCTAACATATTATAAGAAATAAATTCAAAATGCAGACACCAAAATAAATATCTTATATCAAAATTCATACCAAACGGATAATACCTACAACAAATCTGATCACAATCAGGATAAAAAAAACACACCATTATACCAATTAACAGCGATCGATAAAGTTACCAGCACTGTTACCTACACTGCTATCACCCCTACGGATGCAAGGGGATAAACCAGTTCAATATCATTTTATAATGACTACCACTACTTCAGTTACCAATATTGTCGTTGCCACCTTATGCACCTACCGAAAAATAACTACTACTGTTATTATCACTACATATCCTCCCCAACAACATTAGTACTGCTTTTAACCATTGTCTTTGTTTTCATTATTGACATTATTTATTTATTACCACTTCCTTCATTATCATATATATATATATATATATATATATATATATATATATATATATATATATATATATATATATATATATATTGAGTCGTTCATTAGAAGGGAAGCAACCTACTCACAAAAATTCTTTCTGTGTACTGACTGGGTTTCATTCCGTGATTTTTATTCGAAACGGCCCTTGGGTTGATATTCTTAATTTTCCTATTGTGAATTCTGCCAAAGATGTTTCTTCTTGGGTTAAAATTGGCTTTTATGTTTTTGTACCTTCTTGCTAATAATAGGCGAAGACACAACCTTCTCCTTGGCCCACAGCAATCACTTTTACAGGTGTACCAGTATGATAGCTCCGATTACAACAGACGCTTATTTGTTTTTGCTCACAATAATTGTAAACGTGTCCTCTTACAATTTTATCTTTGCTTATAAAATAAGGCACTGTATAGCCTCTAACAAGTTTGGTTCACGTGATTACTGGCTGTTCTGTAATAGTGCCTTTCTCTCTTCACTCAATTTGAAGTGTTAACATCTGTTGATAAAGCCTATTTAAATTCTAATCTTGACTCATCTGGTGTATCTTTGCATGAATTTACACTTAGAAGTGAGTCTGTATTGAGTGATATGCATATAATTCCGTCCATGGTTTCTGCTATCATCTCTAAACTGGATGTTCACAAAGAATGTGGACTTGATAGTATCCCTTAAAAATATGCTCTTGAATAGGCTCCTGTTCTAAATGCTTTGTTGCTTCTTGCTTTCCTGTTTGTTGGAAATCCTCTTCTGTAGTTCTAGTCTTTAAGACCTCAGATAAATCATCTGATCCTTCTATCAGTCAATTAGCAATCTACCTCTTTTGGGCAAAATACTAGAAGCTCTAATTAAATCTGTTGAAGCATGTCACCTCGCAGGATCAATATGGATTGAAGCATGTCACCTCGCATAAGCAATATGGATTTCGCTCCTCTATGTCAACTGCTGATATATTAACTATTACTGCTGAAAGAGACTATCAAGCTTTAGATAAGAATGGTTCGGGCTGTTGCTTTGGATATTTTGTAGGCATTTGCCGGGCGAATGTTTTAACTGATTCAGTCTTTCAGATCAAATGATGAAAATTATTTTGAATGGCCACTCTTCTAGATCATTTTGCATTAATGCATTTGTTTCACATGGCTCTATCGTTGAACCTACATTGTTATTAATTTTCATCAATCATCTTCCTGATGGTATCAGTTATCAACTCGGTATATATGCCAATATCACATCTATTTCCTCCTGTCTTGATAGTAAGTCTGATCGTTTCTGATCTAAAAAATGACTTGCAATCTTTTGTTAAATGTGGTAAGGAATGACTTTTTTTTAATTTTAACGCCTCCAAAACAAAACTGCTCTCTTTTAAAAGTCTGAGAGAACCCTTTTCAACGTTTTCCAATGGCATGAAGTGGAAAGAGTATATTGAATCAATTGCTACGGCCTGCTAGTAGGAAAATTGGTTCCCTGTGTCGTTTTGATCCCACAAGAATCTATCTTACATATTTATAACTCTACTATTCGTCATTGCTTTGAAGATTGTTGCCCCATCTGGTGTGGTGATTCTGTTATATATTTAGACATTCTTGATAACATCCATAGAAGAATCTGCAGAAGCATCAGACCTGGTATCTCGGCTTCAACCACTTTCCCACCGCCGTAAAATAGCTTTCATGTGCTTTTTTTAAAATAAATATTTTCATGATAATTGTTGTGATGAATTTTTCTTTGTGTTACCTAGACTTTATGAATTTAAGCGCGGTACTAGAATGGCGGCAATGTCTCATCATTTTACAGATGAAATGGATAGATGTATCCGTAATTTTCTTCTATCGCACTTCTTGCTCTTCCAGCCTCTTGCTTTCCGGTCAATTTTGATCTTCAAAAATTTAAATGCAATGTCAATAGTTGTCTTTTTGGCATTTGGTGCACCCACCCCACCCCGTTCAACCAAATGGTTAGTAATAAGCTAATATTTTCCTAATAAGAGTAAAATTAGCAAAATTTTTTTTAATAAAAACACCCTAAAATTAAGTTACAGCTGTACTGAAAATTTAGAAAGGATTATAAAAAAGCATAATAATAAAACATTGAAAAAATACGCATGTCAAAATGAAATAAAGATCCGAAAATGAAATTGGACAATAATAATGAAAAATTATGTAATTGTAGAAACCCTGAAAATTGCCTTTGAATAAAAAATGCCACATAAATTCCGTAGTATACCAATTCCCAATGTCATCCACTGAGAATCCAAATATGGAAAAGATCCACAAGAAATGAATTTAAAATGAGAAAATGAAACAACACCAAAGTTCCTTCAGTAATATTAGAAACCAAAACCAAACATCTCTATCTAAATATTTTTGACATTTAAAAGAAACAAATAAAACACCAACAGTAAAATGGGAAATAATAAACAGAGCGAGAACTTTTAGGACCTGGGTCATCCTAGGTTCTAAAAGTTCTCGCTCAAAAATTTTTTTGTAAATTTTTTTGTAATGAAATAACGGTTTTTGCAGACATCACCAAATATACGCCTTAAACAATTAGTAATTTATAAATGAATAAAAAATTTCCATAATACCATATATAAATAATTACACAATACCATATAAAATCTATTAGCGAATTGAATAAATTTCAGACACGTATAAAACTATAGAATAAAAATAACCTAATCATATCTAAACACCCCTTTAAGAAACCATCAACGAAAAAAACAAATAAATTAACACCAAAAAGACTGTAACTAGGACATCAGTCGGTAAGTTTTAATAAATAGTAATAAAAAAAAAAAAAAAAAAACAAAAAAAAAACAACAGAGCCTGGGAAAAAAACAATACAAAAATCCCCTAATCAAACCTTACACGACTCTAAAAATTTGACATACTCATATTTTCACCACAGTAGTGACCCCTTGATAACGAAAGAAAAAACCCAGATTACATTTCCATTTCCAACCTATGACTGAAGCATTTCTTCAGTGAGTTATTCTAAAACATCACTTAAGAATGAAACTGTACTCTAAATTTTAAGTTCAATATTGAAATTAAACTTTAGGACTTGAGTCAAGTTTCGAAACATAGTACGCGATGGAATCATATTTTTAAAAAATATGTCATGCTTGATGTTATCCGCATTTTTGAAAGGTTTTGTAATTTCCGTAGATTTGTTCAAGATATCAAGGAATTCTGTACTATGGCAAGTTGTTACACTGATATGAGTAGAATTGCATTGTGTGATGATTCCTGTAATACGGATATTGGCTTAGGTGTCCAAAAGGAGTCTGCGTCTCATGTTCACCGACAAGTTGAAATGGGCCAAAAAATCCGCCCCAAGAACCGGTGTAGAAAGGTTGTAGAAAGGTCAACGTAAAATCTCGGCGGATGCCAATATTTAGCATTAGATCTTTGGTGCCGTAGGTATCGATGCGCGTACCATTTGCAGCTAGTAATATGAGGAGACTAGGATTAGGTTTGCGTCCAGGTGCTAGTGGAATGACTCTGACTGCTGCTCCAGTATCCACTAATAATTTGTAGCCATTATTTTGGCCAACTACATAAAATAAACGACTTTCTTTGTGTTTACCGGCCGGGGTATTCGCGTTCACTCGCCGGTTTGCTCGTTTCCCTGGTGTCTGTAGGTATTATTGACAACAAGGTTTGGTGCATTTCCTTGCATCGTTACCAAACGTGTGGTGATACCAGCAAATTCCAATGGGGTGAGCGTTCGTTTGTCCGCAACTAAGGCTTCTTCGGTGTGGGGTAGGATCATGTCCACGTGAGATACTTCTGTACTTCCATTGTTGCTGGTTTAGAAGCAATTGCATTTGCTTTTGCAAATCTGCGTGTGTTTAGCACTGCAGTCGTTTTCTTGCTTGGAAGTCAGTGCATTAAGTCTTTGATCGAACGATACAAAAATTTTGTCGGCAATATCTGCCAATTTTTCCAGTGCTGTATCGTCTGTCATGGGCGTTAGTATTCCTACCATAGTGGTTGGCAATTTTTCCAACCATAGACGACGCAGGATGGACTCCGATATATCATTCCCTCTGAGGTAACTTTTCATGTGCCTGATTGTTACGAGGTCACCGATATTTATATTGTTAAATAGTTCCCTCAACATTTGTTCATCTGAGCGACCTGTCCTTATAAAGATGGCTGCTTTAAGGATGTTGTAAGGGTCGGTGTCAGGAACATCTTCCAATAGGTTGGCAACTTCGTCGACAACGTCAGGAGGCAAGGCAAGGCTTGGACAACACTGGTAAATTTTATTTTATGCGATCGTATCCCTCTGGCAGCGAAAATGGCCTGGAGTTGGAGGAACCAGTTCTTGGTGTAGGTGGCATTGTATGGTGGCAGATGGAGGACTGAAGAATTAATCGCCAAAGGTGGTTATAAAGTATCTTCGTGTGAAGTTTATATTGCTGCAGTTCCACGTATTTCCTGAAGAAGTTGCTATCGCTCGAAACGTCGGGGTGACCAATTGTTGCGGAAACAAAGAATAGGTAACCTGGAAGACAGAACTTGTCGCTGTTGTTGTTATTGCTGAAGAGTAAATTCGAGGAAAAGCAATACATCGTATTTTGGTTAAATAAATGTATAATTAATTTACATATATACAAAGCCAGCATACTACGCATTCCTGTTGTAAAAGGCGACAGAGTGGGGAAGGAAGAAAGAATGTTGATCTTGGCTCTCGGCAAAGGAAGATGAAAAGTATCGCGTTCAGTCTGCCTGCGGCGTTCTTGACTAACCTCTGCGTGTCGACATCTCAGCCGGGTCTGTTTCTCTCTCTCTATCTGTCTGCCCTCTGCGGCGTTGAATCAAGGAATTTATATCACTCGTGTCGGCTCCAAATCACAGTTTGGGTTTTTTAGTGGGAGCTATTTCTACTGGCCAATACATAAAGTTCATTTTATTATTTAATAGTATTAAATAGTAAAATGAACTAATAAAATAATAAAATGAAAATAATAAACATGCGTCGAGCATCATGCTCAGAGACGCGTTTTCGCATTTTGTCTTTGGGTCGCGCAGTCAACATCCGGTTTAGTGTAGAGACACGACAAGAGTTAGACACATTCATTAAATATGATCGTAGAAAAAAAATTAAGGGTTTGTTTACAAAAGTATAATAATACAGAAATAAAATGCCAATATTAATACACAAAATGTTAAAACATTTTATTCAGAATTAAATAAAAATATTAAATTAGTTGCTCATATAGTTTTATTTTCAATAAGATAATCAATCATTCAAATTTTTCATTTTGTATGTTAATGCATTTTTTATTTGAATAATATTCAATAAACATAAATAGGTGGTATTTATAATGAGCCAATAAAATGTTAACATTAAACGTGGATAATGTTGACTAATTTATCTTTAATTCATCCAAGTTATGTTTGCGATTTTCATGAAAATTTGAAAGAACTTGAACAAATTGTAAATAGTACTAATAAAGGATTTTTAATTTTGGCTTAGTTATATTTTTAGTTTTGATTCATATTTTTAATAAGAATTATATTTTTATTTTCCAGTTATTCCACATACAATTTTTTTATGATACAAATTATGTTTCTTAAAAAGGTATAAAAGTTATAGAAAGTTTAATATGACGCTATATAAAATCTTACAAAGCTTATATATATATACATATATATATATATATACGTTCACATACATATATACAGTTATGTATCGAAAGATACATGATCGCCCAAGCTTATATCACGTATGCTACTTAACTGACTGATATATATATATATATATATATATATATATATATATATATATATATATATATATATATATATATATCAGTTTGTTAACCTGACTTTATCGACTGTGCCATGTGTCCTTCAGTGGTTAAGGCAGTGGAGAGAACTTGGAGAGGTGAATTAACTGATAACTGGCTTCCATCGCACGTGGAACCAGAACAGTTTATCCCAGCAAGCGAAATAAATGGTTCAGTTCGACATTCCAACCATCTGACGAAGGCCGGAGCGTACAACGGCCAAAACGTTGTGATAAATATGCCAACAAAATGAGGACAATAGTCCGAATAATGTAAATAGTGTACATAATACCTCATCTCAGAAATATAGAGAGATATATAGGGTGTATGTGAAATAATTTTACAAACTTTGGCAGTGTGTTCCTGGCACCAAAATAAGGTAAAATGTCTATATAAATATATGTCTAAAAGGCCACCATTGTATCTCAACACAGTAACTTATAACAAAAATGTCCCCGCATGCTTCTACACACGCATGCATCCGTCGGATCGTTGACAGGCGGACCCTTCAAATACGCCCACAAGGTGTCGAATGGTTTCGCAGGTCATCATGGCACGTTGATGAAGCATCTCTGCATTATTAATGTCTGCTGCATAAACAATTGTTTTAGGTGGTCCACATAAAAATTCAAAGAGTTGAGGTCAGGGAAATATGTAGGTCATGGAAACGGTCCTCATCTATCTATCATGGTATTCATGGTAGATGTCAGCTATGTGACTAAAATATGCTGGAGCCCCATCATGCATGAGCCACATGCGTCTTCGTACTAGCAGATCTGGAACTGTGTTCGAAATAAAATCCATATAGACCGTTCCTGTAAGACGTGCAAGGAGAACATATGGACCTACATGGACTGTCGCCTACAATTCCAGCCCATGCATTAATCGTGTATTGTACCATGGGGATTCAACTCCGCTCACAGTTGTCAGTTTTGTTATTCCATCTCTTCCAAATGTTGCCTCGTCCGTAACAAGACTGAAGAGACAAACAACAGATCGGCAGTTCGTGCAATAAACTATCGGTAAAAGTTCTGCCGTGGTGAGTGATCAGAGGGCGAAGACCCTGCACACGTTGCAAATGATACGGATACAGGAGCTGCTCTTGAAGTACCCCGCACCCCATGTGGTACTAGGAAATGTACGGCATGGTAGGACTCCATGGCGTGTTGTCATGCCTGGATCGTCTCCGACAGCCTGTAGATTGTGTTCTTCGTGGTCAGGCGTACGAGCTAATCTCGGTTTTCCTCGATTCACAGTTTGTAGTACCATGGATCCTGTATCAGCAATGCGATGATAAACAGCAGCAAATATTGAATGACTCGTCTGTCTTCGATCTGGAAACGCAATCTGATACAGACGTACAGACTTGCGTCTATTACCATCCACGTGGCCTTATCTGTTTGCTCGTTATATGAATATCCTGCCATTGTTAAAGGGAGCATTCCTCGGTTAACTCACTACTACACACGTTAAACGTTGAAGACAAACTAACCACAAATGCACACGAATGACAAATGTAACCTAGTCTACCGTAAACTTTCTTTAAACTTAACTCAAAAACGAAGGATGTTTATATGAACTTTTATCCTCATTTTGGCGTGATGAACGCGCCCTCAAAGTTTGTAAAAGTATTTTTGATACACTCTGTATATATAATGGCAGAGGTCATATCATTATGACATGATTTGGGCATTAATAACTCCACCAATTTTCCAGAATTCATAGCTCCGATGTGATTTTTTTGTTTTATTAAAACTGTTTTAATGTGTACTATCAGAATACTGAAAACTTATGTCGGACAGACAGTCTCCGATTATACGATTGGTTCTTGTCACTAGTTCTTTAGGCTGTTTGATGTTAAGAGTCCACATATTGTTGCACAAGCTACGAATAAACATTGAGGTCAACATCCAGCTGCGACAGTCTTTCTATGCGTAAACGCTATCGTCAATGTGCGTTATCATTTGGTTCGACTATTTGTATATGTTGGTTATTATGCATTATGGGTAGGTCTATTATATTCCAAAGTAAAAACAGCACTATTGCGTGGGGGTAACGGTTATTGCGTGGTGGTAACGGTTATTGCGTAGGGGTAACAGTTATGTTTCAAATTCTTCTAGGATCTGTTAAGTAGAGATAATTGTGGATCCGAATGCAGAGTTTTTGGCTATTTTAGAGTGTTGTTTGTTAACTTTATTGTTGATTGCTTTGTTATTTGTTGTTGATTGATATTATTACATTTACGTTTGCAACAAATAAAATATTTTCAATGAGAAAAATACTTTGCTCTATTTAAAAATTAATTTAAATTGACTGGAAGGAGTTTTTTGTCACAACTGATTTTAGTCGTCTTTCATCGCAATGTAATTCTCTTTATTAAACAATCTTCCAAAAATAAAATACACTTTTCGGAAAATTTATTTCGGGAATATTAACTGATTTAAAATATAATTAATCTGATTTACAAAAAATATTATTTGCTTTAAGTTTAAAATATCGCAGAAATGAACTTTTTAATACAGCGATATTTTATTATGTATATGTTGCTTCATACTTGAGACTGATAGTTTATGCCCCAACGGTGGTCAAGACCAACATTATTTTTTCCGGACTCCCGCGTATAACGATAAACCGCGAAAAACTGTTTCGAAAACCAGTTTTTTACCTGATTTTTCAAGCGATTTTCTTCAAATTTGAAAAAAAAAATTATTACTTATGACACAACAATTGTTTTGATTAAATTTTTTTAAGGTCATTCGTGTTAATCGGGAAAATCCGTAGTTTTCAACTGATTCGCTACAAATTTTGCACGAACATTATTTATGCGACAAGGAATGTTG
This sequence comes from Acanthosepion lycidas, assembly GCA_963932145.1. Lineage (NCBI taxonomy): Eukaryota > Metazoa > Mollusca > Cephalopoda > Sepiida > Sepiidae > Acanthosepion > Acanthosepion lycidas. Next base: position 91,156,249 of record OZ010572.1, on the reverse strand, counting down.
CAGTTAATTCGCTTTAAATTTGCGATTTATTTGATTAAAGTGATTAAACTTCTGCTACTTAATTAAACTAATTAAACTTTATTTCGCTCCAAATTTGGCAAGAATATTACCCATGTATAAGGGATTGCTTTAAAGTAATGTTTTGTCAAGCTTTAAATTTGCTATTTATTTGATTAAACTAATTAAACTTCTCCTATTTAATTAAACTGTTTAAACTTTACTCTGCCCATGGTGTGATAACACGGGGTGAACTGCGAGTATCAACTTTGACATGTGGGTGTGAACACTATTAATGCCTCCCTGCCACTTTCAGCGTGAGTAAACTACTGTTTTAACCACATCATTAGTGTTTATTCACTTTCCCTCCACTTTATTACCGCTCACGATCATAATGCCCCCCACTTTCACCACCATATTACATTTTGCGCATTGTCTGATAATAAGGGGAGACTGCAAACACAACCTTTGATCTTTGCGTGTAAACACTAATAATGCCTCCTTTCATCCCTTTAATTCGTGTGAACGTATTCTTATACCACGTCATTAACCTTCTCTATGCCCATGGCCTGACAATAAGGGGTGAACTGCAAACATGGCCTTTGACTTGTTCGCGTGAACACTACTATTTATCCAATCAGTTCTTTGAGAGAATTTCATTGGTTCAGACCTTTCCATACACTCAAGTACCCTCATACTACACTTGGAAAGATAACAGATAGGCACGAAGAAAGGTAGGAGAAACTGTTGATGTACATCAAGGCATCAAGTTTGGCTCTTGCTTTGGCAGAGTATATACAGTCCACCCCAGCCAACATAAGTTCTTCTATCTTCGGCTTCTCATACGTAAAATAAGAGGTCCAAAGTGTTTCAACGACTTAAAAAGGTTTAATGGGCACGTTTGAAACACGTACCGCGAGGCCTGCTTCAAACATGAGCTACTGGAAGATGGTGCTCAGCGGGGTGCAACTGTCGCGGAGACTGCTGCAATACGAACAGCAAGAAGTCTCCGACAAATATTTGCTGCGTTACTGCACACGTATGAGCTCTGTGATAATATGTCTTTATGAGAGAAATGGAAAGATGACCTTTCTGAAGGCATCAAACAACTTAGGCAACTAATACTTTGTGGCTTTGACGCAGGATTCAGTGACGAATTTATAAACAGAGCGCTTACTGATATCGAAGATAGGATTTTTTCTATAGGCGGAAATTCATTGCAAACTTACGGCCTGCTCCAAGTTCGCCAAACGAGTTCAAATACTCTTCCAACAGGGATAATTCACGAAACTTCCTACGTCGTCGACGCTCTTGAACGGTATGTCAGCGAAAACGAGCCAAAGTTGCTTAAGGACCAGCTGTTGGCTTACGATACCATTTTCGACTCCGTTCACCTTCAGAAAAGTGGTTTGTTCTTCTTGAATGCACCTGGAGGGACAGATAAAACATTCGTCACGAAGTTACCGCTCGCAAAAGTACGACAAAAGGTGATTTCAGGGAAAACTCTTCCCGTTGTTTCCAAAGGTACAATGGCGGATGCTATGAAAGCATGCATTAAGTCATCACCTCTGTAACAACAGGTCAAAATTTTAACTCTTAAAGCCAACATGAGAGCTGAACTGTTCGGAAACCAAGTCAATTTTCGCAATTTTCAAAGGACCATTTAGCAGTCGGTGACGGCAACGTGCTATCGGATTACGCTGTAGAGATCTCAGGTTCACAAATATGCTCCGTTGTAAATACTGTTTACGACCTCAAAGTTGCTGTCTTTCAAGATCTGGCTAACAATTTTGGAAACCCTAGTTGTTTGTACGAGACAATATTGACTCCTAAAACACCAGTCTTGCCAAAATCAATGAAGAACTGCTACCAGGAAGCCTTCAAACTTACAAGTCAATTGACACCGTTGCCGATCCCAATGAGGTGGTTAACTCTCCAGTAAAGTTTCTAAACTCTTGAATCCCTCCGGACTACCACCCCATGCATTGCACCTCAAAATCAGGACCCCAGTAATGTTATTGAGAAACCTGGAAACGCCAAGGCTCTGCAATGGAACCTGCCTTGTGGTAAGAATCCGCTGTCACATGTTACATGAGGCCACTATTCTCATAGAATGTGGTATGGGAGAAGATGTATTCATAATCAGGATACCTCTCACTCCATCAGGTGCGGAAATCTTGCTCTGCCCAGACTTCAATTTTCACTATGACTTTGCTTTACGATGTCAATCAACAAGTTTCAAGGTCAAACGATCTTCACAACAGGTGTATATTTAAGTGAGCCATGCTTTTCCCATGGACAGCTCTTGGTGTTGGTTCTTCTAGAGTGGGAAGAAAAACAAATTTACTCGCTTCCACTTCAAACGGAAAAACTAAAATGTTGTCTACAGAGACACGTGTCTGCGCACAGTCACAAATTCTGTAACACTTCAGTCCTTCCGGTTTGCTCCTGTTACCTCGCATGATTTAGGTGTGTGATGCACTTCGCGTATTTTTCCTTTTGTTTAACTCTTACTGACTTTTTTTATTTCTCTTTTGTCGATATTAGATTCCGCGTTCATTTCACTAGAAGCCATTGCCATGTCTTCCGTATACAAACGTTTCTTGCTGTGCATAAACGAAAAAAGGCCCTTTTTAGGGCTATCACATCTAAACTGTAACAATGTAAGGCTTACCCCAATTAAATTGTTAAATTCTCAGAGAACGCTGTCAAGCCCTTTTTAGAGATACCACTATTTAATTTTTACACTGTCAGTGAAAAGCCCTTTACAGGATTTCTCCTTAAACTACCACTTCTTACAAGCATCGCTATGATTAAGACTCCGAGCAACGCTGGGTATATCTTCTTATGATTTTAAAATATTTTGGCATATTAAAGAAATATTATTAAGTTATTCTGTTTTTAAAAATATTGTATAATATGTATAAGATTTAAAAATACGAGTAAGCATTTTTATTTCAACTTTCTTCAAATGTTTCATAACCTGAACCATCAATGATTAAATGGGTCAAGAGTCGTTAAGTATAATATAACTAATATAACTAATATAACTAATATAACTAATATTGCATTTTAAAAAGAATTTAAGAATTTTCGCATGCAATGGTGGCTCGAAAATCGTGCCAATGTTTTAAAAATATTCTCAAAAGTTTATTTATATACGGGAATTATTTTTTCTTTTAATTTGGATTAACTGTTATCTTTTAAAAAGAACCGAAGTTTAAGTTCAAAGAACGCATTTAAATTATTTAAAATCCGTTTCTCGTTCTTTTTTTAAGAAATCTGTGGCAGTATCTAATGATTGGTAAGCTTTTGAAAAATATCCGGTTTACTGAGAACCTTCGGACCTAGTGCTTGTATTGAACAATGGTCGTTTTTAAATGATGTAATCAAGCGTACTGCTCGATGACTTTATGAGAAAATCCTTAAACAAAGATTACAAGATAATAAAATTAACATTCTTGTAAAACAGAGTTTGGACAATGATAGATGTTCGTCTTACATTGACTTGGTTCTTTTTTTCTTCAGTATAGGATGTGAGAGATCATGACTCTCCATAAAACTCCATCATTTGTAACTCTTAACAATTAAAATGAATCGTTCCCACTTCCTGATCCGCCATCCATTTACACAAACTTGTTAAGTACTTTACTCACTATTTCCCTCTGTCCCACTTACCTTCAATATGTTATGTGATTATCAAATTCTCCAGGCTATCTTTCCTTATTATCTGTTCCAAAAATTTCAACTGTCTTTTTCTGATTCTAAGTAAGTGTCCTTTTTGTTTCCATTTTCCTTATAAATTCTTCGTTCCTTAAATGCTCAGTTCATGGTGTTTTAACATCCTTGAGTAGGTCAATATCTTTGTGATCTCTTCTCCATCTATGAGAAAATTATCCAGTATTCACTACCATATAAGAGGACTAATATCACATTGCAGGTCAACATTCTTTTATTTGTTTCTAATTACATTTTTCTTATTGTTTCTTATTACTTTGTTTAGTTTTTGGAAAACTGGTTTGAATTAGTAAACAAACTTATCTTTTTGTTGATTATTGTAGATAATTATTGAATTTTGGTTGAAAATTATTGATATTATTGATCAAGTAAAAAAAGTTTAATCAAATTAGTTTGTTTAATTTGTGTTGTTGAAGGCATATGGCGGCAGCAGTAGCAAACAAGATTCTGAACAGCTGTTCATCGAAACATGAAAACATGGCATAAATTTGTTCACTTCAACGCAAGATGAACATAAAAAAGATAATTGCTATATAGTATTAAGCGTTTTTATCAATAACAGTACCGGTAGTATATTCTGTATGTTTAAGTTAGTTTTACCTTAATTTGGCATAAGCCTACAATAGCTGAGCACATAGTGAGAATTGAACTCACTAGACTTTGAAATGGGATAGTGCGACTCACCATCCTGTTATACCAAGCGCCCACTATTATTAATGTTATTTTTTTTAGTAATACTTTAAATTTAATTTTAAATATATATATATATATATATATATATATGTATGTATGTATGTATTTGGTTGGTGACCGTGTAAGTTTTGATTGAAAGATTTATATTAAACTGTTTGATTAATTCCTCTTCTTCTTACTTAATCAACAGAAGATTCCAAGAAGAGGATGGTTGCCATCATATTACGCACCTTTCAGTTGCATGCTATTCACGCTGGCTGCGTTTCAGTGTTGCAAAAAATTGAAAGTTACGTCAATCATTTGTTTGTTAATCTGAAGTAGATTGAGTTCATGGTGGATATAATGATACATCGAATAAGAATTTGTACATATATTTCTAGACGCCAAAAAACACCAAATTGGTACATATATTTCAGACGTCAAAAGAATGTCCCTAATGGTTTCACATCAAACATCCTCATGTGTGCATCGCTACTCTCTGCATTAAAAGTTTTAATTAATAGGCAAGAACAATACTTTCCTTGTTATGAATATCCAACTGAATCACGCTTCTCTCATTTATGTGATTATCTAGGAAATTTCGAGAATAAGGAAATTTCTTCTTTAAGTTCAAAGAAAGAGAAGCTGAAAAAATTGATGTATATCCACTCTAGTGATACTACCGAAAAATAATTTTTGGGGAAACTTTCAATTTGAAAACATATAGTTTCTGCAGAAAAGTTATGCGACCGACTTGTCGACTTGTCAATGACTAACAAATATTCTCAAATTCTGATAGAACCTATTATCTTTGCCAATACTGATTTCCTCATATATTGTCCACATCGCATAATTTTATACACCACATAAAAAAAAGAACATTTTACATTGTCAACCAAAGTTTTGGGAGACGCGTATGTCTATGATAGTTTAAACATACCTGTCTCTCACGAACTCACTGTGCAAATAACTTCATCCTACTCATCACAAGCTGACATAACTCTTATAGAACAATAAGTTCACATATCCAATCAATAAGTTGGCTTATTTTATTATGCTTTTGAATTAGTCATAGGACATTCTTCAGAAAAGTTTTTGTTTGACCAATCCAAAATGAGGTTTCATTTTCAATTTTGTCTTGAAAATAATAGATTTATTCCCTTCCCGAAAACTAAAATTCATCAAATGCTAACATGTACAATAGCCACAACTAAATCCTTGTCAAATACTCGAAAATGAGTCACTTCTAAAAGAGCTGCTAAAAATTCTCATAACCGACACGAAAAAAATCACGTGCTCAGTGAAGAATATCAAAATATTTAAAAAAAATATAATCTTACTACCAATAATTCCCCCAAAATTTCGAATATACTAGAAAATGAAACTGTGTATCAAAATTGAAGCTTTCCCCAGATGAGATTTCTATCCTAGAGATTGAATTTAATTTTTGCCCAAGTACTAGAATCTTTGAAAAATGAGGGTGTATTTTAATTTGTTCGTCGCCGCAAGCTGAAGAAATATTTTTCGAAAGAATAGGGGCGAAAATTCTACAAAAATTACAACCGTCAACAATAAATATAGAGTCTGTCATAATTGGATTAAGGGTCATTCCATGTCAAAACACCAGCAAAAAGTTGAAATCTGCACCCACCGACACCGAATTACTTGAAATTTGGCACAAATGTTCCCCTTCATAAGTTAGGAAAGCATGCCAAATTATTTTGTGCTAGACTTTACCGTTCCAATTTTAAGGTTGGGGGGGTGTATAATTTTCCTATTTTGCCTCTAAATTAAGGCCGTGCAACGTCGCCGAATTTCAGTGTTTTTTAAAAATTAAAGAAAAATACTTCCATACTGTAAATATTTCTGAAATTTGGTATGTAGGGTAAATAAGAAGTGTAGATTACAAATATTTAAGTATTTTAAACCTACACTTGATAGAAAATTTTATTTTGCTCACCCAAATACATGACCCCAAAATCAACAACTTTTCACCTATGTAGCTTACGGTCAGTCTATCAAAAATACGTCCTCTTCAATTTTCATAATATTTTTTGCCTAATATCTACAATGCCTGCTCAAGTTCAGTAAAAAAATTGTGAGGGTTTTATGTCTACTTTAGAAGATATGACCCTGCCAAGTTTAGAGTTTTTTCCTACGTATGTGCAGGATTTCCGAGAAAGATTATAATTAAAGACAATCATCCTAATGTTCCATGGCCTCTAAAATGCTGATATTGTGCTAAGTAACTTCTTAAACTATTCAATAAGATTGTTTTTATTAATTTAAAAAAAAATTATTTAAATATATTTTGCAGATATTACTTTTTGTACAGATAGATTGTGTTTAAATAGCAGTAAACATTGCCTCATGTATGATAATCAACAGTGCATAGAAAATTTGTAAATGGCACTTAACAAATGGAGTTAAAAGAAATTCTTTCTGTTTGTGTTTCTTTTAATTTTATTTTGGTAAATTATTTTCATGAAACAAAAAACACTTGATTTTTTTCATTCTCAAAAAAGTTATAAGATAAATGTGAATCTTTAAAACATAATATTTGAAGTAGGCACTTAACATATTTATATAGTTGAAGGAAATGCTTTCATTACTTTTTTTAAATTTTAATTTTTTAAATAATTTTTCAAAATTATTTTCATGAAACATAAATATTTGAATTTTGTTTCATTCAGAAGAAAATCATAATAAAAATGAATATAAAAGAGTCTTTAAAAGATTACATATAAACTACACTATGTACTAAATTTTGTTGTGCATATAGACTAAATTGTTATGGATATAATTTTTTGCAAAGATAATTTATCCCTCTTGGACAAATGATAATCTCTACCATTTGCTGTTGTAGGAACATCAACAGTGCACAGAATATTCATTAATGGCACAAAACATATATCCTTAAAATCTTCTTTCCAGTAAAATGAATTTGATGGAAGAGCTGGGTGCATGGACTTAATCAGCAAGTCCTTATTCTCCATATCAATTTCCTGGACCATGCCAATCCAAATTTTATTGTAGCACTTGCAACAAACATATCCTGAAACAAAAGAATTTACTGGTTTTTCTTCAGTCCCAATAGAAAAGTCATACATTAGGGCATAGTTTTCATCTTCGCTACATTGTTTCATAGCTATTTTATCTCTGGTGAGTGGAATAAATTGATGAAAACTTCTTGTTCCTGGGACTGTGGATGAATTTTCAATTCTCAGGGTCAGACTCCTCCTCACTTCCTCAACTTCTTCCTTTTCAACCAGAATGAATTTGATACCTTCAATTGCAGATTTACAATATTCAAACATAGATTCTGTGGAAAGGATTTGTTTGGTAGTTGGTCTTCAGAGACTTTCTTTTGACACTATCCTTTTCACTGTCCTACCTATGCCATAACATGGTTGTTTACCATGACTTGTTGCAAAGAAATTCCATTAGCAAATCAGGGAAAGTGAAAATAATAAAAATAAATATGAGAAATCACTGCTTGTTGTAAAGGCATTTGAAGCAAACTTCTCCATGATATTCTAAAATTTACTAAACCATGATTTTTATATATATATATATATATATATATATATATATATATATATATATATATATATATATATATATATATAAAGAAGGTTTAAAGCCTGTCTGCTTAATCAGGTAAAATAAATGTAAATAGAAAAATCTGTATATATTTGAACACTGACAGTTAAATAAAAATTAAATTTTATTATAGTTTCTGTCAAAACACAGAAGCCGGCTTTTAAATTGAAACAACTCAATGCTCACAACAATCAGTTGAGTTTAAAAAATCTACCAGATTTTGTAAGAATATCAATTTATTTATTTTTCATTTAGACAAGAATGTTTATCATGCAATATGATTCGGTTAATTGTTTATTAATATTTTGCTCGATAATCAATTTTGCTATATCAGAGAAAATATTCAAATGGAAAAAAAATGACCTCTTCGTTAATCTCAAACTTTTTTCGCTCACATTCTCTACAGTCTTGATTGCTGAATAGACTTTCAAATAAATATATTGGAGTTTTAAAAGCTATTTTATACTCACATTTATGTTAGTATAAAATAGTGGTATAAAATATTATACCATATAATCAATACAGAGATTTCAATTTGCTACTGAAATCCAAATCGAAATCTGTTTTTTATTTCTGTAATCCACTGTTACAGTTCCATATTGTCATGGTGCTTTTGAGAATTTTGTTGATGCTTGTAGTCCAATTTTAGATGCTGGACTAGTAAGACTCTTTACTCAAGGTCATGCATATATGAATAAACCTTCCGACAAAAAGAAACTAATTTTAATGTATTAAAGAAAAGCTATTCGAAACAATGTAATATTTAAGTGCTGCAATAAACTCATATTTATTTGTCGAATTTGGATTTTTATATTTTCTAAGCTTTGGTCAAAGTACTTCAGATAATCTGAGAAGGTTTCACGTTTTCTCCAGATCATCAAAGAGTCGTTTTTCTCTTTAAAGGCACGATCCATAAAATATTTTTCTAAATCAGATGTTAAAAGTTGTAGGAGGTAGAACAAAGTCAGATGTTACATTTTAACGATTCTTGATAGTAAATGATTTTTTTAAATTAATCTATTATGCTATTTTAAACATGTTTGTTTTGATTTTAAATAAACATTTTTAGGAGGCTGTTTGTTTATACTTATTTTCTAGAATGAGACCAATAGACTTTTACCTCATATAAGACTTATATAATTTTTTTTAGGGGCTAATATTCAAAATAAGGAAGATAAAGTTTTACGATTTATTTTGAAAATTAATGGCTGGGGTGATTTTAGACAAATGATATAGTTAAACTCAATAGCATTGTCAGAGATTGAGGTCATGAAGACAAACTGTTTAGTTGTCTGTTCCAACAAAATGTGAGGGGTCTGAAGGCCTTTCCCTAAACATGATCGTAGAAAGTAGTTATGAACTGAACCTAACCATATATTCTAAATGAAGCTTTTGACAACACGTCACTTCGAAACAAATCATAACAATGTTAAAGAAAAGAGAAAGCTGTTTTAAAAGATAATGCGAAAAGCTAACGGATTTCATGTCATCATCGGTCCTACGACCAAATGGGATCGTAGGGTTGCCGCGAATCTAAGCACCTGATCATCTTTCTTCATATGTCTCGGTTGCGTGACAATGTCTCTGAATAATATTCCCGTCAACTCATAAGAATTGTTATTAAAAAGAAGGTCTTCATAAATTCTATGGTTTCATCCGGAAATCTCTCAATCGAGTTGGATAGTGTGGTCGAGAGAGTATCAATGAGAAACTTCAATTTCATAGCATCTTTATTTATTTAGTTCTTACATTATAATGCTATGCATCAGTATTCTTCAGATAATCAGTATTAATGTTCTAAGTTCATTTTTTGTTGAAACAATTTTATTTTCAGCACTTCGAACTGAATGGAAAAATAGATTAATTTAATAAAAGCATCAGTAATCATCTGCCCATTCGAATGGAATGGGGTAAAGACGCACGCAACTTTTATAATTTGTTGGGCAACTATTTATCAAAGATCAAATAGTTCGGAGAAGTTTCATTTGTCATGCAATTTTCTTTTTTAAATAATTTCCTATCAAAACATAAAAAGTGAGTGGGTGTAAACTGTTATGAAAATCGACACGACATTTCAGAAACATTGACTAAAATAAATGATATTTAACAGTATTCAAGGTCTCTGTTCAAATTCTGTTCTTAAATATGTTAATTATTTCGTAATTTTGTCCAGATTTGCTCTTTTCCTTTGAATTAACTGGATTTTATTTCAAGCATATAAACACTTTGCTAAATACTGATTGATAGTGAATATATATTTTAGTTTAAGTAGATGCCACGAAACTTCAAGATAGGAACAGATCTATTCATTTAATATGCGATCATCATGATATCATGTGACGATTATATCCACGATATTATGCCAATATACAACTTCAAGTTTATAGAGGGTAAGTGTTAAATCAAACGAAGAAGTCGGCAGCTTTTGAAGATTAAGAAACACAACAACCCGTACTATTTAAATATATTTAATATACACAAAGAAAAACTACTTTTAAAAGTTCTTATTTTTCCTTTTAAAAGTTCTTATTTTTCCTTTTAAAAGTTCTCTAGAGGCAAGTAAAGAAGTCTGACACTTCGACGAAGAATGTAATTTTTATATGTTGTTCGATCAATGGTAATACGAGTTCTTACTTAAAATGTTTCGTTCCTTCTCTACAAATCAGCCGTCAAAGTCTATATGCGAATTGTTTCCAGTAATAGTAATAATGAGGCAATTATATTCTCGATATTACGCTAGGATACAACATCAAGTTTATGGAAGGTAAGTCCTCGAGTACTCAAATGAACTGCACGACAGCTTTTGAAAAGAAACAAACACAACAACTTGTACCATTTAAATATATTTAATATACACAGAGAATTAATAATAAAAGAACTCGTTGCAGACAGTGTGTGTGTGTGTGTGCAAACTTAGCTTAGGTGAAAGGCGTCTGGTTGATGGGTAAAGCCCTTTTTCAGTCAACGGTTTGCTTTTTGGGGTATTATTAATTACTCTTGTTTCCCCTAACCTTAAATACTGACCGGGCTTGTGATGAAGGAGTATCTTTGCTTCGTTCTACCTGATTAGCATGATGGAAGAAAAAGAGAGTGTTTTTTTTTTTTTTTAATTTGACACTTTAGGCAGAATCATCTGATCCTTTCGGGGGCAGTGATGGGACCTTTCTTTAGCCATTCAGCCTCCTCGTTTTATTTCGTTTTATTAGCCTTATTTTTCTGATTGATTATTTTCAATTCCAATACATAAGCATACATAAATATTTATATTTATATTTTCTTATACGACATGCATGTGTATTTCTTAATATAAAATGCAACGACAGTGTACTGTAGATGCATATGCTTTTTTATTTTTTTTTTCGTATGTGAACCGGACAAGAATCAACTGCTGACATAAGAGAATGTGTTTGAAAAGAAAAAATATATACGAAGAATTGGATGAGTAATTAATAATATTGAAGATTATAGATTTAACATTTAAAATATAAGTTAATTATTAATTTTGATTTCATTTAATGTTCTTTTAAATATCATTTAATACTTTCTTAATGTTATCCAAATTACAAAATACACCAGTATGACCAGTTTTTCGTAGAGATCATATATGGCTTTGTGCAAAACGCAAGTTAGCTGTACTATTGTAAAACATACATGCTAATAGCATTAATTACTATTTGGAATAATATATAAAATATTTATTTTTATCCTTGCTGATTATAATAATGATATACCACTAATTAATTCCGTTTTATTGTATGGCTTAATTTTAAATTCGAATTTGTAAAATTTAATATTCTCTTTTTGACTTTTGTTAATGTATTTTTGTAGCTTGTTTTCTTAGACACTTACATTTCTTAATCGTATAGGGATAGTAACACATTTAGTTTATATATTAATTAATGACTAATAATATAAACCGTTTTTCGTGTAAATTTTTAAAAAAAGCGGGTGAAAAATTGTAAGTTAATGTTTTATAAAAAGTAAAGAGGATCCCTAATACAAACAGATCAATATAAACTGGATCTGTGAATATTTTACATATTTTATTCTAATTCGTTAATAAAATCAATGTTGCAAGTTTAGTAATTGCGTTTATTTGACTAAAGAAAAGATTTTCAGTTCCGTTCTTGAAAATAGCGTTTTTTTCAGTTGCGTTCTTGAAAATAAAATTTTTAAAAGAACAAGATTAATTTTCTCGAGTTCGTTTTTACCTGTTCACACACGCACACACACACGCACCCCCACCCAAAACACACGCACACACACACACACACACACACACACACACACACACACACACACACACACACACACACACACACACACACACACACACACACACACACACACAAGGAAGACGTTCTTTAAAATCAATCCAGTAAATGTTCTTTAATACTTTTTGTTTACACATTTATTTTTCGTGTTCTCAAGTAACAAATACAAGTAACATAAATAACATTACTGCAAGAGGAAATTTGGAACAGTGTGTGCCAAATATTTACCGTCAGATGCACGTATGCCTACTTGTGAGTACGTTTATAATTCTTTAAATCACGCTAAAAGAAAACTAAAAGTATTGGGACTAACTTCATGTAAAAAACGCTCTATACTTAAACTCTCAATATGTGTGATGATTTTTGAAAATAAATAATTTATTTTTACATTCCATACAAAATTAAGATAACTCACCTTAGTCATAGAAACGGTCGCCACCTTGGTAGTACTTTATGATTGTGTGGATCATTATTAATATGTATTAATTCTTGAATCGGTAAAAATATCCAATAAGCTGGTATTGTTCCAAATTTACATTGAAGAGAGGGAATAAATTGCAGTATGTGTGGTTGATCATCAAATGAAAAAAGTTGTTTGAAATGAATTGTTGAAAACAGAAAACGTGAATAAATTAATATATACGTTCATCAGAATTTTAATAATGTTGTAATTTCATTCCTACATAACTTAAAAACAACAACAATCAAAATTAACAACAACAACAATAATAATAATAATAATAATAATAATAATAATAATAATAATAATAATAAAAGTGACAATACTCAAGTCCGATCGGGAAACAATTTAAAAATTGAACTGTAGACACATTCACAATAAAATGCTGTAGTGTAGTGTAGGTAAGCAAAATTATGATTATATATATATATATATATATATATATATATATATATATATATATATATATATATATATATATATATATGTATATATAAGAAAAAGAAGATATATTAATAATTAATAAATGAATTATTTCGTTTTTTTCTTCATTTTATCAATGAAAATCTAATTCAATTTAACGAAAAAAATGTTGCTTAGTTTATTATCGTTCAAACTAGATATGAGAAATGAAATATTCATTTAACTTGTAAAGTTGTCTGTTTCGGTAGCTGTTACCATAATGCACGAAGTAATAATGGCAGAAACAGTAATAATTATCTTTCATGATATAGATGTTTTAGTTTTGTTTTCTTTTTCAGTTTTAACTTCAACGTGTAATAATTTAAATGTATCTTCTTTGTCAAGGACTTCCCCCGTTACCAGTTCAGCCTGCTTGGAAATGCTAGCGACTAGCATACAAACGGCGGAGGACTGAAATGCAAGTATGTGAAAATCGAGAGCGTTGGGTCGGTCTTACTCTTATCAAGCGACAGTCCATTAATGACCTCCTCCTCCTTCTAAAGCTTCGAATCCTACTTTCCCCTATACCAATCTCTCGAAAGCACCAGTACCATCGTTACGAACAAGAGTAGCGGCAACAACACGAACTACTTCATTTACTTTCTTTTATTTTTATTTATTTATTATTAGAACCGCTCCAATTTATCGACTCATTCGTTTCCGCTTCTGTCTTTCATTCACAAAACATCTACGAATTCGTATCTATCTATCTATCTATCTATCTATCTATCTATCTATCTATCTATCTATCTATCTATCTATCTCTATCTATCTAAAATCACACTACCGTTGACTTATGCATGATGAATAATGAAACTCACCAATTCTGATTGACTCAATTAGATCACGGTAAGTCAGTTTACTAAGAACATTTTGCGAATCAGTCAAATACTTAATTGAGAATTAGTAATAAGTAAAGTTTTCGTGTAAACATTTTGAACAGTTGACTTAAATTAAGGGAACGCGTGGGCGCACACACAGTTCTCCGCAGATGTTTCCATAGATCGATTGCAGGGTACAAAAATATAAGCTACTACTCTGGAACTTTTGACATCCAGTGCGAGTGTATTACCAAAGACCGAATCTAACAGATGTGTAACAGATATCAAAACTTTTCTTGTTTACAAATGTTACATTTGGACTATTCGGAATATCGTGGTTTACCAGCTGATCACAAGCTGAAAACAAAAAAGGCTGTAAAATTAACAGTTCCCTGTCTATGAATTCGGGAGGTTGTGGAAGATGTATGTTACGGTCGTGCCTATAATAATTGGCGTACTTGGAACTGGGTTCCAGAACACTACAATCGAGATTAGGTAAATTATGAATCTGAGGAAGGATAGACTCTCTTCTGACTACGACGTTGTTAGTGCTTGCGAAGATACTGAGGAGGGTGCTAGTGATTTTGGAGGATTTGCTACCACTCAGTTTTCAACAATTACTACTAGAAATATTGTATGAACATACAAATACATGAATAATAATAATAATAGAGAAGGGGGCATTTATAATGGCTGCATAAGACCAAAGACTATTTAAAAGGATTTTTGGGGAGAGAATGAGACAAGAGAACGTCAATTCTCTTATAGCGCAAACGAAAAAACTTTTACTTCGCTGTGAAAATTGAAAGAAAAATTGTGTCAATTACAATTTCTATGTTACAGGCCCACTCATGGTGTAACTAAGGTCCAGAACTGAAGGCTTATTTCAAAATGTTTGAATTTCAAACATTTTGTGAGAAAAGTTAAAATTTTCGAAAATACTTGTAATGTCATTTTGATACATACTTGAAAATAATCGCATTAGTTGACAGTTTAAATAAATTAAAATATATTTTTTGGTGTGAGCACCAGCAAATATTAAACAAGACAAAGAGAAAGATTACTTTTCAGTTTTCACATTCATTATACAAAAGTTTGTGGAAGTTTAAAAACTTTAAAGTAAAGTCGATTCTTTTTTTTTTTTTTTTTTTTTTTAAGCGTTTCACCCCAAGCAAGGCGGGAAGCTACTAGGACGCAAGGGGTTACAGAAGATTTGGAGCAAGATCAGATGGGAGTGATAGAGGAAAGGACGAGGAGAAGGATAGTGGATAGATCAAGGCAACTGGAAATATCGATTGACATTACATTTGAATAGTTGGAGATTATAGCTCTCAGGGAAACTGGAATAGGGAAGGGAGTTCCACAGGCGAGAGGTGCGAGATGAAGCTATTGGAGTAGAAGAGACGGCTACATTTAGTAGTTTCGACAGTGAAAGGGTGAGAGCGGGATGCCAGCCTCGTAGGGCGCTTGAACTCATGAAGTCTGGGAACCAGCGAATGCAGCTCCTCGGAGCAATTACCATGAAAGTATTTGTAAAAAAGACAGAGAGAGGCGACGGCGCGTCTGTGAGAGAGCGACTGTAGACGAGATGCCAGAACAGGGCCAATTATATTGCATATCCGCCTCTGGAGCTTAGCAAGAACCCCGAGGCAAACAGAAGGGGCTCCAGATCATATATGACAGCAAGGGCGAATTGTTGATTTGTAGATCTGAAGGATCGATTCCGGGGAGAAAAATTTCCTGGCGCGGCACAGGGTGCCAACTTTCCTTGCCGTGGACGAAGCAATTGACTCAATGTATTTGTTCCATCTCAGGTCAGCAGTCAACGTGAGACCGAGCAGCCGCAGAGAGGTGCTCTCGAGAAGTTGAGCGTCAGACATTCTAATGGAGGGCAGGGAAGGATCTCTGGTGATTAATAGAGAGCAGTTTTGTTTTTGAGGCATTAAAGTTGACCAGCCAATTCCTGCCCCAGTTCACAACCGATTGGAGGTCCTTTTCGAGACGCACGGCCAGGTTAGTTTTGTCAGCGACACTAGATTTGTTTTTGAGGCAGGAGTAAATTGT
The DNA here is from genome assembly GCA_963932145.1 of Acanthosepion lycidas. NCBI lineage: Eukaryota > Metazoa > Mollusca > Cephalopoda > Sepiida > Sepiidae > Acanthosepion > Acanthosepion lycidas. Next base: position 91,140,158 of record OZ010572.1, on the reverse strand, counting down.
GGTGTCATCCGCGTCGATGCCAACTTGGGAATTTATGGCGTCAAGAAGGTCATTTATGTAGATAAGGAATAGAGTGGGGCCTAGGATGGAGCTTTGAGGAACACCTGCGTTCGTGGGATAGGAACTGGAGGAGAATCCGTTGAGAACGACCTTCAATTCACGGTTTGACAGGAATGATTGTATTAGGTCAAACAATCGACCCGTAATGCCATAACCCTGGAGCTTGCGAAGAAGGTCGGCACGCCAAACCCTATCAAACGCTTTGGAGATGTCTAAGGCCACGGCACGAGCTTCCCCGTTATTTTGGAGAGCTTGGTAGACAGTTTCAGTGATGGCCTTAAGCACATCGGCTGTAGATCGAGCAAAGCGGAAGCCATATTGCTTGTCTACGAGCAGATGATGGGATGTAAGGTGGTTAACCAATTCGGTATTGATTAGGGCTTCGAAGACTTTGCCGAAGAGGGGTAGGAAACTGATAGGACGGTAATTAGAAGTGTCAGAGTGGTCGCCAGAGTTCTTGAAGACAAGAACAATCGAAGAGAACTTCCAGCAGTCAGGAAAACAAGATTCCTTGAGGCAGTAGTTATATAGTTTAGAGAGGGCGGGCGCCAGTTCAGGCGCGCATTTCTTCAAGACAATGGCTGGTATGCCATCCCCACCACTAGCCTTGGTGGGGTCCTAAACAAGAAACAAGGCGTGAGCCTTTACTCATATCCAAGAGAAGGGGGAGGAGTTTTGACCGGGCGGTAGGAAAGCTTACTAAGCATTTTAATCTTTGAATGATTTATCCACGTTAAAACTGTTTTAATGAAACAAAAATCATATCGGAACTATGAATTCTGGAACAAAATTATAACATGAAACAAAATAAACATGAAAGTAGCTTATTCATTTAATTGTTTAGAAACGAAGTAACTATTTTATGCTGACATATTTTGTTATAAATATATATTTTTTATTATTAGAGAAGTACTTAGAAAAAACTTGATTCTTAAAAGTGTGTGATTTTATAACAGATGACTTTTTGTACACATTGTTTACTATATCTAAAAATATCGAATTAAATTTATTGAATATTGAATGTTATTGTGTAACTTTACACAACATTCTTATTAAATGATTTTTACCTCCAAAATTTCGACACGAAACAATGATGCCTCAAACATAATAAAAATAGACTTTTATCGTTAAAATATTTGCGTCATTATTAGGAGAAAAGTCTAGAGAATTTTATGTAAAAATTATTTTTCTGTTTTTTAGAGCACTCGGAAAATTTAGGTTATTTTTTTTTTCAAAATGAGATATTGAATTTGGGCATTTTTTATACAGTGAAAAACTCAGTGATTTGGAAATTCTTGCAAAAATCAGATAGTTGTTATAATATATTATATATATATATATATATATATATATATATTAAATAAACTTTCAGAACTTGTTCAGAAATTAATTAAATTATTTTTTAAACTTTCTAAAATTATATATATTTTTAAATATGTTACATCCTGCTACTCATTTAATTTTATGGAATTTGAAGAAATTCTTTCGGAAATTCTGCCTCACTTAACGTTTATATTTGATACAAGTCCCCCAAGAATTTAAATCATTAAAACATTTAGGTTAAACAGTAACTACAATTGCAAAAAATATGCTTTGAATCATAAAAAATGTATTAAAATTAAGATATTGTTCTATTTCAAAAGCTTTTAATTGCTCTTATATATAAAATGTATTATAGACTATCATTTTTCTGAGAAAATATTTTTCACTGAAAAATTAATTTTTAAATGAATTTTTAATTTTTTCAAAATTTTAATTGGAATAATTTATCGACATTTAAATCTTTTAAAATTCTGTATTGGCTTGTAGCGGCTAAGTGATATTGTTATTAAATTCAAATTTTACATGCTAAACGTGAACGGAAAAGCGCACTACAATTCAATGAGACTCATTATTTTAAAAAGAATTTTGAATTTGCCGTGTCTGTGTATGTATTAAACGTGTAGATTTTTGTAAATACCGACGTTCATATACGATATTATTAGTAAAAAATGTTATATATTTTGAAGGATGGAGACATCCTTCAAAATATATAGCATGAAAAGAAAAATATTACAAAACATTGTAATATTTGAGATATAAAAGTGTAAATAAATTCATGCTCTTGAACTGGCCTCTGTTCTCTCAAAACTTTACAATTAACGCCTTGCTACTTCTTGCTTTCCAGCTTGTTGAAAGTCCTCTTCTGTTTGTCATGTCTTTAAGAACTATGGAGAAACTTCTGATCCCTTCTGAGCCCTACCCTATTAGTCTCTTACCTCTTTTTGGTAATGTACTAGATGCTCTAATCAACACTGAATTGGTTAAGTATCTTACTTTATACGACCTCCTTTCGGATGAACAATATGGCTTCCGCTTCTCCATGTCTACCACCGATATGTTAACTGTCATCTCTGAATAAGCTTTAGATAACAACGGCGAAGCTCGGGCTTGCCTAGATATCTTAAAGGCGTTCGACAGGGTTTGGCATGGTGACTCTGGACGAATATTTGACTTAATCTAATTTTTCCTAACAAATCGTGTAATGAAAGTTATATTGAACGTACACACCTCTAGATTATTTCACATTAATGGTGAGGCGCCTAAGCTTTTGTCATCAGCGATTTTCACGATGTCACCGGTTTCTTACTAGGTATCAACGATCTTAACTGTCACCGGTTGCTTACTAGGTATTTATGCTGATAACACTTACCCCTGTATTAGTAGCAAGTCTGACAGATCCGACAAAATAAAAGTGGCAACTGCTCTCGAAAAGAATTCCCAATCAGTGATTAACTGGGGCAAGGAATGGCTTGTATTATATTAACGCATCCCAAACAAAAATGCTTTAATCTAATCACCATATAGAACCTTTTCTGCCTGGCATCAACATGGGTGATACTAAACTCTATACTTTACGTCTTTTTCCAGTGAAGTGATTATTGTAAATCGTTTCCTAGGTCCTTTGCTAGGAAAGTTAGTTCACTATGTCATATTTAATATTGTCAAACATCAAGCAGTCAATAAATCACTGTCTAAAAATCCTAGACAAATGCATTATGCATAATTATTTTAAGCTTATATAACCAATAGGGAGTTAATTCAGAATTGGTTAGCTATTTCTTATTAAGATATTCGCTATGTGAAATAATTTAACAGCTGTAAGAGGAAAAATAAAATAATTTTAGATATATTTCACACTCTAAAATAGCTTTACATTTTTCCATTCTTTTAACACATCTTTATTGAATAAAAATGATCCTTTTTCACCAAACAAAAAAAATTCAAAATATCACTGAAAAATTACAAGTAAATTTTCCAAAAAATAATATTCATTGTAGATTAAAATCTGAAAATTATATTGTTTTATTAAGTTTTAAAAGCTCCAACATTCCACAAAAATATTTTTTGAGTTTTGTAAGTTTTCAAGACAAATTTTTAAGATATTAACGTTTTTTTTACTGCAATAATATCTTCAAAGACTTTTCTTTATAAAAATATATTTCTCATTCTCTACCTCTCAAGTTGTGTTCACGTATTATTACGACTTATGAAAATGCTTTGCCACAATTAAATCATTATTCAATAGATGACATGGGTCATTTATTTATTAACTCAAATTATGAAAACTCCGATAATTGTATGAAATATATATTGAAAAACAAAACAAAAAAAACAACAACAAAAAAAAAAAGCATTTGTAGCAGTATGGTAATTCAAGAATTGTGTTGTATATTATTTATTGATTTAAATCAATGTTACAAACGTAAAGAAAGTGAATGAAAAATCTGAGATAGGAAGCCTTTGAACTTCCTATCTCAGATTTTAAGATATTAACGTTTGGAATTGAAATAGTTTATATTAAAGGAAAACATTTGCAAATAAAAAACAAAATCTTTTCGATGATCGTGTCTCAGTTCAACGCAACGTTATTCTCACAAAATGCAGTCATCGTATCCATTTAAATATTTACTATAAATAGTAAAATTGTTTGAGGAAATCGCAATGACGTATGCATATGTGGAATGGTTTGGCGCCAGGAATAAAATGTAATTTCAAAGATTCCACGTGTGGTAATTTGTTATCAGCACCAAATGAGGGTTGGTTGCTTTTTAACATTTCTGCTAAAATCATTGTGTTGTAAAACTTGATAAGCCAGCTTAGTCCTGATCAAGTTCAACAGACACTGAAGATGCCCATCAGCGACATTAGCTTGCCCAGCTTATATTTGTATCTGACACAATTAAGTAATCCAGTTTCTCGTGAAATTTAAGAAAATATTTCTACCACCTTTTTACAAGAAATGAATAGCATTCATATTGTGAAATTTGAAATTCTAAGAATAATACAAGGCGATCCAGATTGATTTCTATTACAGATCACACAATACCAAAATAAAAAGTAATTCACACAGTCAAAAACGTAAGCCAAATGCAAGTCTGAAAATATACTTGTATTTTATTAGAAGTAAAATAATATGGATACTTTTAAAAAATCTTTCAAAATAAAATATACTTTTCTGAAACTTTATTTGAGGAATATTAGCTGATCTAAAATTAGATAATTCTTGTTTTAATTTTAAAATATCTCAGAAATTATTTTTTTTAACACGACGGTAGCTGTTTATTTAAGGTGTCGACAGCTTGACTGACAGATGGAAATTTATCTAATTTTTCTACGGTGGATATATTGGTAAGACTTACTTCAATATAAGGTGAGCGCCTTTTTTATATAAGTTTTATATAATTTTTAACTCATCTTAAAAATTTAGGAAAATATTCTCCGTGATCTAATGTTTAATTGAATTTTAAGTACATTGGTTTTAAATTTATTATAGTTATCGCTCTTATTTTCTGAAAATGCAGTGTATTGCGTCCATATTTACAAAAATCAGCATGTTTATATAAGTTCTTTTTAAAATGTTGGGGGTCGCTAAATTGTAATAAACTTTTTTTTTATTTTTTTTATTTATTATTAGAATATAGTTTTTACTTAATAATAATAATGATATAATTTAACCGGGACAAATTAAGGCAAAATTTTTAAAGATTTAAAACCTTATGAAAAAAAAAAAATTTCGATGAATAATGAATTTTTAGAAGAATTGTTTTCATTTTTTTTAATTTTAATTATATAATTAAAATTAAAAAAAATGAAAACAATTCTTCTAAAAATTCATTATTCATCGAAATTTTTTGTTAGGGAAATAGAGCCCATAATATATCTTTTTCATAAAAGCAATTAACGCTTTTCTAATTAAATAAAGTCTTAGTTTTATCGCATTTTATATTTTACGAGTTGGAGTAGATTTTCGGTAACTAGTTGAGGGGCCTGTTTTACAAAAAAGAAATTGATGATTTAAATTCTCCAAGGACTTCTGATTTTAATGAATACAGATATTAAGCGAGTCAAAATTTAATTTCTCAAAATTTCATAAAATTAAATAAGTGAAGTGTAACAGATGTAAAAAAGATATTTTAGCAAGATTTTCTAAAAAAACATTTCTCAAATAATTTAAGTCCTGAAAGTTTCATTAATAATTGACAATTATTTAATTTTTGCAAGAATTTTTTCTCATCGTAAAAAACTAAAAAGACGCTAAACTTTCCTATATTAAACCTTACCCGCCTCCACCCCCAAGCTGACATGAGAAAATCATGATTTAACCCAAAATTTCGAACGTTCTAAATGGATTCCAAAATATAATTTAATAATAAAAAAAGTCTGTGGATTTTCCCTTTTGATAATAACAACATAAAGATTTTGAATAAAATTTGAGGTAATTTTTTGATCATGTTATTCCAAATTTTTGGCGAATCAGTGGAGGTATATTTGTTTGCACTTTCATTATTTCATTTTTCTTATTTAGTTTTTGGTTTCTAAAACACTAATCATTTGTAATTTTTCTTCTAAGCATAGTTTGCAGTTTTTGCAGTGAAAGCCTTTTTATAATTGGTGCCTTTTTATAATTTCCCATTTGATTTTCTTTTCTGTGGCACCTATATAATTTTTACATCTGTGTTAGTGTTATTATTACGGTAGCTTTGTATACTATGTTATTGGTTAAGTATTTGTTATGACGTGGGTAAATTTCTTTGTTTCTACAATTACCACTGATGGTAATATTTTGCTGATGGTTATTTTATTGCCATTGTTATTGTTGTTGCTATTGACAGTGTTGGGTATTTATTTATTGTGCTTGGTTATCATTTTTTTACATGCTATCCATGCATTTGTAATTGATTTTGATTGTATTTATTGACAATTTTTGATAATTTGCTGTTTTAGGAAAGTATTTGTCAATTACTTTAAAGAATATTTTGCCTATTTTTGTTTTTATTCTACTGTTATTGAGTGGATTGAACAATTTTTTTTCCATTTTCTGTTATTTTTGATTGTATAGTTTTCCTTTTTATATTCTATTTTGTTTGAATATCCACCGTTTCTTAGGGAAGGTTTGTATGTGTTTTTATTTTCATTAAATATTCTTAAATTGTTAGAATTTGTTGAGTCTTTTATTTATAGATATAGATATTTGTTTGAATACGCTAGAGGGTGGTTGGAGTTTTTAATCATATATATTACGGTGTCCGTTGATTTTCTGTATGCTATGTATTTTTGGTTAAGTTGAAGCTTATGTCTAGGAAATTTATTATTTTTTGGCTGAATTTTATACCGATTTTAAATCCTAGGTTTTTGGAGATTTTTATTATTTCTTTTTTGATTATGTCGTTCTGCTGTTACAATTTCTTAGTATTAATAGTTCATCGCCTCTGTATAACCCTATATATTTTTAAATTATAGCTGCTAATTTGTTGATTACATATATGCTTATAATCTCGCATACGTCATAGATATCTATTTTTTTAATCAGCATCAACCCATGCAAAGCAGTAAAGCCACTAAAACACAAGAGGTTCCAGGGTGTGGAAGAATTATGAACAGAAACATTAATAATAAGTGGAAAGAGAAAAGAGTAATCAGTGGGGAAGTAGATAGCGTTACATCAAAGTTATACTTTTGTCCCTTTCTGGTTTATATTGTTTTGTTATTGCTTTCCTATGGTGTTTTATTATTTCTATTTTCTCGTTGGCGTTATTCTTATATTGTTTAGCTAAGTTTATTGCGTTATTTAATATATTCTCTTTGATAGATGTGTAAAAGTCTTTTATATCAAGCTGTGTGAAAGAACTATTTTAATTGTTGCCAATGTTATGAAAACCAATTAATTGTTGCTGTTGTGTTTTCCATTAGTTTATGCTTAACATGCTTCGTAGATTTGAGCAAATGTGTTTTAGTGTGACACTGGTACCACGGGGTGGGTATTCAATCAAAAAGAAAGAAAGAAAAACGGGAAGAAGAAAGAGACTACTAACTGGATGACAACTGTTGAAATTCGCAAAAAATTGAATTGAAAAATTGAGAAGAAATTCGTTGAAAAATTTCAGAATAATAAAATGAAATTCTGAACAGTTCCAAGAACCGAATCCAAATTTAAATAGACGGAATTCGGTAAGATTGAGCAAAACCAAGACTACCCGTCCATCCCAACTTCTCGCCGAAAAAAAAAGAAGAGACAATTAATGTCTCATCGAATATGTCGTCCTGGAAAAATAGAAAAACATGTTGTCGATAAAGGACACGGGTGGTCATCGAAATAACATCTAAAATTGTTCTGCGCGTGATGTCAAAAACGCTTAAATTTAAAAATCACCGGTTCACTCACATAACAAAAACATCGAATACAGTCAGAAATTAACACTGATTAATAATTAAAAAAAAAACGGTTTGTATTTCAAATTTGAAGTACACAGTATTCATAGAATTATATAAAAAATTGCCCTTGATTTTTAACAGTGACTGAAGTCAGACGAAGGCTTGAAATATTAATTAACTACGAAGACGGAAATAAACAGCAAGACGGTTGAACGCCAAATGACAAAAAAGATACGCGCATCCTTTTGATTAATTAATCCTTTGAAAATAAATATTTAACATTTTCTGACCAATGTGTCGCGTTCCCTCTGACAATAAAAAACATGATTCGTGATTCCTTTGAAGAGTACTTGGACAAAGCCAATAAGGAGAAGGAGCGGCAACTTACTGCAACAGATTCACGATAGCATGGCTTAAAAAAAGATTCCCTAACTCACCAAGATACGTTTTTCTCATCAAGCTACATGACATTTACACTTTTCCACATCAAGCTACCTTTCCACCTCATTTTCTTTTTTTTTTTTTACACATATGCGAAGAAATCACATTTCTTTTTATCTCAACAAACAGCTATAAACAAGGACTGTAAGAGCTCATACACACTAAGAAAAATTTAGTTGTAAAAACACGAAAATAAAAATATTTTATATCAAAAAACCTTTCTCGCCTTCTTTGCTATGGGTTGATTCAAATCTGCAACAATTTCATACTTTCAATCCTAATATACTATAAATTATTAAAAATATTTTAAAATGTAAGAGGCATAACTGGTCTTTTTAATTGAACAAAATATACTAAAATGAATATTTACTACGCTCACACACACACTCACCCGCGCACGCACGCACCCCCCCCCACCACACACACAACTGTTCTAAACTGCAGTGACAATATCTATTTAAATAAAGTCCCGTGAAATGAAAGAACTTGTGATTCGGTGATTTATTTTTCTGGCATATTTCATAAGCATTAAAAATGCAAGATCCTGGTTACTTACTAACCCTCGAAAATTAACCGCTTATAAACTATATTGAACTAACGACGAGTCAATCAAGAGGGAAGACTTTAAGAACCGTACAAACTTCATAAAACGGGGATTGAAATAGTTTGAGAAGTGGTTCATATTTTAGAGTATGCGAGTTAGATGTATTCTTTCTTCTGGTGGAAATTCTTTTTTCATGCAAATCTAACTTTTAATAAAAACTGATCTGCTTCATATTATCTGACCTAGCTCCATGTGAATAATTCTCTTCGGAAAATGGGAGCCTGTACATTTTCATATTATATTTTTCATTTCATTTGAAATACTACGCACAGGATGTGTCCTAAAACCGGTGCTTGTTAATGGCATCTATATTTATTACGTAAAAGTTAATTAAACTCTCCTTATAATAAAGAAACAAAGTTACAGTAAACATTAACTAAGTTATCTCATATATTTATGTAGCTTGGATTTTAAAAAATGTTTGTACAAAAAGGTTTACACAGCTTACCAAATTATGATTTAGTTATTTTTTCTGGACATTTTGAACCATGTATAGTTATTTGAATAGATGTGACAGAAATGACAAACTGCAGGCCGTAAATCCAAAGGCGGTCAGCAATTTAAAATTTGGGAATGGAGGAAATCCATCCTACTGTTTTAATTGCAACTTATATTTTTTCATATAAAAAAAACTTTTTGCGATATCTCTTGTAGAGATTTATTAAAATACTCATTTGCGTTTCATAAAATTCTTTTAGGTTCTTTCATCGTAACATTTTGTTCACTCAGATTGAATATCTGAGTGAACAAAATGTTATGATGTTCTAAAACGTGAAAATTTTTTACACATTAAGGTTAATATAAAATTCCATTTTGTAGAAGAGAATGACACCTTAATTTAAGAAAGACACTGTCTCGGACATAAAACTTATTCCAGAGTTTGACGGCTGTGGCCGAATGGATGAGAAGGCTGAGATAGTCTGTAAGATGTTCCAGGTTAAACATCCAGAATACGTAGTCCTTTTTAGGTTAATGGGTGGTGCGTTTGCTGTCTACCAGCAGCTGAGAAAGAAAGAAAAGAGGGATTTCAGACCGATGAAATGCGCACTGTACACAGCTTTTGCCACGGACGGTTTTCTGGCTTCTGAGTAATTTGCTGAGCGACGGCTTCGCGCCGGAGAATCGGCGGAGTTACAAAAACTTTGCATCCTGTTCGGCGGAATGGGCGACCGTGGCCTGGCATGTGTGTACGTGGCAGGGTTACCAGACCGTGTTAAACACCCCTTAAGCGCTTCGACCTGGATGGACGAGCGCGAGAAATTATGAAAGATGAAGTACTGGAAGAGGGACTGGTTTTTCCGAGAACTGAGCCTACAACTTAGATTTCGGTGTATGTATCAACCATCAAGGAATGGCCTCGTGAAGAGATGCCATCGCACCATCAAGCTTATCGCTGCTCGATCGAGATGTTTCCGTTATGGAAGCGTTATTTTGACGCCAAAAGACGACGCAACTGCTTCGTCGGCACCAGCCAACATTATATAAAACTATCAAGCCCGCATAAAAGGTGTCGATGTCGCACCACCATTTGAATACACAGATCCTGGAGTCTACAGATCGGGAGATGTGGTTTAGGTAAAGACCGCATATGGTCGACGTTCGACGTAATTCAAAAAAGGAACAGTAATACGTGTGTAAGGTCCGCATTCAGTTCTCATCAATGCGATGCTATATCAGAGACTTCTGCTTCATTGGAAGATGACGGCAGTAATAAGCCATTTGAAGGTGACTCAAATTCGCCACTGTTTTTCAACCCAAGGCCAGATTATTCACTTACGGAACCAGTGGAAACAGATGCTGGAGACAACAATGATGATGCCAGTAACGAAAGAGACCAAGTGGGTACAAATCCAGAAGTGACGGGTGGATCCCGTCCACCTTTATGTAGAAGTACTCGATGAAGACAACCGTCATCTGCGTGTCATTTATGTGATCAGGAGATCAGAGAGGAGTGTCGAAGAGAATGACACCTTAATTTAAGAAAGACACTCTCTAGGAGCTACAAATATTTGTGAGAGTACGCAATGGAAGAGGACAGCATTCTTTTTTGGAACGCTGTGCTGTTTTTTCAGTTGGTAGAGACTTGGACAGTTAGAAAGCGATTGATCAGTTTCACACGCATTTTATACTTGTTTCGAGTGTCTATCGATACGCTGCTTTCTAATCGCTAAAAATTAAACTTTTTGAAAGGGTTTTCCAAGGAGAATCCAATTCAAAATGATGAATTTTATGTAGCTTTTAAATTAAAGTTTATTGGAATAATTTTGCATGCTTATGAAGTCCCTTTTGAATACTTAATAGTTTTTTTTAATGATTTACTATCATTCGAGGAAACCATTATGTTTCCTTAATCTTTGCTAAAGTTTGAACAGGTTATCATTTTTTTCTGAATTTTGACAGTAGTACAGCGATGAAATCCAACTTTGCAAAACATTATCGATTGTATTCTCAAATTAGAGATTAACTGCTAAATATTTTGACTAGTATTTCTGTGATCTTAATTTCAGTTGCTTTTTATTGCAAATTCACAGATTGCGTTTCTATGGCCACCAGTAAACACTGAATCGGAATTAATTAATAAGATTATGCCTTTCATCGCAATACACTTATGCTAGATTACACAAATAAGTTTTTTGTGTATTTGCTTTACGGATTTGTGTGTGCACATATGAATGTTTCCATACATGTATAGAATAAATTTGTTTGTACACATGGGTTTACAAATACGCGGTTCAGTTGCAAACGGTGACTTGGAAACCAGGGTTCGCAGTCTATGATGCAGGCCAATCACCAAAGCGCGGAATGGGGCAGTGGGGCCTTACTCTATCCCACCGGAAAATTATTCGCCCCCTTCATCTGTGAATGCGACGTGAATTAATTTTAATATCAGAAAATGCACTTCTACTAACAGGCCACGCTTCAGACTAGATAACCCTCTCCAATGGACGAAGTACCGCCATTAGTAACACTCTGGTAACGGGCTTGTCATAAATAATTGTCACTGATTACGAGAGAAATCTAAGATAATTCTAAAACCTACAAATTATGAGATATTTAAAATTTATTTGTAAATCACTTCAATTCTCCGTTTCTCTTTTAGCAGATCCATCAACCACTTTGCTACCACATCATTTTCTTCAAAATTCATGGAAATCTCTCTTCACTTTGAAAACACCTGATATACTTATTTACTCTGTTGAAGAAATCGATCTTTCACAGGATGCAGATGTGACAGGTATGGTCAGAATCAGGCGTAGATTTTTGTTACTACTGCCAGAGATTCATTTAGTTCAATTTCCCGAATAAAGTCTGCGACTTCTTGGATGCTTGATACTTGCTTTGCGAAAGTTTGCAATATAAACTGATTTCAGTTTGAGTTTCAATCCATCCAAATCCAATGTTTTTATAGACATCCAAAGATGAAAACTCTTCCATCGGAATTTTTTGTCGTAAATGTGAAAAAGCTTAAAATTTGACATTTTAAGAAATCTAGCCTCTATCATTTTTGAATCTTTGTTCAGCGTAAACCATAGCGGAATCCAAAATGCTGTTAAACAATGGTCAAAGTGCTTAAAACAAGTTCTGTTTTTTTATGTCGATCACGTTTCACACCATTCAGCACTCGACAGTAAAACTTGTTCTTGATATCAACAACTTGTTTCAATTTCTCAACCTCACAAATACATCCCTGTAGCGACTGCTATGTTTTAACACGTCCACATTTTATTCGTCTGAGATTGGCTAATAATACTGCCTTTCTATAGGACAATTTAGCCATCGCAGTCGTTGCTTTGAATTTTTCGGTTTTGAACTTGCTTGTTTCGTTAGTACAAATTTAGTGATTGGTCAAATTTTAACCAATTACATATTTTAGTGCAAAATCAAGTTTTACTGCGGTTTCGCTGGGAGCCTACCTGTAGCTTTAAAAGAGGCGACTTTGTCATAAGCCGCCAGCAGAGTCCAGCAAATTTCGCCTGTCAACACAAACCTATGACTTTACTCAAAACATTTCAAACGCACACACAGACACAGAATTTTGTAATACATATATACATATATATATACATATCTCTCTGTGACTCAGCCAAGTTCAATCAACCAGGACTCTGTTGATTTTTCTAACACAGCACACTTTCTGATCAATTGTATTCTTGTGTTATTTATTCTAACAAATAGTCCTTTGTTTTAATATTGATTCATGAACATTTTTCTCTCACAAGAACTTTCTTTCGAACAATCAAATACAAATCAAAATACGGTAAAAGGGAAGTAACTTCTTTTCCCTTAATCTATACATTGAATACAAATTATTGTATATTTCGTTTGTGTATGCTATTTCACTATATACTTGTTGATTCACACTTGGTGTTTCGTGTTTTCTTGAATCATTAATAAGACAAAAGATATATGCGTTAAAGAACACGCTCCATAACACCCCTAAATGTCAAGTGAAATTTGTTGAAGAATCGAAAATAGTACCCCTGAGCCACTCAATATGGATTCTAAAACTACTAATAAAAAATTTAGTTGAAAATCTTCTAGGGTTGCAGCTGTGTTAATTCGGAGTTTCTGATATGGTTGAGAATAGCTAAGAAAACACAGTAATTTTGTTGGACAAAATGGATACTTGTCGAGATGAATAATTCCAACGTGTTTTAGATAACTTTGGAAATCATCTTCCAGTGATTTCATCCAGTAGGGCTATTCGAGAAAAAGGTTAAAATTCATTTTAATGTTTAGAAGGAAGTTCGACATTCACGAATACTTGAAGCTGATTGAAAGAGTAGCAAATTAAGTGAATGCGTAAAACAATGTACGCATATGATGTTCGCATCAAAAATCTCCTTTATTCTTGCATGCACTTCGTTCAAATGCCCAGCCATAACTCTCGCTACATTTGAGCGGTGAATTTTTGGCCACACTTGAATTCATTAACAAATTTTCGAGCTTCTTCCGTCAGCGATGCTGCTCTTCTATCTCTACTGATATTGACGTTCCCTAAACTCTTTCTTGAGGCTTTTCCTTCACATCAACAAATCGCAAAACGCGTGACATATTTAATTCGAAGATCCGTAGATTATTGCCTTAATTTCACCTTCAATTGTATCAGCTATAAAGTTAATGGTCTCGTTTTGAAAATAACTTGAAAGTTCAGAAAATACGCAATTGGAATTTTCTTCACGGCATCTAAATGCGATCTTAAACATTCACCGTATTCCGCTACTGTTTCACATGTAGATAGAAAGTGGTCCGTATTGTTTAATTCTTCTGTTTCGTCGTCTTCTCGTAATGGCAGTTCTTGACAGGTCAATATTTCAATACAATGAATTAACATTTCTGATATATCACAATTTTACTCAACTGATCCATTATGCAACTGAATCAAAGATGCTTTTCAGTGATCGATCGCTGTTGGATAATTTTTTTTAATGTTGAAGCTCTATTCTAACATAATGTTTAGGTGCTAGTTTTTTTTATTAAAAAAATTATATATTTAAAATTACATTTGAAAGCATTAAACGTTACCGTTTTTTTCCGCTCCAAGTGCAAACTGGTCAAGAAGAAAATTCTGGGATATAGTCACATGATTGAATGCGGGCCTTAAGAAAGGACCAAGATACTCCCCATGGGTTAAATCTTTTTAAAAAATAGCAAAGGAAGTAACTTTTGATATGAAATTATGGTCATCAGACGTTCTTTTCGGTGCCGAATAATTGTATGAAACAAACCAGAAACAGCAATAAAACAAACTTGCAAATTGACTAAATACCTGCTTCTCGTCTAAATTTGTCCGATTCTAAGCGGGAAACTTTAAGTTTTTAGAATTGACAAGTCTTTGATTTTAGAGGCACGGGGTGAGAAAACGAATTAACGGTTTAGGAGAAAATATTTTGAGAGTAATAACATAGCTTAATACGGCTGGAAGGCAAGTAGCCGAAATTTTGTTTTTCCCCGCCTTTCTCTCTTTGACCTCCCACTCTTACTTTTCTTTTATGTACCCTGCATAACAGTAAAAAAAAAATAGAACAGTAAAGCAATTAATTCATTTTTTTCTTAATTTTTCACTAAGCAAACAGGAACTGGATTAATACGGTTGGGAAGCAAGTAGTGAAAAGAGGGTCATTGTCAAATTTAGAAACAGTAATTCTAATATCTTAGTGATATCGATATTACGTCTAATTTCTTCAACGTCTAATTTCTTCAACTTCTAACATATAGATATAGATATAGTGGCATATGATACATACTTATCTCAATTGTTGTTTATGTTCATGTTTGCCCCGAGAAACAGATAACAATGGCTTTAAATTAAAGTCAATTCTTTCTGTAACACATTTTGCAACACATATTTTGTAACACACACACAGACACTATGTGTGTGTGTGATTTTGTTTGGATGTTAAAAAGACATCATCAGCCCCACAACGGAAATATATAAATTACAAACAAATCATATACAAGATAGAATACAATAAGCATAAAAAACGATAAATGGGCTTTAGTATACATTTCAGAAGAATAATCTCTTTTAAAGAACATATACGTATACGGTATACAGAAATAAAAAGTTTGTGCTTATGTGACCTGTCAGAGAGCTGCCCCCGAACATCTGCTTCCTTTGGCCGATGAAGATGAAGAGAGAAAAAATTTGATTTTTGTTTCAACTGGCGGCAAAACCAGTGCATGATGAGAGTTTCAATATTTATTTAACTATTTTTTATAATCTAACTTTTACTTTCTTTATTGTTTTATTTTATTTTATTATTAATTATTTTATTATTTTGGTTTCGTACACTTACATAGTCTAAGTATTTTTGCTTCGTACACTTACATAGTCTAAGTCTAGGTTATTAAGTGATTAATTTGTTGCTGTCACTACACATCTTTGTCGCTATTATATGGAATATAACTCATATAAACTCATTTTCAAGTTAACAAACGGGTTTCCGCGT
Source organism: Acanthosepion lycidas (assembly GCA_963932145.1). Lineage (NCBI taxonomy): Eukaryota > Metazoa > Mollusca > Cephalopoda > Sepiida > Sepiidae > Acanthosepion > Acanthosepion lycidas. The sequence goes on along the minus strand of OZ010572.1, from coordinate 91,124,405 downwards.
GTTATTTTTGCTTTTAGGTAACATATACCCAAATACATACAAGTGAAAAAGAAGCAGCACCTATGACAGAATTATAAAATATCTTATAATTGTGTTTGTTCCTTCCTTAGTTAGTTACATAGTCCATCCCGTCCGTTACACTCTTCAGTACTGATCTGTATTCGACGTCTCACTGGTGGCGATTTTCAAACAACCTCATTCACTCCATCTCACGCTTGCTGTCAATAAATACGGGCGATTTTCAAAGAAACATAACAATCTATGAAATTTCGAAAAATTAAATTGGACTAAGGTGGTCTGTAAATGACAGTATCGTTAAAAGGTCACGTGTTTTAAGCGTTGTCTTCCCCTTATTAATTAGAATCTTGTTGTGACTTAGGAAAATTTTACTGAATAAGAATAACCAAAAACGAACATTGGAAATGGAACAATAATATTTATAACAGGAACAACATACAAGATTTGCCAACGGCGTGTAGTAAGTAACCAAATGCTAGTGGTGAGCTAGAAGTGAATCAAGGTGAATCGCAAGTGAAATCCCACAGTAACTTCTCCACGCGGTTAAATGTGACACAAGGCCGAATTAAACGGCTCGGGAAAAATTCGCCGTAGACCCCGTATACACGGGCTCGGGTAGCTGTCCATCTCCCTTAGACGAAACTCTGCCGTTCGACACAGTCTCGTTTGGTTTCCTCTCTGCCTGGAGGCAAAGAGTTTGATAAGCAAACTGAGGGAGACCGCAATGAATATACTCACCTACCGCCCTACGCGGTCGGATGCGACACACTACAAAATTTATTGTGGGCTATCCGAGCCCGTAGGCCCGGTCAAAAATTCCCCGTAGACCCCGTACAAATGGGGTCGGGTTGCTATCTGCCACCACAGACGAGACTTTGCCCTTCAGCATAGCCTCGTTTGGGTTGCTGTCTGCCTGGTGGCAGAGTGTTTGATAACCACACTGTGGAAGACCACAGTGAATCAACATACAGTATATTCCACTGTATTTATAAGGATATACCCATTAGTACGGTATTTTGGATTTACTCTGTACAGAGTCAATGGTTTTTACTTTTTGGGTTGATTTCGATCCTTTCTTTTTCCTTTCCTTTTTTCTTAGTATGTCTTTCTCGGACTACTGTCTCGGAGTTTTCTGACGGATGGGTACATCGAATGTATCAAAAAGAACCTCCATAGGTTCAACCTCGTCTAGACAATTGTTCTCTTCACTTGAATACCTACGTTTTATTTGATTATAGTGCCTTTTGTGCACCATTTCTGGTCCTTTGACTAGATACACCATCCTGCCGATTCTTCGGACAATAGTTCCGACTTCTGAATATGATTTATTTGTCTGATACATTCGAAAAAAAATACTTTTAACCAATTTTGTAAAATTCCTTTCCAGCTTTTTGTACCTCATGATCATGGTTTTTTCTTACTGGGTATAAGTTTGTCAAAAACTGATCGTATTTTCCGCGCAAACATAATCATAGCCGAAGGGGCATTTCTATTGGGTGCAATCCATACACCTGTAAAAATTGCTGTAATGCTGCACCTGTGGATCCACCCTTGGCTTTTTAGAGCCCTTTTGAAGGTATCCACAAAACGCTCCGCCTGGCCGTTGCTTCTAGGATGCTAAGGGGCAATTGTTATGTGCTATATCACAAACATTTTGAGAAATTCCTTAAATTCTTTCGATGTAAATTGAGTGCCGTTATCCGAAGCAATAGAATCGAGTACTCCGGACCTCGTGAACAGTTCGTGCAGAAACTGAATTACTACTTGCGTGGTTGGTTTCTTACATCTGAATATCTCTATCAAATTGGAAAAACTGTCTACAGCGATCAGATGATACGTCCCATTAAATGGACTAGTAAATATACAGGCGTGACCATGGGCGGTCAGTTTCTGGCCATGGGTTGAACTTAATTGGTGGTGCTTTAGCTACCAAAGCACAGCCATTGCATGACTTTACCAAACATTCAGTGTCCTTATCCATGCTACGCCAGTATACATAACTTCTCATTAAGCTTTTCATTCTGGATATACCAGGGTTTCTTACCTGGAATTCATTCATGATTCATTTTTGTAGTGCCAAAAGTTACCTCTACTCTGTCGCTGTACATGAAAACGCCATCGCACATTGAATATACCTCGGATTCTGTTTTACTCCTGTCTTTTAGTTTTCCCTTCATTTCAATAATAAACTTGTCATCCAACGCTTTACTTTTTATTTCTTCCAACGTCACAGGTAGTTCCCATACAGTATTGCATAGTACATTTTTTATCTCTACTTCCGATTGTAGATAAGCAATGACCGTATCTTCCAAAGGTTCGCTATTTCTTGTAATAAGAAATCTGGACAATCCGTCCGCGTGACTTAATTTACTCGATGGTAAGAATTCCGTTCTAAAGTCGTAATTTAGTAGAATGGTTCCTCGTCGTTATAACCTATTAGCCGTATAAGTCCTTTTTTGTTCCTATAAATAGCTAGCAATGGTCTGTAATCTATTTGTAAGATAAACATTCTCCTGTGAATGAATCTATGAAGTTATTTGAGGGCAAAACAAAAATTTCATTTTCTATCACGGAATATTTTTTTCAGTTGGAAAAAGCGTCCTGGATGTGTGTGCAATAGGTTTAGTTGACCATCTTCTAGTTTATGCATAATGCAGGCTTCTATACCGAACTAGTGTCGCTTGCTAGGATTATTTCTTTCTTTGGATTGTAATGTGTCAAAAACAAGTCTGACGTTAGCATTTCTTTAATTTTCTCAAATGCTTCCTGGCACTTCGACGTCCAAACTTCTTCAATAGTTCATTTAACGGAGCTCGCAAACAATGCATATTTGGCACAAATACATTATAACTTGCTAACCCAAGGAAACTTTGTACGGGACTGACATTTTCAGGAGCAGACATGTCTTTTATAGCGTGATGGATCTGCTCTCTTCTTGTCAAATATTTGACTTAAATATTTAAGTTTTTCTATAAAAAAATTCACACTTTTCGTCTTTCAGCTCGAATCTATAGTTCTGAAAACTTCAAAAACATTTTCTTGTGTTCTTCTGGGTCTTCATTTTTCAGCAAAATATCGTCAAGATAAGCGAATGAAAAGTCAAGTCCACTCAGCATCGTGTCCATTACTTGCTGAAAAATAGCTGGTGCAACTTTCATGCCGAAAAGCAAAAGATTGGATTTATACATTCTTCGATTTGTATTTATGGTCAGTAATCTTGAACATTCGTCGTCAACTTGAATCTGAAGATACGAGTCACTTAGGTCGATTTGGGAAAATATCCGACGCTCGCTAAGCTGCGCAAAAACTTCTTCCGGCCCCCGAAGTGGGTAATGATAACTTTTGAGGGAATCGTTTCAGCCCGTGGAAAAATCCGCGCAGATACGTATCTCTTTCTACTTTTTCTTTATATATACAGTTGGTGAAGCCCATTTTTTCGAGTCCAAGCTTGTCATCAATTTGTTTTAGCAATGCAAATAGTACATTCCTTTTCTTTTTGAAAACCGGTTGTATATTTGCTTTTAGCTCGAATTCAGCTTTCATTTTTTTGCACCAGAAAAACTTTCTGCTTCGTTGGTAAGACCTTTAACATTTTGGCAAAACTAATTGCACGGACTGTTCCATCAAACTGTTCCACCCATCCGTTCCAAAAACGTTATTCGTATTTTTCATGACAAAAAGTTACATTTGTCATAAATTCCCCTTCAATTTTTATTTTCTGTCCTGTCACACTCTGAAAGAAGCAGCAACGGTGACTGGAAGACAGTAAAGGCACAAAGGAAAATCAAACGCGCCCTCGACTCAAAAACAAAATGTCCCGTCGCCCAAAAAGCAGCGAAAGGAGGTACAGGAGTAGCCAAACTATGGAAACTATGGAAAGCAAAAGAAGCATCCCCAACAGCCACAAAAGCTGGTGAAGGAGGCACATAAGGAAAAAAAGTCGACAAAACGGCCCCCAAAGCAGCAGCAACAGAAGTACAAGACAAGGAGTAAGGAAGATGAAGAGGAAGTCGTGCTGAGTTAAGAACACGTCGGGCGAAGTACGGCTGATAAGTACATGGACAAACACAGGTCCCTATCCGTCCCTGTATCCCGTACAGTAATAGTTGCAGTCCCAAAAGCAAGAGTATATAGGGCAGTTAAACTAACATACCCTATGGACGTCGGCAGGATTGTTCCAGATGGTCAGATTTCCTCCCGGTATGCGCGTAGGTTAACCGTTATTTTTTCTCGTTTCAGACTTAAGAGATGTCTATTAAGATAGCTAGCCTGAATGCGAATGGCTTGAGGGATCGGTGTAAGGCTGCCCGCCTGCTCCGTGACCTCTTGTCATTTGGAGTGGATGTCACCACGATCCAAGAGACACACTTTGTTTGCAGCGTCGATGCGTGTGTGCTGTCTAACGACTTTGTTGTCTATTCAGTATACGGGGACGGCATGCCAAAGAGGTTTCTTTGCTGGTTAGGCGTACCATGGATATTAAGGTGGACCTTGTTCATGTTGATGCCGACGGCCGGTTGATCGTGGCCGAAATTGCCGTGAAAAGTGGTTCGTTTCGGGTCGTTGCGGTTTATGCGCCCAACGACCAGGAGGACAGGGTCTCGCTTTTTCGGCGGTTGGGTCCGTTCCTGGTGGATTCAACGCACCTAATCTTAATAGGGGACTGGAATGCCATCCTGGACTCCAAGTTAGATAGAGGGCGGGGATCTAACGAGAGAGCGGGCGATCGTGGCTTGGTTGATCTGATCGATGAGTTTGGTCTCATCGATAGATACAGGGTCGATCACCCCGTGGGGGGGGGGACGTGGTGGACGTGGAATCATAGTGGACCTTTTACCCAGGTGGTTAGCTACCTGGATGGAATGTTAGAAGCGGCGATGTAGATTTACTAGATTGTCCCACGTTCCACCGGTTAGGCTATTCGGACCACAAACTTTCTGCCCGGGTGTCGTTATACGGTAGGTCTAGAATGTCTGGGTACTGGGAGTTCAATCTGTCTTTGCTGGACAGGCGGGACTTCCAGGAACAGCTAACTAGCATAGTACAGCGGGAACTAGTGGGAGAGGTTATATTGTTTGTACTATCGGTAATGTGTTCTGAGAAATAAACGTTCGATCTCTAAAATAATGTTATATAATATTGTATCTTTAAAGAAGGTTACAAACAAAGGTGGTTCTCGAGTGAAAGGAACGGCAACATGCGCGTAGATGAAAGAAAGAGTGGTTTATTGTAAAAGAGAATACACTACTGAAAGACGGGGAATCGGTTAGCAAGCTAGTAATTCCCGAAGCAAGGTTATTTACCTTACCTCCCCGCGAGGCAGGATGTGGCACAAGGCCATTTTTTTTTAATGCGGGGAAAACCGAGCCGGTTGGTTCGGGCAAAAATTATCCGTGGACTCCGTATACACGGGGTCAGGTAGCTGTCTACCACCCCAGACGAGAGACTGCCCTTCGGCATAGCCCCGTCTGGGTTCCTCTCTGTCCATAGGCAGAGAGTACGAACAACACAGCTTGAGACGAATCTCCGATTAATTGCCAAAGCAAGTCCGCCAGATATATCCTGTGCTTACTATACATATCTACTGATATTGTCAGTTCACATATGCGATAGGGAGTGTGGGACATTCCATTACAACATATAATCAGCAACATTGCAGCATGTTAAATATCCAATTGTTAGTCCATTTTAGAAAAACAAAAAGAAACTCCATTCCAATAATGATCGTTATCATGCTTCCCTATACGATTATGTTTCCAATGTTGCTACGCATGCATTTAAGATCAAAACGCTTCCCTAGCATTCTATGAACATACATAATATCATCCAATACAACCATGTTAAATTTTGACTCGTTAGTCAGTAGATAATGGCTCATGTTCTTTAGTAAAGGTAAATAGCTTTTGTGGTTGAAAGAAATCTCAGTTTCTTTTAGTCATCACCTCGCTGTGCGAGATGAAATGGAAGGTTTCAAGCCATTGCACATTTCATTTGGGACTTTGCAATCTTTGTTATTATTATCACATCATTTCAACTGTTGTATCCTTCGTCCATGTTCAGGTTTCTTTCGATTCCAGTAACCTTCAGGGAATCAGTCATTGAAACAAAGTTAATAACTTTGTTTTAATGAAACCAAAATAATTTTAATACTATCTGCAAAAAAATAAAAAAATAAAATAAACAAAATCGTTTTCCTGCCACCTGAATCTAAAAAAGAGAAGTAACTTAAACGATTTTATCAAACAATTTATCCACTAAATAATTATATTAAATATTATTTCCTTTACTCGAAATGAATAGTTGTTCTGATATAAATATTCATACCTTACAATTTTTCTCTGGTATTTCTCTATAATTGTAATTAGAAATTCAGGATACACATCTCATTTAATTGCATCTTTTCCGGAAAAGGAATAGGAACATGATTTTTGATTCAGCCTTGAACGGAAATGTTAATGAAGGTATGCTCAAGGAATATTTAAAATAAATTTTAATATCAACAGGAATTCAAGAAGGTAATTATAAGATTCCATGTAATACTACACCAGCAAATCCTTATCTCTTAATAAATATACAGAAAATAAATGATGCTCAAACACTTTATATGTATGGCGGTACATATTTCTGAGTGTATGCATGTCAAGGTGGGTACGAATATAATATCTTTTTCAAAAGACTTACTTAATAATCTATTCTCCTCGAAGAACAATCATAAGATTTAATGTTTAATGAGCATGTCTTTTTAAAAATAAAACAGCACCACTGATTAGTAATTCGGATTTAAACTTGCTTTATATCTTCCTAAAACTTTCTTTTCTGAATCATTAAACACGTGAGAAGTTTTATTCATAAAATCTAAAAAGGAACACATCTCTATATCCATTTATTTAATTCCCTTAGCATAGATACACACTGCGTCACTTCTTTTCTCTTTCGCCCTTTCTATTTATAGGAATATGTTTAGACATGTGTATGCACACATGCGTACATATTATTATACAAGAACATATTCTTAAATACATGTGTATAGTGCAAGCAGGCAGGTTCTATTCTAGACTCAATAGTATTATAAAGAAAAATATATTCATGCTTGAGCTAACGATAATTTGTCAAGATTCTGTGTTCCTTTATTTCCATTCTCAACACAGATAAGGTAGTAACAACAATAACCAGAGTGAGAAAATTGGAAATGAGCTAAGATACACACTTCATCCGGGGTGGTAAGCAAGGATAATTTCTGTCCCGTTATTGCCATATGACCCCCAACACCACTCTCAAAAGCAACAAAGATGCAAAGAATGTCATATGCATGGAGGACATCTGCTATACTTTTGTTTGTTATCATAGACTCTTAGGACAATATACGGGAAAGAGGCAACCTGAAACACATAACTGGATTTTGCTGGGATTAAATACCCCGCCACACGAACAGATTCATAAGAAAGGAAAGAGATTTATTAGAAAAAGCTAGGGAATTAGAACAACAAACAAAAACGATAAATTATTTTTCTCCAATTCTTCCCATCACCATTTTTTTTATTCTGCCTCAGTTTGGATTTCTCAGTTAACATCAGATTACTTTTTATTATTATTATTCTTTCGTTCCTAAATTACATTTTACTCTGTTCCCGTCCAAGTCTGTGCGCCGTTTTAGTTTCTTTGTTTTTCATCTCTTTTTATTGTCTTTCGCTATTTTTCTTCCTTCTTGTTCCTACCCGCATCCATTCTTTAACCAGTCTCCCCATTTCCCTTTTTGTTTTTTTTGTTTTTTTTAAATAACTATATCACTTCTAATCCTGCACATTAACGAACTTTATTTCTATCTCTTCATGAATTTTTCCAGGTTAACATTTTTCAATTAATTAATAATGTCATAAAGTATATGAAAAACTGAGATTCACCCCGGATCCTTTGTTATCCTACAATTTCTAAGTTTTACTTGTATACATGTAGCGTTAAATAATTTTCGTGGCCGATCTAAAAAAGACATTGATTGATTATTAGTTATATTAATATACGACGAATGAAGCTCAGCTGACCGGCATTACGGATTTGAACAAATCATTCATATGTAACCTGCACTATATTTTCTCTACTTGTATAATTTTTTTCTCAAAAATATATTCAAATTTATATCCTGTTTACTTATTTATTCTGATAAATATATTTCCAGAACTTGTCAATAAAATTCAGTTCATTTCAATTAGCGAGGGCCATTATTAAAACAAATTCAACTAAAATAAGGAAACTACAGCTGTTTTTATCGTATTTGTAGAATATCCGATATCCAAGTAAGAAATAAAATACTCTAAAGCATGTACATATATTCTTCACGTACACGTGACATACTGTTTCAGTTATATCTGTGGCGGATCTGTCTTCAGCGCCAGTAAATAATCTTGAAATTCATATAAAATCTAATCTAGAATCCCAAATTTTAAGACGAGTAAGCCATCTGTGCTATCCACTTGGCGCTACACAGATTTCTACTAAGGTTCCATAGAGTTCTACTTTGGTTGACAGAAAAAAATGATACTTAATACTTATATATTTCCATACTAGCACGAACACCTGTCACAAATGGATGGTCAGTATGTTCGTCTAGTAAGCCATTATTCGTGTGTTTATTATTCATTGGGGGAAATTTACCAATATGACAACACAAATATGCATAAAAAGGCGAACGTACGTATGCGTGAAAATAAAACCAATGAAATAGTTTTCAATTCTGTTGGTTGATCACAAATGTCATTTCGTTCCCCCCCCCAAAAAAAAAAATGTATCGTTGCCATTATGCTCTGGTAGGAAACAAGAAAATACAAGCTGCTACATTTAATCACACTTAAACGGAAGAGCAGTGATGCTGTACTGAAAATCGAGTGATTACTTGACATAAACATACTTCTGCAAAGCACATTTACACAGATACATACCGAATATTATCCTGATCACATATTAATATATCTACATTTACATGCAACCTTTCATACACGCATGTTTATATAAATACATACATTCATAAACTTTAGATTAAAATACAGCATAAAAATATGTATGTTTACACTTTCTTTCGAATAACGGTAACTATCAAACAATTATTATATAGATTGCGTAGATACATCAATAATTCAACTCAAATAATTCAAGTAATAGTCTTATTAATATACAGTAGGGGTTGAATAAGTGATCGTTCAGCAAACAAATGCTTATTATTCTCACTTATAGCGAATGAAAACCACCAATAACAATGTCATATATATATTTGGGGCATAGAATCAGAATTTGCAATTTAAAATTAGAAATTCATCGTTAAGTGATAGTTATGTAAATTTTTATATTTCGAATAGTGGAAAAAGTGTTCATACAGTATCAATGATTGCATTATAATACGGTAGATTTTAGTTGTACTTCAAAGTAGAAGATTCTAAACTGTTCTAGAATATTCTCAGTAACTCTATTGCAATATTCAGTTCAAAATTAGATAATTCTGTAGTCACTGTTCACTGATAACGGTTATCATAATGACTAGATGTAAGGAAATGACTTGTGCTAAAAAAGAGCTAATTATTAACAATGGAAAAAGTTACAGAAACATCTCCAGTGATACAAACACCTTTTTCAACAATTGGTTCATTTATTGCAAGATTTAAAGGACGTAATACTGTTGAGAACAAAGGCAGACCCGGTGCTGTCAGGAAAATATCTGCCAGATTATGAAGAAAGTTGATGCGACAGGTCCAAAATAACCCAATGGCCATTAGTTTGTCAGGAGTTAACGTAACTAAGTAAACGATTAGTAATGAACTACGTAGAGACGGTATAAAGTCGCGCTCCCCAAGAAACACACCACTCCTTCTGAAAAAGCATAAAGATGCCAGGTTGAAATTTGCGACAGAGCATAAAGATAAGGAAAATTCTTATTGGGAAAGAGTAAAATTGAGTTGTTCGGTCGCAATTCCCTGAATGGAGGAAAAACGGCGAAGCATACGCACCCAAGAACACAATATCAACTGTTAAATCTGGTGGGGGTAGTATCATGGTTTGGGGCTGCTTTTCGATGCGAGTTGTTGGCAAACTAGCAATTATAGACGGTAGAATGAATGCAGAAAAATATCAACAAGTCCTAAGCGAAAATTTATCGCTGTCTGTAGAGAATCTTGGGCTTCCTCTTGATTGGATTTCCAGCAGGACAATGATCCCAAGCATGCTGCTAAGAGTACGAAGAATTGGTTTGCTAATAACAACGTTAACATCTTCCAATGGTCCAGTCAGTCGCCGGATTTGAATCCAATAGAAAATATATGGCGGTTTTTGAAAAATAAGATCCGTGATAAAGGTCCAACAAACATTACTCAGGAAGAATGGGACAAAATACCTACTAAAGTATGCGAATCGTTAATTAAAGACTACAGGAAGAGATTGGTTGCTGTTGAACTTAATAAAGGCTTTGCTACAAAATATTAAATGGAGAAAACATGTTTTTGTCCTGCAGTACGATCATATTTAAACCCCTAAAAATTTAAATATTGCTATATTTTCTTAACTATGGAATATTATTTAGTTTTATATGCATACATTTTTAGTATGCAATCTGATACAGTAGATATATTCCCGTTTTGTTAATTTAATGTGTTACAAATAAAAATATGAAATATTTTCATGTGTACGATCACTTATTCAAACCCACTGTACCTTCATATATTTTTAAGTCAGCGATATATTACATAGGTAGATCTCTTCTAGCTTTTTGTTCTGAGAGGTATAGTATTTTGTGGGTGAAAAACAATCCTGAAAAGAGTTTGTCAAAATAACACTTAACAAAAACAAAGGTGCTCAACTGGACTGATCAACTTATTGAGGCACCACTCTTGTCTTTGATTACATGAAAAATCACTGCAAGAATACGGTTAAACACTCACATTCACATTTCTGATCATCATCCCTTAGATTTCAGAGAAAACAATCACAATTCATATAACCTTTTCTCTAAAGCAGACCAAAGGAAATACTGCGAACAAATTTTCAATTATTTTTAACAATATTTCAATGATGAAATTAAAAAAAATATTTCATATGGAAAAAAGTAGAAAGAATGTCGTATTAGTAAAAATTTTGAAAACTTGCGGTAAAGACGAATAGTAGCAACTAGCACGGTACTCAGGACAAAGTAACTACCTAACTTTTGTTGCTAATAGAATAAAGCGAAAAAAGAACAACTTTTTAAGTAAAAGCATAACACGAAAGAAATTGTCCATTTTATGTTATTTTTAATATTAAACTCACATTATAACAAAAGGACAACATTTATTACGTATTTGTAACTACAAGATAGGAAACTGTGGAGAGACATGGTCGCCAACAACCTGAAGGGACACAGAACATAGAAGAAGATTGTTACCAATTTTTGATTATAAATAATTTTACACTGATTCAGAAGTGTTGATTTGACAAAAATTGATGTCCAGCGTTAGTGCTGGACATCAATTTTTGTCAAATAACCAATTCTTAATAGGGTAAATGATTAATCTAAGATTGAATTAAATTATTTTGGGAGGGGATGAAACTAGATGCTGACTGAAAGAAATATGAAGAGTGAATATGCATTTTTTTTCACTTCAAAGATTAGATTGTTGTAGTAAAAAATTTTTTTTAAATTTCAAGAAGCTAATTTAAAACTTTTTTTTATTAAATTTGCGTAATCGAGAAAAGTTCTAATAATTTTATTATCATTTGTATTTTTTTAGATATTTTTATATTGTTTTAAAATTTGAATAAATAAACACTAAAGAAATGTTTGTTTTGGTCATGGTGCAAGATGAATTCTGTATAAACACCAAGGCGAAGGTGAATTAAATCTTCTTATACTTGAGTGACTGACACTAAAGTAATTGGAGGATATCAATTTTTAAAGCTTTGGCATAATATTGATTAGACAATTCACTATGAAAATTTCAAATTTTTCATATTAGCTGAAAATTCTTCAGATAAGCAAAACTTATTACTTATGTTCCAAATGTGATAGCATTCTCTATTTTCTTTGTATTAGATCAAATGATATTGCAGTTCATCGTGTATTTGATATATTCAATCTCCAAAAGAGAAACACAAAGAATGTATAATAATGCAACGAATTTTGGAATAAAAATGGTGTAGACATTTTTGAGGTAGGAAGGTGTTTACTCAACCTTTACACAATTTAACATTTCCATAAGATTAACATGGTATTTCAAATAAAAAATAGTATTCTATCTCCTTTTCAAGGGATCATATACAACCTTAATCCACACATTTATAAAATAAAGTTAAATATTTGCGTATATTAATGCTTATCAAACCCAGATTAATAATACAGTAGTTACAATGGTCTGCGAGATAGTCGGATTAATAAGATAGATGGTTAATTAAGCCTGGTATGGACCCATAATATATTGAGGAATGAACTCAATAAATTAGAAATGTGTTTACTAATCCTCACTTGAAAGGTATACATCCCTATACACACAAACACACACACACATATATATACCCACGTACGCACAGATATTGTGCAACCACTCCTCACAGACATTGTTTTTGCTATACATTCATCAAAATATTTAATTAAAAAAGATCAAAATAATGATCAATCTTTCCCAATATTTCATCTTCATATATAAATTAATGAGTTTTTCAATAAATGAAATATTAACTCAAATTATAATACGCACTTCCGTAAATCTGATGTGAACTTCAGCAAAAAGGAGAAATCATCATAGACTATTCTAATCTTTTTGCATTTTTGACGCCTTTGGTCTTCTTTTGGGCAATTACTCATCACCAAATACGCAGAAAAGTACAATGAAGTCATACAAACATGCGCCATTTTGGGCTAATAGGTTTGTGCGCGCACGTGCTTGCAACAGCATTCTAAGAAATGCAAACGCATAAAACTTTGACATTATTTGTATGAATAAATCAAGAATGCTCGGCGTTTTTGTAAAGTGTGCAGTCGCTTGCTAAGAATTCTTTCAAAGTGTTTCTATGGCAGAAATATTTTTAACATAATGGCTGAGAATCTCATTTTCTCTTTTTAATCCACTCTGAAATCATTTATTTCTGTCTACATTGAGGTTCTAAAACGTTTTTGACTTGACCCATTTCTCAAAAGCTGACTAAATAGCCAATATCAGATCTGTTATCTTTTTCTACTTTGTATGTTTCTGTCATTATTTATTTCCTTTTTATTTTTCTTTTTTTTTCTTTTTACTATTCATTATTTTATGTTTGATTTTTTAAATCTTTATATCGTTTCTTCCCTTATTCTATGTTTCCAATTCTCTTTCTTTTTCGGCATCTTTCATTCATTATGACTACGTATTTAATCCTTTTTTCTATTTTTTCCTTACTCCACGGATTTCCTTTCTTTTTTTTGTGCTTTTTACTTCGATCTCATTTTCTTCATTTGCCCTTCTTTTAATATTATTTGCTATCTCCATTGTTTAAAATTTATTTGCATCCCCCTTACACTTTTAGACTGTCTTTTTTATCGAGTAAAACATTTCATTTTCTTTTTAAGCACGCATTATTTCCCTGCTACCTCTTCTTTTATTTCAATGAAATTATCGGACTGAAAAAGAAAACTTTAACGAGACGAATAAAAGGGGAATGAATGACAGATGGAATTCTAGATATTATAAAAAAAGAGACAGCAAACAATTCCAATGCATGGTTTGGTATATAGTAGATTATACAAATACATCATAAACAAATACGGACAGGCAAAAAAGGGCTGACCCAACGAAAAGTGTGCAGAAGTAGAAAGAATGAGCTTCATCGATGATGCATAAAAGGATAAGAGAATAGAACAAAAGATATTTTCATTTATAGAATGCATAAAATCAAAAGTGAGACCGCAACTAATACAGAAAGTAAAATATTTCAAAGATTGAACGAATACATCAGAGAACTTTTCTACGACGAAAATATGGAAAGACCACCAATATTCAAATCTGAAATAAAATTGACACTGGCCAAGTTGAACAGGAACAAAGTAGCAGAACCAGATGGGATTATATTAGAGATGCTGGTGGGTTTAGATTATTTTGGTATTGACAAAATTACAGAAATAATAAATGTACCGAACCAACTTACTAAATCCATTTTAGCGGTGCCGAAGTAGTCAGGAGAAAATGAATGAGAACTCCATCAGGCAATCAGACTAATGAGTTATATAAAATCTTATCATCCGAATTCTGATGAATAGAGTGCTTTGCAGAATTAGACCAGAAATAAAACAAATAATTTCGTTAAAGAACAAGGAATGCAATATTTATGCTCAGAATGATATCCGAAAGAGCAATACAGATACAAAAGAATGTATACATATGTTTTCTATATTTATAGATCAAAAGCGTACGACACTAAGAACAGTTTGAACTACTAGGTAACCATGATTTATTTTGGAAAGCTCTTATAATAATCTACAACTTATACTGAGATCAAACCACCTGCATACGGATATAAAATGAATTAAATAACACAAGGATAGAAAGGGATGTAAAAAAAGATGTGTCTTCTCACCGGACTTATTCAACCTTTCTCGTCAGGTGATTTTAAGAGAATTAGAAGTTCTACCAGGATTCATTATTGGCGACCACAATCTTTACAACTTAAGTTATACAGATGACACAGTGTTTATAGCAGACACAGAAAAGAAACTACAGGGTTTTCTATAGATGGTAGTAAAAGAAAGTGAGAAGAAATGACTAAAAATTAATTGTACGAAGATATAATGCATAATTGTTAGAAAACGGAACAGCCCAAGATGCAAACTAAGAATCGGAGATCTCAAAATTAAACAAGTACGAAAATTTAAATAGCTAGAAAGTGTTATAAACAGAAAAGTGTTATAACAGAAGATGAAACACCGAAATCCGAAGAAGCATTGGAATAGCGAAAAATGTCTCCCAAAAACCAAAAAAAGTCTTGTGAAACAGGGAAACTTCGTTAGAAACAAAGAAAAGAGTACTCGACTCTAATTTCATTCGTCCTCCTATATAGCAGTGGGTGTTGGATAATCTCACAGATCAAATAGAGACTTGAGGCAACAGAAATGTGGTTTTACAGTAAAAAGCTGAGAATACCATAGGCAAATGAAATAAAAAAGACACTTATACTTCATTTTCTTTTTTTCTTTTCCGCTACATATATTCCAAATTCACCCCCTCCAGTGTATATCACATACACAGAAAAGGAACTTGAAATTGTTAAATCATCCCTTGAAGTTTCTGAAATGATAAAGTACTTACATTTTGCGAATATATTTTAGAAATGTGTTTTACCGTTTTCGTTGTCAGCGTAAAAGGGAGCAGGATTTAAAAATCGCGATGCATGTAATACTAAGCCAGAGCCTGTAATCTGACACTATTGATTCATTGTCGTATTATTAATGTTTGATTACGCTCTATATTGATCGCTCACCTCAAGGAATTTCAATTTCCTGTCGTATTTTATACTGAAAATAGATGACAACATCACGAAGATAATTGAATACGAAATTTACTTGTAATAAACAATAAAAATAATATAATGTGGTAACTATGAAATCCTGATTTAATTAAGATCCTCAGTCAATACCAAGATTCACGTTTCTTGATTAAAGCATGACTAGTATTTCATTTTTATTTAGGTTTCAATTACGATTCTTTTTTTTATCTTGACTCGAAAAAAAAAAAGTTCCAGCTCTGTGATTGGGACAAATTGACAACTCCCAAAGGCTTTAGGGGATGTTATGGAAAGAAATAGTGCTTGAGAAAAGGAAATCAGGGGTATCACACTGAGATTCATTTTCTGATAAATCAATCAAGTCAGTCGAATGGACCTGGAACTGGAACTTCACCAAAGTTCGTGGGCACTCCTGAGAAGTGACTCTCAGACACCCTAGTGGAAACGAGTGACAATGATATGCTTTCACTGTGAAGACAACCAGCGATAGAAAAGAAGACTTTTGAAATTGACCCCCGGGTAAAATAGCCTGGAGCTTCAGAAAGGAAAGAATTGGAAACCATTAATGCAGGCTTTATTACCATTTTGAAAGGAAATTTTGAAAGGAAATTAGACAGAATAGGGAATATAATTTATGCATATGGTTCCAAAGATATGGAACTAAGGAAAAGAGAGAAATTTTATTATCACCAAAAAATAGGTTCAAACGACAAAGGGAAGGCTTGAAGAAGAAAACAGCCGAAAAAGCTGCGGCGGAAGACGCCTGACAGTATGAAAGAAGGGATTAATGCACTAACCCCCCACCCCCCCAAAAAACAAAAACAAAAAACCCCCAAAAAACAAGAAAATCCTCAGTCGAGCAGAAAACCCTCGTAGAACGAAAGAAAGAAATAGATTTCGCTTCTTTAAATTTATTAAATTCATTTTATTACGAAAATAAAGATTTTTGACGAGTATCTGAAAGGGATGTGTTCAGATAGAATGAGACATATCAATGAACAAGAGCAATCAAGGAACCCTCAAAGGTGGCAGAGTTTACTAGCTTGTGACTATAACTGAGGGGAGGGGAACTTAGCTTTTATCTAAGTTCATTTCTTTTAGAGATGATTATATAAGTATGCGGCAGCAGAGAGTAGGAAAGAAGAACCAGAAATCGTAGAAAATAATAATTAACATTTGAAAATGAGAGGAAGGGCACACCTATTTCCTCTGTACTAAATTATTGTTATATAAAATATATTTTGGGGCAAATTTTAAATTTAAAATAAAAGTGCGATATTACTAAAAACCTTTTTTTTCAATTTACGCCGATTTCCTTTACTTTTCTTTTTGTTTTATTTTCATTGGCTCGAAATGAAAATCGATCTCACTTTGACACGTCACAACTTTGTGAGTGTTAAGGTTTATAGTTTCTTATTTCCATCTCTCTTTGTTTTAGATTAAAAAATGAGGCATTTTATTTAAATTATAACTTGACAAGAAATGAAATATTTAAGAATTCTATTGTTTGAGGATTATAATGGTTTTGTATATATTTTCGGTACCCATTTGAACAGTTTTATAAATCCTGTTTGTTATATAAAGAGCATTGAGCGACGCCAATTATGTATGTGTGTGTGCGTATGTGTGCGTGTGCGTATGTGTGTGTGCGTATGTGTGTGTGTATGTGTGTGTGCGCGCGTATTCATCGTGACGAAAATTAGTTATATCTTAATAATGAAATCTATTTCGATGAAAATTAGTTATTTCTTTAATGAAATCCATTTCGAAAGTAATCCGAAAAGCATCCGATTGTTGCTCTGAATTTAGATAATTCAGAGCAACAATCGGATGCTCTTTTCTCATACGGACGTAATGGATAATGGAGTTCTTAGTATTGGAGACAGCGTTTAGAAATAAAAACAGGATGGACACGAATTAACACTCCATGGTGAGTTTCACGCTTCAACGCGATCTTGATCTGAAGATGGCATTCAAGCGTGAAACGGACAGCCACTAGACACTGTTAATATTTGTCTTCTGTGTATGACCATATGTGTGTGTGTGTGTGCGCACGCGCGTGTGATACGCAAGCACACATATTGCTGCTAGTGTCGATCTATTTTTTTATCTCACTATCTTGCAGGTAGGGTTGGCCTAGTGTCTATGCAAATAATCTTCTCAGTCTGGCTGAGCGTGTGAACGGATGCGTTTATAGGCCTGTTAGCTTACTAACTTTCCTTTGTTTAGTCATAAATAAATCAATTGAGAGAAAATTGCTAACTGGGTGTATTACTTTCCTGTCCTAATTTTTTAATTCAAAAGCTCCCGATTTCTAAAAAGACATGCCATGGAAGTTTTCAACGCGGAATAACACAGAGCATAATATAATCTGAAATAATTATCTGCCTATATTTCTAAGATGAGGCATTGTAATTATTTACATTATTTACTGTTATTGTCATCTTTATTGCCATGTTCACGGCGTTTCAGCCGTTGTACGCTCCAGCCTTCTTCAGGTGATTAGAATTTCGAACTGAACCCTTTATTTCGTCCACCGGGGCAGATTGTTCTAGTTCCAGGCGCCACGCCACTTCCTGGTGTCTCAATTATCTCTCTTTAATTCAAATCTCCAAGATTTTATTCACCACTGCAGTAGCTAGGTATTGAACTTACAACTCTTTGGTCAAGTCACTGGATCTAACTAACGATTTTATCTACTGGGCCATGTGTCCTCAATTTTGTGACTCATAAAATGGCTCACACGCATACGCGCACATTAAACATTGAGTGAATAAGGCGTTTACCACAAAGGAAAGAAAGAGTGAGCGCCTATTATATGCAACTGTTAGATTGGTTCAGCAGTGAGTTATGCTCCTTAGTTATTGAACTTGGAATTTTCACGTGATATCGTTCATAAATTTATGTCTGTCTCATCAATTTAGGCAATATGATTAAGGAAATCCTTCATCTTTCCATCTTTTCAAACTTTGTGATTTATCTGAATTGATACAGGTTCCAAGAAGCCAAGTGCAAATGAACACCATCACATGACAATTCCTATGATTCGAATTGTGATGAATAGTGCGCGTAGCGGAAGTTCTAATTAAAATGCATCTTAGTTATTTTATTCCTATAACTAAACTAAATCATATACAATTTAGGATGCATCAATTCTTGATGAACCTAACTCACTCGCATATTAGAATATTTTAAGTTTGAAACTATTTCTAAATGCTTCTTTTATTTTTTAGTCTGGTTTGTGTGAATAAAATCTAATTGTAACACTTAATTTACAACGTAATTTCTGTTGAAGCTTCAAGTGAATTTTCATTAATGATGCTTGCATTTAATAAAATATAATCATATAAATCCTCTAAATGTAATTTCTTCATTAGAATGGATTCTTTGTTTACTGTTAATTCTGTAAATTTTGCCGATAATTTTCAGAGGTGCGGCACAATGTAATGGAATTGTTTTCCACAGTCAAGGAAAATTAATTGAGTTAGCATGTCAATTTGAATGATATTCACAGAAATCAAGTAAGCTGAATCTCTCAGTAACCATGCATGAGAATATTGTTGAAAAGTTTTCGTCACGACTGACCAAAGATATGATTTTGGAGCAAGGACGTCTACAACCTTTTTACCACTTGAAAGGAATTTAATTAAATGTACGCTTCTTTCAATCAATTAAACTATAGTTTTCCATGTTTATCGAATTTGGCAGCTATGTGCCGGTCGCACTGGATAAATATATATTAATTATAATAAAGCTGGAAAGATGTCATACTTTTGCAACATTGATCAGAATTGAAAAGCTAAACAAATCAGTCTTCAGTTTTTATTTGCTGTTCAAGCTTTATTTTGGTTCAGCGGTAGAATAGCTTCACTAAGAAACATTGATCAAACCAATTTTAATAGAAACAGCATAGAATTCGAATTTTCTCTTTTCTGTTAACAAATAGAACCCATTACCTATTTATTCTATGCTATCTAACAGTTTTTAAACAAATAAAAAAAGTAGGTTTAGTTTTTCTCATTATCACTGCCATCTGTTTTTGAGGTTTCATTTTGTAGGCTTTTGTATCTATATTCAATCAAAAGCTTTTCTTTTGGTGTTTGTATTGCACACACACAATTAGTCTGATACAATTATAGACCAGAAAACATAATTCCGAAAAATATTTCAGTTCTGTCAATCTTTGATTAACAAGAAAAGATTGAGACTGAGATTCTATTTTATTCTATTCATCCTAAAGAATATGAATAAAAAAGGACACTTGAAGTTCATAATAATGAAAGATGTTAAAAACGTTATATTTTAAGGACTATCGAAATAAAACAGTTTTCAACACATTTTATATATTCACTTTCAGAGCATGTTCGAACTCTCTTTATTTGTGCAATCGTCATATCACATGTAATGTATCTACTGTATCCCACATTTTCAATATTTATATCTTACTTCAAACTTTTAAAAGCTTTGCGTTAATTGCTCAGACAACAGATGGCGTTGCAGTTGAAATTTTGAATCAACGTGTGAACGTTATTGTCGATCACACATGTTGCATGATAATAGACATCTGTTGAGCACACTGGAAAACCTATAAACCCTCAACATTTACCAGTTCATGCGAAATATGCAATTTTTTTATTCAATAAATTGCACAGGAAAAAGATCTATTACAATGAAGAAATCTTCTTGTCTGGCCACCTACGTGTCTGATTCGCTACAGCGCGAATGCTGACTCACAAATTGGAATTATCATAATGAATAGAATTCCTTTAACATAATATCTTTATTAGTATGAGTTTAGGCTAGGCATTTTGCCTAAGTCTCCAAAACTCTTAATATCCATATGAAGCACATTACCACACACCGACCACAGAAGAAACTTAGTTAAAAGTAGAACATAAAGATTATTTCATTTTTATAACGATCAACTGGACACGATAGACTTGCTTTCACTTTGGTTTTGACGTCTTGTTTGTCAGTAGTGGTCATAAATGATATAATTTGGTGTATTCATGAGTATTTCTATGTTAATATTTCGATGTTTGCTCACATCTTTTTCAGAATATGAATATAAAGTGATGTAGAGAATAAAAAAATCGATAATAGATTTGGAAAGCCACTTAATAAAAGACATTCATTACCTATTTATTGCAATATTCATATGGGCCTGGGTATTCAGAACAGAATTGAAGCCTCTATTACATATTCACTTCTCAAATCGGAATTTTCTTGAAAATCTAGTTTGCAAGAAAAAAAATAATCTCGTTCAACTTGATTTTATTTCCCGCTTGCTTTCCCGTTTGTGTTTTATCGATGAGATTTTATCAGAAAATATTTTTGAGTCAGCCAACGTTCGATCTTAATATTCTAATCACAAAGATGGTTATGTTACTGATGTTACACTTATGGGTGACTGTAATATGTCATCTCCCAAGGAAATTTATTTGCTATTGTTACAACAACAGAATCCGATAATGGATCGTCTCCCACGGAAGGAATGATATCACGAATATTACAACAACAGAATACCATTATGATTAGTCTCCCAAGGAGATATTTAAAAAACGAAAGATAATCATTATGGAAGATAAAATAATCTGACAGATTTAAGATAAAATAATCTGACAGATTTAAGATAAAATAATCTGACAGATTTAAGATAAAATAATCTGACAGATTTAATTCTACGGCTCTGAACGAGCCGTAGAATTAAATCTGTCAGATTATTTTATCTTTAACATGTACATAATCCTACTTCAAATTTGTTATTTAAAATACCAAATGTTTAAGTGTAGGTTGCTTATATGTAACAAATTAGGCTAATTTCGTTATTATATCATGTGATATTTTTAAACGGAGAAAAACAAATTTAACTGTTTTTCTTCATTGCCGTCAAACTCCTTTCCTATGAAATGCAAAATTAACCTGGTGTAATAATTCCTTGGCGCACTGATCCAAGGGATAGAACTTTTACTTTTTTGGGGGAACGGACATGCGGGGTGAGAATAAAATGTTCCGTGTTGCAAGTTTACTTTGCTTATTGACAATAAGGTCGCGAGCCCACATCCATTCAGCCATCAAAACAAGACACAACTTTAATAAATTATAGATCACGATGTAAATTACTATCCGAGATTATTTTTAATCAGTGGCGTTCGATATATTGTTAAACGTGGTCAAATATCTGACCTCACAAAAATACTGAATTTCCTCAATATCAGTTCTAAAGGAAAAAAATACAGGAGAATTGAAAGAGAAACACCTACAGCGTGTCAAGTTTCTTTCAAAAACATTTTTCCGTTTAACAACTTCTAAAGGAAAAATGTAGGTAAGAACCCATTCCTTCTAATTTTACCAATTGACAAACTGGTTAACAGATAATTGCAATGATAGGTAAGAAAAATTGATGTTGCACAAACACCGAATTAGAATTTGAGTCGTTAATCAAAAATATAATGTAATGATCATCATCATAACACACATACATACATACTCACGCAAATTCAAATTATACAACAAGCATTCATTGGATAATAAATCAACACTGCTTTGTAATTTATAAATCGCAGATATTCGACAATTTTATAATCGCTATATTTTCATTTAGTAGATTTTGTGCACTTTTGGGAGAATCAGATCTAAAAGCTTTCTTAGCTTAGTAAATATTTTCAGGAAATATCAGCTTCTAATTGGTCAATAAACACACAAGTGGGCGTTGCAATCCACCCACGCACAATATATTTTTCCAGCGCATTACTAAGTCAAGTTTCCCGCCAAGGCGCTCTGATCATATCACGTGATTACATTATCTATAAAAACCAATTACGAATTTTCCTCTTCCTCTCTTTCTTCTCTATTCTGGCTGCAAAATGTAGTCCTAGAGAATTATCGTCTTGACCTTGCGGTCAGACGTTAAAGAACGTTACCAACATACATGTACGGACGAACATTCACCACAATACGAACTGTTACGAACATTCACCAAAATACGAACTGTTACGAACATTCACCAAAATACGAACGTTCACACACACACAAATATTCAACACAATGTTAACTGTGCTTTAAATGTGCTTTGTAAATGTTTTGTTTAATACATATATTTGTTTATGTATATCGGTCTTGTTTGTTTGTCTTTCTTTTCTTCAGTTGGACTTAATCCAAGTCCAACATTCTATTGTAGCTGGATTTTCTAGCAGGAAATATAAACACGAGCTGTTTTCTTTACATCTTCACCCCCACCACGGTCCTCTACATAATGGTGACTGGCGACGTGATATTGCGAAAGAAAACCATTGTCAATATAATGGGCCACTACACATCCAATGATTCCGTTAAATTAATTGAAGCGTTAAGAAATGTTAAAAAAAACTGATAAGGATCTGTCTTTACTTAAGATGCATCTTCATCAGCACATTGATTTATTATTTGATACCTGTTATGATCCGGTTCCTTGTACCACGGTGATAGTCCAAGGTAGAACCAATAAAGAAGAACTCGAACACGGATATGGAATAACACAGATATATTACAAGCAGGAATATATACAGAGAAGTAGAAAGTGTTAGTACGAACAATCAGGTTTAGTAGTAATTGTCTAAACGCGACTCTGTTTCGGACTGCCTCTGAATCAACTGACTGACTCGCTCGCTCTGACTGACTGACTTCTGACGGACTTCACTCCAGACTTCAGACTGGACAGTATTTAGTCAACTCCGCACGAGGGCATTATGTGGCACAAGGCCGGTTTAACGTGGGATCTCCGAGCCACGGCCAAAAATGTGCACTTTGAACCCGTATAAACGGGTTCAGGGTCGGTTTACCACCCCGAAAGAGACTCCGGCCTTCGGCGTAGACTCGTTCGGGTTCCTCCCCGAGACTTCAACCAATCAGCCGACCGTTCGACTTCAGGCTGAACGATATTTATTTATACAATGGTATAAAATGTGGCACAAGGCCTAAAAGGGGGTTGGGGAAGGACGGTCTTCTTCTGTCTTAATTCTAAACTTAGCTAGTCCCAGACACGGACCCAAACATACCAACAATGTCCCAATCATCAAAACAACACATTCACTCCTACGTTTCTTACTGCGTCCACCTTAATACCTCAGATTCTCTATGAAGACCTAACTAGTCCCCTTATGTACAGATATTGTTTGTGGGAGGAGGGACATAAAACAACAATTTTTAAAAAGATCCCCAAAAGAATATTTACAATATGACTTAAATATTTACAATAAACTAAACAAACAATGTGTTAGTAATAAAACCACCCCACAAACCATAAATGTGGCAGAAACATCAGTTAACCGGACGAAATCAATGCGGGACTATGAAAAAAAATCAGGAAAAAATACATACCTCCAAGCATTCACACAGGCACACCTTCACATTCATACACAACAACAAATACAAAAAATCACAGACACGAAACGAAAGGCGCCCCGCATCCACCAGAGACCTGACATCACTGACCACCTAACGAGGGAGGGGATGGGGAATTAAACAAAAGAAAAAATAGGGACAGAAATAAAAGGGACCAATGAGCATGCATACCCTAGCTAAGTTAACCAGAAAACGGGAAACTAAAGATTCAAAATAGAAAACCTGGGTGGGTTGGCTCTGTTCAACCCTGTTAGGACAAAATCCTGTACATAACCGACATCCAAGTGCCACTCTAGGTCAGCCCCTTTCACTCTACACATTCGCGCAAGATTTACCCACCTTTTGCCAAATTCTGATGAAGGGAG
Source organism: Acanthosepion lycidas (assembly GCA_963932145.1). Classification (NCBI taxonomy): domain Eukaryota; kingdom Metazoa; phylum Mollusca; class Cephalopoda; order Sepiida; family Sepiidae; genus Acanthosepion; species Acanthosepion lycidas. Next base: position 91,100,157 of record OZ010572.1, on the reverse strand, counting down.
CCGCCGCCTTTCCGTCCTAATCTTGACTTTAAGCTGATGCTTAAAGAACAAGATCAGTTGGGACGAGGTGAACCCCTCGCCATCATAGAATTTCTTCTGACGTGTCGTCCAAATCACGACTCTCATAACCCCTAGTAAGCAACAGAACACATAGTGTTCAGCCTTCGTCAATTGCATCACCACATTGCTACAAACAGAACTAGCTTCCAGGACAAAAAACTTTCCCTGCAGTATGCGAACCATGAGGCCTTCAACAAACCCGCACAACGGCACTACCGTCTTGCACTGAAAAAAGGCGTGACCAATGGTCTCGACTTCCCCAGTACAGCGACGACAGTTTGGATATTTCTCCAAGCCTGCTGAACAAAGTCTCTTGCCGACCCAGAGGGCCCCACGAATCATCAGCCAGGTGAGTGATGCCTCATCATTATTGAGACATTTCAACCCAGGCGCCCAAGGCCATATCGAGCGAGCCTCCTGCTTCGTAAGACCGAGCTCGCCGATCAGATCATCTTGAACGGCCCACTAATTAACAATCGATACAATGCCTAACGAGACAACGCCTGGACGTCGGAGAGGCCATCCGACGTCTGTAAGAGGGGTTTCAAAGCACGACAACATTCGCGGTAGAAGGAGCACTCGGCACGAGGTGTACCGCTGGCCTTCTCCTCGCACGAGTGCACACTTCTCAGGGATGGGAAATGTTTTCGGACGTCTTCTTTCCAAAAGGTGCCCACCTCATACAGTCCGATAATGCGAAGCATATATTGACGAATCTCAATGTTAGGCACACCCAGACTGCCCTGAGAGAGATGAAGGCAACAGATCTCGCGAGATACCATAGGGGCCTTGACTCTCCACAAGAAAGAGAACAAGGTCCGTACTAATAACATTAGCCTGGCATACGGGAGTGGAAGCACAGAGAGTCGGTACAGGAGAATCGGATAGATGTGTGAAACAGATACTTCCGCCCTTCCCTTCAGGGAAAGTCTCCTCCGAGACCACAGATTAACCGCGATATCGGCCTTCCCTGGTATCTCCGACCAATTCATTTCCAACTGGAGATCAGGACCGAACCAGACGCCGAGTATCTTGATCGGCCTATCCGTCCAGAGGAAAGGTCCCTTCCACGCACCCAACCGCAAGCCCACAGACTTATCGCGGTTGATCTTGGCCCCTGTCACCATCTCATACCCCCTGATCTCTTTGCTGACTTCGTCAAACTCGGCTCTGCTCGACACAAGAACCGAAACGTCGTCAGCATAGGCAGAATACCTGGCTGAGGTGGAAGACCCAGGCAGGGAAATTCTGCGCAGGACCGGATACGCCTTTAACTTGCGGAGGAATGGTTCCAACGCAAGAACGTAAAGCAGAGGCGAGAGCGACAACCTTGACGGATGGAGCGAGACAATACGAAAGACTTCGATCTTACCCCATTCACTTCCACCAGCGCACCGGGGGTCGCATACAAAAGTCGGATCCAGGAGCGAAAGTCGGCTCCGAAATCGGCCTCCAGAAATCGATGGTCAACCCTATCGAAGGCCTTGGACTGATCTAAATTAATCAGCGCGGCTTCACTGTCGACTTGTTCTCAGATCAAGCGTACCATATGAAGGTTATCCTGAATAGTACCACCCTTCACAGCACAAGTCTGTTCAGGGCCAATCAGACTAGACAGGACAAGCTGCAAACGGTTGGCTAAGATATTCGCCAAAATCTTTAACTCACTGTTTAACATGGTTAAAGGGCGAAAGTTCCCTAACCAATCCCCACCGTGCTTGTCCTTACGCAGCAACTTCGATCACACCCCTGGTGAAGCGTTGGGGTATAGACACCTGCTTCTTCCAGTGGTTGAAAATCAGTTCCAGCAAAGGAACAAAAACGTGCGACAACCTCAAGTAAACTTCGTAGGGAAGACCATCTAATCCCGGAGACTTATCCAGGCCAACCTGCTTCAGCGCATCCCAGATTTCCGACTCTGTAATGGGACACTCGCACCTAGCCACTTCAGCTGCCTTGAGGCAGGGAAAGTCTTTATAACCTAGCCCTAACTACCAGAGCTTGATCCTTTTTGATAAGCAAGGAGGTCAACTCTGCCTTAGCTAAAGCTATATCCCCACTAACACGGGATTTCACAGCCCGATCAAATTATTTTCTAAAGCCGTTTGCGCCGCTAATCTATCTAGATTGAGTCGACGACTAAAATCGGCAGCAAAACTTCGAATTTTAGATTTTAAATTGTCCCACCAGGCATTTCCCACAACCGCACCCGTCAATATCATTAGTAAAAGCTGGTCCCGGACATTCTGCTCACTAAATAGTGAACAGTTCAATTTCCAGTAACCAGCCAATCTAACCTTAGGCTTATCTAACTTTACACGGGCCCGGACAAGCCTACGATCCGTATAAACTATGTAATGGAAACTTGGACACGCTAAGAGCCCTACATTGACTCTCCTGACAAAGACTCGGTCCAGGTAGCTCGCAAGCGACCCAGGAGCCGAGTTGCTACTAGTTGTCCAAGTCCATGCTACCTCCCGAGTGTGTTCATTCCGGAACTTATCGACAAGATCAAACACATCGTTAAAGTCCCGAAATGGTTTCAGGTCCGGGTTGTTAGTACCTTGTTTTTGCCCTATACAATCTATATCGGGGTCAAGGACGGCATTCCAATCCCCCCCGCTAAAACTACCCGACGAGACGTCGTCAAGAACGGCGCGATCTGTCGAAACAATGCAGGCCTCTCGGAATGGGTATTGTGCGCATAAACCCCAATGAGACGTAGAACCTTATCCTTTATGGTAACATCCAGCGCGCAATGTAAAGACCATCAAAACATGCTGAATAAAGGGCGAACCCTCTAGACAGTATGTCCTCACGATAATGAGAAGAAAACCGGGTCTCTTGTATGCAACATACATTCACCCCGAGCCGCTGAAGGTCACGAGAGAGCCTTGCCCTGCGAGACTCGGACCTCAGGCCCCGGACATTTAAACTAGCTAACCAGAGTGACATTGTCAAATCGAATTAGGGTTGTCCTTCAGGATAGAACATGGCTGGGGTGAGGACACCGACAGCTCGTCCTATAGATCCGGACGCCATCTCATTTTCAGCAGTATCATCTTGAGACAAACCGCCGATGTCCGAAGTTAGTTTGAGAGCCCTATAAAGGGATGGGTGAACGAAAACGGGGACCCTCCCTTTGAGTTTTTGATCCATTTCAGGTTCCAGTAGGTAGGCAGCTGGGGGCACCAATTTTAGAGACGACTGGGCCTCCTCTATCATGCCCCAAATCTCCCGCGTACCAGGGCCAGTTCTAATTACGGTCAAGATTCTTGAAGCTTAAGGGAAATTTTCTGGCTTTTCCACATCTACGCTATTAATAAGTTTAAAATTCCATAGGACTTTTAAGTCCTTCGGGTTTCTTTTCTGCCCGAATACGCTTTCAGCCTCGTACCGGGATACGCGGCAGACGTCTTCTCTTGGAAGATGAGGTCGTTTGATCTTTTCTTTCCTTTTGTCGGTAACTGTTTGTGACTCAGGGTTTGGGAACCTTTTTTTTGTGGAGAATGAATGGGTGTTGACATGGGTGTGACATTAGGTGTTGCTGAGGGAGTCCAACCATTAGGCGTCCTCACCGTTGAAGGTTTAGATGAATGTAGAGATTTAACGAGAGAGTTTGACACAGATTTGGGCGGAGGTGGTTTCGTGAAGGTCTTTTTAGATGAAGAAGGGGAAGACGGGGCAGAAGATAGGGGGCCCGCTGCCCCCAGGGATTTTTGATTTTTACCTCGCTCAGTCTCCAGTTTTTACTTTAGTTTTTTATGTCTAGTATTTTCTCACAGCTTGGTTCATTCAATTTCTGAGTTTCAGTGGCGTTTTTTGCATAAGATACCGAGGCGTCGCCCTCATAGCTGGTAGAGGGAATGGGGCTGTAGGTGTTATTGTCCCTGGGGTCATGATGGGACTGAGGAACCGCTGTTTGGGTCTTCCCCTTGCCCCTAACTACGAGGCGCCATACCCCTCATCCTTCTCCTTATCCACACTTGTGGAAGGCGCCGGTTTAGGGGGTAATGTGGGTACGGACCCAACCGAGGAATTTTACGCACCGGTCCGCCTCGCAGCTAGGCCCACTACAGGCGCCGCGGATTTTACATTCTCGGCCAAGGGGGGATTTTGGTCGCCTGCGACCGGAACTCCAGGGGCCTTCTTCCCTGGGTAGGAGGAGGAAAGGTGACCAATCTCTCCACACCTCCAGCAAGTAGGTTTCCTACCGGCCACAATGACCGGCATTTTCCGGTCGCCTAACTCCAAACAGTTGGGGACGGACTTGAAGGCATTCTGATCTAACATTATATCAAAAGTCCATCCCCCGTTCAAATTATCGGAGAGAGCCCCCAAAATTTGGCCGAACTGCATAAAAAATGCAGCCAGGTGCTCTCCCGAAATTTGAGGAGGAACATCAAAAACGGCCACCCTGGTCCTTCTCCGACCCTCAATACTCTGTTCTTAGTATCAGGACCTTCGTAACGAGTTTTTTTTTCGCCATATCCAGGCAATCTTCTGGCGTGGGTAGCAGAAGGTCCCACATGAAGAATCCGGTACCCTTAATGACTCTTTGGGGTTTTATCACCAGGGACAAAAGTGATTTAATCACTATGTCTTTCGTGGAGCGACAAATTTTGCGATTTCGCTTGTCCACAACGAAAACGGACTCCATTCTCTTTGAGAACACGTTGAGCTATTGGACATCTTCGACAAGCCCATCTTTATTTACAAGATGAGCATAACGTTTTGCCTTTTCCAAGAAATCCGCCCTGTTCAAAATGCAACTCTGGGCGGGGACTTCCAACAAGAGGGCAATTCCTCGGTAGTCTTAGCTTGTGCCTCATTCGGCACCTTTTCCTTTTGGCTTGAGACCTGCCTGGTCTCTCCTTTTTTTGCGCTACTCGCATCCTTTGTACGGTCATCTAAATTTTGGGCAGCATTTTCCCGTTTTTTAACGGATTTATCCGGCGGGTCGGCCTTAGCAACCGCCCCGAAAAGGTCTTTTTTAACATTAGACCGACTGGCATCGTCGGCCATGATGTAAAAGTGTGGAGACTTCCACCTGCTGGTCTTAAACAAGAATTTTGCAAAAAATGTGGAAAGGAGTTGGGGGAAGGCAATAAAAAAAACCCCTGGATAACCCAGGAAATAAAAAAATACAAAAGACAATAAACTTTAAAAATAAATAAACTGGTAAAACTAAAAGTAAAGTAAAATTAAAGATAAACTAGATCAACTGAAATAAATAAATAAACGGGTAAGACTCTTTTTTTTAAAAGAAATAAAAATGGCGCCCAAAGGCAGCCGAAAATAAAAAGAAAAAACAGAAAACTCCTCTCTTTTTTTTGTCAAAAATTCAAATAAGATGTACAAGAAAGAAAAAAAAAAAGAAAGAAAAAATTCTGGTTTGCAACCAAAAAAAAAAAAAAAAATGTTTTCGGCCGAAGCCGCTAAAGAAAATAAATTAAACGCAAAAGAAAAACAAACTAGTCAAACCAAAAACGATTGCGACCGGAGTCGCTAATTAGAAAAAATAAAAAAGGTAAAAAAATAAAAAAGGAAATAAAAACAAAGCTTTCTTTTTTTTTTCTTTCTTTTTTCTTAAACTGTGCTAATTTTGAAAACAAAAACTGAAAAGAAATAAACAGAAATAAAAAAAAAGCAGTCGTCCGGTAAGATTTGTCAAACCGGACTAAAATAAAAAATATGGGCCGAAGCCCAGAAAAAATTAAAACAAATAAAAGAAATGAAAAAAAAAAAAAAAAAAACTTAAGCAATAACTTAACAGAAAAAACTTGGTGGGTTGAATAAAGTTCGTCAAGCAAGCAAGTTCGCGAAGCACTTCAATCAAATCCTCGTGGGCCAAACAATCTCGTCACGCAGCAAAAAAAAGAACACAATCACAAACACCCAACGCAGCCGGTCAGAAAAAAGTCTGAACTAGACGGAGGACTGAACGATATTTATTTATACAATGTATAAAATGTGGTACAAGGTCTAAAAGGGGGTTGGTGAAGGACTGTCTTCTTCTGTCTTAAATCTAAACTTAGCTAGTGCCAGACACGGACCCAAACATACCAACAATATTCCAATCACCAAAACAACACATTCACTCCTACCTTTCTTACTGCGTATGAAGTCCTAACTAGTCCCCTTATGTACAAATATTGTTCGTGGGGGGAGGGGCATAAAACAACAATTTTTAAAAAGATCCCCAAATGAATATGTACAATATGACTTAAATATTTACAAGAAACTAAACAAATAATGTGTTCGTAATAAAATCCCCACAAACCATAAATGTGGCAGAAACATCAGTTCACCGGACGAAATCAATGCGGGACTTATGTAAAATAAGAAAAACATTCATTCCTCCAAGGCATTCACACACTCATTCATACACAACAACAAATACGAAAAAACACACACACGAAACGAAAGGCGCCCCGCATCCACCAGAGAACTGATATCACTGACCACCTAACGAGGGAGGGATGGGGAATTAAACAAAAAAAAGATTAGGGACAGAAATAAAAGGGATCAATGAGCATGCATACCCTAGCTAAGTTAACCAGAAAACGGGAAACTAAAGATTCAAAATAGACAACCTAGACTAGCCTAATATCTGGGTGGTTTGCCTCTATTCAACCATGTTAGGACAAAATTCTGTGCCTAACCGACATCCAAATGCCACTCTAGGTCAGCCCGTTTCATTGTACACATTCGCGCAAGATTTACCCACCCAAATTCTGATGAAGGGAGCCGCCGCCCTTCCGTCCTAATCTTGACTTTAAGCTGATGCTTAAAGAACAAGATCAGTTGGGAAGAGGTGAACCTCTCCCCATCATAGAATTCCTTCTGACGCGTCGTCCAAATCACGACTCTCATAACCCCTAGTAAGCAACAGAACACATAGTGTTCAGCCTGCATCAATTGCGGCACCAGATTGCTACAAACAGAACTAGCTTCCAGGACAAAAAACATTCCCTGCAGCATGCGAACTATGAGGCCTTCAAAAAACTTGCACAACGGCACTACCGTCTTGCACTGAAAAAAGGCGTGACCAATGGTCTCGACTTCCCCAGTACAGCGACGACAGTTTGGATATTTCTCCAAGCCTGCTGAACAAAGTCTCTTGCCGACCCAGAGTGCCCCACGAATCATCCGCCAGGTGAGTGATGCCTAATCATTATTGAGACATTTCAACCCAGGCGCCCAAGGCCATATCGAGCGAGCCTCCTGCTTCGTAAGACCGAGCTCGTCGATCAGATCATCTTGAACGGATCCCCTAACTAACAATCGATACAATGCCTTATGAAACAACGCCTGGGCGTCGGAGATGCCATCCGTCGTCCGTAGTAGGCGCTTCAAAGCTCGACGACACTCGCGGTAGAAAGAGCACTCGGCACGAGGTGTATGACCGGCCTCCTCCTCGCACGAGTGCACACTTCTCAGGGATGGGAAACGTTTTCGGACATCTTCTTCCCAAAAGGTGACCACCTCATCCAATTCGCGACACACTCGGTCTAGAAAGGTAATGCGAAGCATATATTGACGAATCTCAATGCTAGGCATACCCAGACCGCCCTGAGAGGGATGAAGGCAACATATCTCGCGAGATACCATAGGGGCCTTGTCTCTCCACAAGAAAGAGAACAAGGAAAGGTCCAGGAAGAGAAACTCCCTTCCACGCACCCAACCGCAAGCCCACAGACTTATCGCGGTTGATCTTGGCCCCTGTCACCATCTCATACCCACTGATCTCTTTGCTGACTTCGTCAATCGCGGCTCTGCTCGACACAAGAACCGAAACGTTGTCAGTATAGGCAGAATACCTGGCTGAGGTGGAAGCCCCAGGCAGGGAAATTCCGCGCAGGACCGGATTCGCCTTTAACTTGCGAAGGAATGGTTCCAACGCAAGAACGTAAAGCAGAGGCAAGAGCGGACAACCTTGACGAATGGAGCGAGACAATACGAAAGGCTTCGATCTTACCCCATTCACTTCCACCAGTGCACCGGGGGTCGCATACAAAAGTCGGATCCAGGAGCGAAAGTCGGCTCCGAAACCGGCCGCCGAAAGGACAGCCTCCAGAAATCGATGGTCAACCCTATCGAAGGCCTTGGACTGATCTAAATTAATCAGCGCGGCTTCACTGTCGACTTGTTCTCAGATCAAGAGTACCATATGAAGGTTATCCTGAATAGTACCACCCTTCACAGCACAAGTCTGTTCAGGGCCAATCAGACTAGACAGGACAAGCTGAGAACGGTTGGCTAAGATCTTCGCCAAAATCTTTAACTCACTGTTTAACATGGTTAAAGGGCGAAAGTTCCCTAACCAATCCCCACCGTGCTTGTCCTTACGCAGCAACTTGATCACACCCTTGGTGAAGCGTTGGGGTATAGACACCTGCTTCTTCCAGTGGTTGAAAATCAGTTCCAGCAAAGGAACAAAAACGTGCGACAACCTCAAGTAAACTTCATAGGGAAGACCATCTAATCCCGGAGACTTATCCAGGCCAACCTGCTTCAGCGATTCCTAGATTTCCGACTCTGTACCTAGCCACTTCAGCTGCCTTGAGGCAGGGAAAGTCAGCTAAATAGGCGTCGAACTGAGCAGAGCTCAGACCGGGCTCTCTGGTGAAAAGATCCTGAAAGTAATCCCGAAAAACCTCACATATGCCCGCGTTTGTAGTCACAGTTCGCTTATCCGGCAATGTGACGCACGCTATATGTCGCCTAGATGCATTTCGATTCTCCTCTGCACGCAGTTCAGCGGCCATATTCGTTGCCTCAGAAGACATTCTTTTTAACCTAGCCCTAACTACCAGAGCTTGATCCTTCTTGATAAGCAAGGAGGACAACTCTCCCTTAGCTATAGCTATATCCCCACTAACACGGGATTTCACAGCCCGATCAACTTTATTTTCTAAAACCGTTTGTGCCGCTAAACTATCTAGATTGAGTCGACGACTAAAATCGGCAGCAAACGTTCGAATTTTAAATTTTAAATTGTCCCACCAGGCATTTTCCACAACCGCACCCGTCAATTCCCTTTGTATCATTAGTAAAAGCTGGTCCCGGAAATTCTGCTAACTAAATAGTGAACAGTTCAATTTCCAGTAACCAGCCAACCTAACCTTAGGCTTATCTAAGTTTACACGGACCCGGACAAGCCTATGATCCGTATAAACTATGTAATAGAAACTTGGACACCCTATGAGCTCTACATCGACTCTCCTGACTAAGACCCGGTCCAGGTAGCTCGGAGGTCCGAGTCTCACAGGGCGAGGCTCTCTCGTGACCTTCAGCGGCTAGGGGTGAATGTATGTTGTATAAAAGAGACCCGGTTTTCTTCTGATGATCGTGAGGACATACTGTCTAAAGGGTTCGCCCTTTATTCAGCATGGTCGTTCGAGGGGTGTCTCTTGGCTAGTGAGCAGGTCTTTGAAGGCTGCTTGTACCCTTGTCTTCGCGGATCCGGCGGGCAGACTTTGCGTGTTGGATGTTACCATAAAGGATAAGGTTCTACGTCTCATTGGGGTTTATGCGCCCAATACCCATTCCGAGCGGCCTGCGTTGTTTCGGCAGATCGCGCCGTTCTTGACGACGTCTCGTCGGGTAGTTTTAGCGGGGGATTGGAATGCCGTCCTTGACCCCGATATAGATCGTATAGGGCAAAAACAAGGTACTAACAACCCGGATGTGAAACCATTTCGGGACTTTATCGATGGGTTTGATCTTGTCGATAAGTTCCGGAATGAACACCCTCGGGAGGTAGCATGGACTTGGACAACTACTGGCAACTCGGCTCCTGGGACGCTTGCGAGCTACCTGGACCGAGTCTTAGTTAGGAGAGTCGATGTAGGGCTCTTAGTGTGTCCAAGTTTCCATTACATAGTTTATACGGATCATAGAATAAAGTCCGTTGATTTAAGCAAGAAAATTCGTGAAGTATTTGAAGTAAATCCTCGTGGGTCAAACAATTTCGTCGCACAGCAAAAAACAAAAAATACAATTACAAATATTCAAACGGTCAGAAAAAAGTCAGAAAAAGACGGAAGGCTGAACGATATTTATTTATACGATTTGTATAAAATGTAGTGTTGGGGAAGGACTGTCTTCTTCTGTCTTAATGCTAAACTTAGCTAGTCGCAGACACTGACCCAAACATACCAACAATATTCCAATCACCAAAACAACACATTACCTCCTACCTTTCTTACTGCGTACACCATAATACCTCAGATACTCTATGATGTCCTAACTAGTCCCCTTATATACAGATATTGTTCGTGGGGGGAGGGGCATAAAACAACAATTTATTAAAAAGATCCCCAAATGAATATATACAATATGATTTAAATATTTACAAGAAACCAAACAAAATGATGTGTTAGTAATAAACCCCCCACAAACCATAAATATGGCAGAAACATCAGTTAACCGGACGAAATCAATGCAGGACTATGAAAAATTCAGGAAAACATTCATACCTCCAAGCATTCACACAGGCGCACACACATTCATACACAACAACAAATACGAAAAATCACAGACACGAAACGAAAGGCGCCCCGCATCCACCAGAGGACAGACATCACTGACCACCTAACGAGGGAGGGATGGGGAATTAAACAAAAGAAAAAAAATAGGGACAGAAATAAAAGGGACCAATGAGCATGCATACCCTAGCTAAGTTGAACAGAAAACGGGAAACTAAAAATTAAAAATAGAAAGCCTAGTGTGACACGATAACTAGGCGTATATTAAGGTGGATTTCTAAAATATGTATTTTATTTTAATAAATTAAGAATAGAAAACGGTTAAGAATAGAAAAATAGTTTAAAAACATGTGTTTCCTTTAACAAAAGTACTAAGGGAAAAAGAAAAGGAAAAAATAAATAAATAAACGCTTTTCTTTTATAAGTAAATTTGTGGAAGTGAAAAGGGCATCAGATTACTGTTCAATCCTACCAGTCTTCCAATAAAATATTTGACTAAGTGATTTGATGTGATAAAAGATAAACGTTTAGGAAATAGATTTTAGATGACCAGGTCAAAAACTGTCTTTACGGTATTTCGACAACACATTAAGGAAATAAAGAAAAGATAGAATTTTCCCTTTCTTCAGGCAATAAAAAAAAAACAAAAAAAGAAAAGAAAAAAAAAAATTCCTGACTACTGAGAAAGTGCTAGAGCTATAAAAAAATATCCGACGGCCTTCACACGAAGATTTGTTAAGATAAAAAGATTTAAAAAAAAAAAAATCCTGGAAAATACATCGTTGGAGGCCAAGAGTAGACGGAATGTCCACGGGATGTTTACACATCAAAGGAAGCAAAATTTAAGTACCTTGAAATTTTGAACTTAAAGTCGCCAATGCTTATCTTTTGTTTCACACCCGGTGGTCTAGTGGATTCCGATTATTTCAATATAAATACAAGTGATTTTTCCGAGCCGGGCAGTTCAGCCGGGTGTGTGCTTGAAGTAGCCACGTGTGTCAGGCACACTGAAGAAGTGAAACTCCGTTCGTCTGAGTCGGTCGGTTCGGCATTTGATCTCCATTAGTTAGAATTAGAGCTGAGTGTCACATCGCCTACCCCAACGGCAAGACTAAGTCTGGACGAAATAAAGCGTCGATTGAACTCATCTAAGTTGTGGAAGTTCGTTCCTTCAATGGTTTATCATGTGCCCCCAGCTTGAGACTTCGACTTTTTCAACCAACCCCCGGCAACATCACAGCGTGGAAAACGGCCGCCGGAGAAGTTACACGGAGCTCAACAAAGGGGTGTCACAACTGGTGCCGTGGTAACCCAGGATTCGGAACCAACGGAAGTGCCACTAGATGCTAAATTTTGGATTTCAACGAACCGACGCGACTGGACAGAAAACGAAACAAGACGAACGGAAAAAGGAAATTGAAAGAAGAACCACTCTAACAACCAAATGAAGAAGTACTCTAGGAACCTCAGCAGAAAGAAGAGTTTCTTTTAGACTTTTGATTGTCACACCAACTAAAAGGCATTCTAATTGATTGGCATAAGCTTTTTAAAAAAAAAAACAAAGAAAGAAAAGGGAACCCATAATCAACAAGCACTGATTCACTTAAGGTAAGCTGAATTCTTTACTCCCTAATTTTGTCTGTTCAAAATTCTCGCTGGCATATTCTTGGTATTGTTTTTGAATTTTTTTTTCTCTCTTTCTTTGGTCACTTGTTAGAATTGTAAAAGTTTGGTATGGATAGAATTCATGTTATCGGATCAAGTGGGTCGAGAATACCTGTATTTAAAGGTAGATCTTCCGAATTCCAGGCTTGGGTTGAGGCCATAAAAAAAAGAGTAGAATACACAAGCTTTCGCAGGCAGAGATAGTTAATGTGGCCTACGACTAATCAGATGGAGTCGTAGAATATATAGGGCTGTATTTAGAGGATCATCCAGAATGTAGTTGGGATGAACTTTTGAAACAGCTAACTCATCAATATGGTGATTGTACTAGTGCAGCTAATGCTGCAAGGGCTTTAATTAAGGTTAGACAGAAAGAAGGAGAAACTCTGCCAGAACTAACGAGTAGGATTCCAGGACTGGCTAAGATAGCGTATAAGGACGCAGTTCAACGAGAGGGCGAGGTAATTCAGATGCAGTTGGCTGAGTTTTTCACGGACGCAATCAAAAACCCGTTCGTGAGAGAAGACACAGCCAGAGCATACCCAACTACTCTGACAGAGGCATTCAATGCAGCACAGCAGAGCCTCAGGCTGCACGAAAGGCTAGCAACCTCTCGGGAGCAAATGTGGGGGGCGCGGGGGCAAGGTGATGGAAGATATGTAAGACCTCCTCAGAACGATGGGGAATGGTGGAGGTACGGTGGGACGGATCACTATTGGGGAAACCATACCCAGCAGAGGAGCTGGACAGAGTCCCGCCCTGTTCCTGGCAGACCGGGATACTGGGGATGTGGTCGGCTGGTGCACCTGGTGAGGGAATGTCCTCGTCAGGAGGGGTCCTTACGTACCAGAAAAGAAACCGAACGACAACCGGGAAACGCGAAAGGGCCACCCCGAGGGATGTAAGGGTGGCCCGAAGTTATGCGTTGCTCAGCCAAGGTACTGAAGCAACTTGTGATGTGCTGGTGAGCGGCAAATACGTACAGGCATTATTAGATACGGGGGCATGTATATCAATTCTGAGGTTAAAAGATTTTAGGGCATTAAACCAAAAAAATAAGAGACTCGAAGCTGCAGATATGAAGTAATTCAGGCAGACGGACGAGAAATAAGGATAACTAGTGCGATATGCCTGCCTATAAGTGTGGGAGGGGTATCAACTATGCAGAAATTTTATGTAGCCTCAACCATCTGTAGGGCAATGATATTAGGCCGAGACTGGTTGGAGAGTAATAAGGCACAAATCAGCTTTAATACAACTTTCTTAAAATTAGGTGGAAAGGAGATTCCTCTCGGAGCACCGATGAATGAAGAAGTCGTCGTTCTTACTACTAAAGACATTGTTTTGCCGCCGCGCACGACTATTGCATGTAACGGAAGGCTGTCACCAGCAGAAAACCTAAGGCAGGGAATATATCAGGTAACTCCAACTGATAAAGGTTACTTCGAGGAAGGGGAAATTACGTTATGCGAATCGGTGGTCGAATATAGCGACACTAATGACATCCCAATAATGCTAGGAAATGCCACGAACACAACGATAAAAATAGAGAAAAAGGATGAGATAGGAAGAGCAACGCCCACGACTATCATATGGCAACAGGTGAGCAAGAAACATCTAGCTCATGTTCAGGTAAACTCTATAGTAAACGAGGAAGAAATACTGGCACCACCTGAACACATGGGGAGCATAAGGCGACTAATACTTAAGAATAAGGATGTGGTGGCTAACTCTGATAAGGACTTGGGTCGGACACAAACGGTGCAGATGAAGATTGACACAGGGGATCACCCACCAATAAAATTAAAACCGTATCGGACACCAATACACAAACGTCAACTGGTGGAGGATGCAGTCAATGATATGCTAGAATCAGGGGTGATCGAACGCTCTAAATCCCTTTGGAGTTTTCCAATAGTAGTAGTCAGTAAGACAGATGGAGGACATAGGTTTTGTGTCGATTTTAGGGCCTTGAATAAAATCACGAGGCCCATGGCCTACCCCTTGCCAATGATTGATGATATCTTGGCTTTGTTGGGAAAATCTAAATACTTTTCTAAACTTGATCTAAGATCAGGATATTGGCAGGTAGCTTTAGACAGAAATGACCGAGAAAAGACAGCATTTGCGTGCCACGCGGGTCTGTATCAGTTTAGAGTAATGCCATTCGGACTCGCCAATGCCCCAGGAATTTTTCAGCAACTTATGTCAGTAGTTTTGGTGGTGCTAGAGCAATTTGCAATGGCTTACTTAGACGACATATTGATTTTCTCAGCCAGTGAAAGTGAACACCTTCACCACTTGCAGATTGTTTTTTCCCAATTGCGGAAACACGGGTTAAAGATTAAACTAAGTGCCAATTCATGCATAAAGAAACAAGGTACTTGGGATACATAATCAACGAACAGAGGGTTAAACCAGATATGGATAAAGTTGAGGTGATCAGGGCAATGCCTGCACCAAAAACGATTCGGCAGGTTAGGGGCTTTTTAGGGACGATAGGGTACTACCGGAGATTCATTCCGGCATTCTCTAGGATAGCCACACCACTTATAGTATTGACAAAAAAATATGCCAGGTTCAAATGGACGGAAGATTGCCAAAGGTCCTTTGATACCCTGAAGGAACAGCTGACTGCTGTCCCTCTATTGGCTTATCCAGATCTGAATAGGCCCATGATACTGTACACTGATGCGAGTGATCAGTGCATTGGGGCATGTCTGACCCAGCCCTGTCCAGACAAGGATGGCCCCGTGCCAGGGATACCAGAAGAGGTACCCATCTACTTTTTATCCCACAGGCTCTCCCCTAATCAGCAGAGGTGGCCTGTGATCGAGAAAGAAGCCTATGCCATAGTCTATGCATTAAAAAACTAGACTATTACCTGAGCGGAGCGAAGTTTATAATCAAGACTGACCACAAACCCCTACAGTACTTATTTGAAGCGGAACTTACCAACAGGAAAATATAACAATGGGCCATTAATTTGAGCGGGTATAATTGTAAAATAGAGTATTTGGCGGGGAGGGAAAATACATGCGCCGATCTGCTGTCTCGAATCCCTCGGGCGTTAGAAGAGGAATCTGTAAACATTATACCTGAGGTGGATGACAGGGCGTACCAGATAAACGTGATTAACTCTCAGCGAATTGAGAATCGAACCGGCTTAGGGGAACTGGAAGACTCGAGTGACATTGAAGAGGACCGACCCCCCGAAATATTCTGCGAGTACGAAATGGATGATGAAATTAAGAATCTAAAGGAAGCGATAGAGGCGGGGCGGGTAACTGAAGCATGTGCACGAAAATACCTTATACAAGAAGATAGGCTATATTATCTCTCCGCCAGGGATGGGGAAGTGAGGCCCCGGCTGTACGTAGCTGGATCACTCCGAAGTAGGATACTAGCACAGCACCACGACACCCTAGGACACATGGGCATAGATAAAACGTACGGACTTATCAGTAGGAAATATTACTGGCCGGCTCTGTACAAAGAAGTGACTGCATATGTGAATAGCTGCATTACATGTCAGGTCAGAGCCAATAAACATACGATAGGACCTCTTGTGGAAACAGACACTCCAGCCTATCAATTTGAGAAGGTTAGCTTAGATATTTCAGGGCCGTATGGCGAAACTCCTCGGGGAAACAATTACATAGTCAGCTTTGTCGACTGGCTTACCAACTGGCCAGAAGCTTACGCCGTAAAAGATAAAAAGGCTCAGACGGTAGCCAACTTAGTTCTGACAGAGATATTCCCAACTGAACAAACGGGATCAGTTACATTCGTAATTTGGGACCAGCTTAGTGGAAAAATCAAGAGGGCGCATGCCAATGATTTAAAGTTAGCTGAACTCCGAAGCTGGGAAACACCCACGATGGAAAGTGGTGAAAGACCAATCAGACCATCAACGTTGGCGGCTCCCACCTCAGACCGAGAATCCGATATCGAGGACTCGGACTCGGAGAGAACCTCCATAAAATTTACTGAAAGTTATCGCCACTCCAGGGTGAACCCCTATCTTCCTCAGCAGGACCTCGAAGAGTTGGATTCAGAGGACGACATCCCTTTGGCAGAACTGAGGTCAAACAATAAGCGATCCCCTCATACGAAGAGTGGACTAAGAAAAAGCACTAGCTAGACCATTTCTTCAACAAAGAACGGGGAACCTTTTTTTCTCTCTATGGGGTCGGTAGACAGACGAAGAATGTAGAATTGGGTTTAAAATATATATTAGTTTTAGCCTAATCTAATTTTTTTTGTAGGGTGCTATTATTTATATCCATTTCACTACAGTAACCGGGCTCCCCATTGTGTTTCAGGATGGACAGCGTTAGGATTCTGTTGCTGCTCGTCCTTGTTGCGTCAACCGTTGCCTTGCGACATAGCGAGAACACCCTTTTCAAAAAGACTGCGGAAGTAGTCGTTACCAGATCAAAATGGGTCATCACGTTGATGATCGACCTGAAGCCATATAACAGATTATTGCTGTTAGACATTTTCATGACGGTCGTCTTCGAGTATAGAATCCAGAGGTTCGCAGTGAATATTTCGGAGACATCGAGGCGGTACAGAAGGCGCTTGATCGGTACGAGAAGGTGACAGAGGCCAAGATAAACCGCGACAAGTCTTCCGGCTTGCGGTTAGGTGCCTGGAAGGGGGTCGCTCTTCCGGGCCGCTTCGGTTGGACGGATGGACCTGTCCGCATTCTTGGAGTGTGGTTTGGACCGGACCTCCAGCTGGAGAAGAATTGGTCTGAGGTACTTGCAAAGGTCGATTCTGCCGGCAAGACTTGGAATCGACGGCGGTTGTCCGTGAAGGGCAGGGCGGAGGTGTGTGCTACATACATTTTCCCCCTGATTCTTTATCGATTGTCTGTACTTCCTCTCTGTGAGACCCATTGGAAGGCGCTCGAGCGATCGCTATCCTCCATTTTATGGAGGGGACGCGTGAACAGGGTCGACAGACGAGTCTGCACTAAAAGTCCGTGTCATGGGGGGCTGGGAATGCCGCACCTCTTGAGTCACATCCGTGCCTCTAGGTTGGCTTTCCTACGCCGCGCATTGACTGGGAGAGATCCGATTCTGGAGGGGATTGTTAGGGACGCCTTCCCTAGCCTTACCATCAGTCCCCCCATCTCGAGGGTTGAGCGCCGTCGTAAACCCCGGGACGAGTCGGATTTCATCCGCGAGTGTCGGTCGGCCTTGAAGGCCATTCCCCGGTCCAGTGACCTGTCACGGCCTAGGAAGGTCTTCTATCGTGGATTAGTGGAGGGGCCCGCGAATGATTCCCTACGTGATACGCTCGGCTTGTCGGAGGAGGAGTATCGCTCCTACTGGTCTTGGGCGCCAGCGGCGGATTACCTCAGTAACCCTGAGTTTTCGCTTACCTGGCGATTGGCTCGGAATCGGCTGCCTCTCAACGACAAGGCTTTCATATGGGGTTTGGCGGACTTGCCAGACTGTGAACGGTGTGGTCTTGGCTTAGAGGAAACGGCTCCGCACGCCTTCTACCATTGCCCCCGGGTCCGCCCCTTATGGGACCATGTCGGCGAGCTGACGGCTCGTCTCGCTCCCGAACAGCTTGTGTCCATTGATCGCGCATACGCGTGTGACAATGTGTCGCCCCCGTATTCCGGGGTGAAACGAATGGTGTTTCTGACGCTGCTGGCCACGGCTCGAATGGTGATTTGGACGTCGGGAAAGGAGGAAGTCTTGCGGGGCAACCGTCTTTCTCATCAGCATCTAATCCAATTCTTTGAGCATCAGCTCAAGATGAAGATTAGATCTGATAGAAAACGATTGCATTCGACAGTCTTTGGCGAAAGGTGGGTAAAAGAGGCGAGCTTGGTTCGTGTGACCGGGGCTAGCCTTGATTTTCTCTTCTAGGTCAACCTATTGCACATCGGGGTGGTTTCCTGTGGAACCCTCCCCTTGGTTAGGTTAGACAAGCTTCAGTGTACCTAGTTAATGTGAGTAAGTGTTGTTCCTGGCCTGTAACCCGGCTACTCTTTGGTTATGATCCAAGTCGAGATTCCCAACCTCCCTAGTTTGTTTTGGCCTCCTTTTATCTCGACTGGGTCAGCTTTATATTTTCCCATTCCCGAATAATATTTTATCCTTTTTCCCACTCCCTTAGCGAGAGTTGCCTCTTGATTTTGTCCCTTGGGCAGAATACAGCGGCCTCTCTATTTTGAGGGTTGGACGGTCCCCTACTAACATCTGTTATGTTTAGTTTGTATTTTGTGTTTATATTTATTTGATTATTGGGTTCATCTCCCTCCCCTCTCATTCTATCATTATTAAAATTTTATGTATTTTATGTATTATCATCAAATTTTTATGGTGTGGGGCGCGTTTTTTGTAGGACCCCCTTGTAAGAATGCGGTATTATGGTGATTGAAGGATTGTTTGGTGATGGACGAGTTCTTGTGGTGAATGGGTAAATTGTAATGTATGAATGGGTCGTGAATCTGATTAGCTAGGTATAGGATAGTTAGTTTGGACCAGCCTTTACCCCTCCCCTTCATCGGCCACGTGCCAAAATTTGTAAATTACAAATAAATATCCTAGTCATATAGGTATATATCCAAAAAACCGTAACAATTGGAAGGGTTGAGTTTGAAGATACCGAAGGGAAAAAACAATAGGCGAACACATAGCTGAAAATTATTACTCTGATAAGGGGAAATATCATAATCTCATGTATTCGCATAGGCAGGAAATAATTGCATTGGAGTTGCATTGGGGCAATATGAGAGACTATCTGGGTGGACTGAAGTTACTTGAATCTAGAAAAAAAAAGGTCGGTCTTACCAATTGTAGGTAAGGTACTTAGTGTGCTTTTTGGAACGATAACCGGGGCCGACTTGGAGAAAGAAATTATCAGAAAGAAATTATCAGCAATAGGGGAAGGTCAAAAAAGTCTTGAGAAACAGACAAGGAATAGTCTATCGATTTTAAATGTTACCAGGATAGACTTGGCAAAAAATAGGCAGACCATCAATCGGCTGATAAAGAACGTACTAGACATACAGAATGAATTAGGCCAAGTGACCCATTCCATGTCGGCCGAACTGCAGGAACTCGGGGGCTTTGTGGCGCAATTCCTACAATTGCTCATGGCCATCAACAGATTGCGACAGGCCTCGCAGTCCTTGCAGTTGTCTCTCGAGCATGTTAGTTCTCAATTAGACATACTCTCCCTAGGACATCTGTCATCTAGTATTGTAGCTCCCGGTCACCTCAGAGATATCTTGCTGGGAATTCAGACTGAACTTCCTCACCAGTTTCGGTTGCCCGCTGATCCCAACATGGAATTATGGCGCTACTATAGCTCCCTGGGTTGTGTTACGCTGATAGAAAACGATAAGTTGTTAGCCTTAGTACCAATACCACTATTAAACAGAGGGAGTATGTTTGAAGTTTTCCAGGCAATTAATTTACCCATCCCCTACCATGGAACAAAACAGGAGCTAGGAATAATTGCTAAATATAAGATAGAAGCAGAATATATAGCCTTGAACCTAGCTAGAACCAAGTTCATGTTGCTCACTGCAGCGGAAGCAGAAAAATGTAGAATGGACATGCTGGGAACATGCCCCTCAAGGAGTCCTATATATGGCACTGGAGGGCATCAAACCTGTTTACTTGGGTTATTTAATGGGAACAAAGAGGAGATTAACCGAACCTGCGACATAGAGGTATCAAAAAGCAAATTGATGCCACAAGCCATAGGGTTGTCAGACGGGGTGTGGGCGATAGCGTTGGAGACAAAGAATTGTCTCAGGTATGCAAAGGGAGACCAACACTAACCATTACAGCCACCCCGCCACTATCTATCATAAGCTTACCTATGGGATGCACAGCCTTCGGCACGTCTATCACACATCCGCCTTTTTACCAAGCGGAAGAAAGATTTGAATCTAGAGATTCTTTCCTTGCTCTCTCAAACATCTCATCGGCTCGTTGGACAGACTTGTGGAAACCTCTCGTTAGAACATCGTTGAATGTTACTGCAAGGGAACTTTCACAACTATTAGAGAAAATATTAGGTTGGTGCAAAAATAATTTCGTTTTCTCACATAGTAACATATGTTAGAAAACGAAATTATTTTTGCACCAACCTAATAGAAAGAATCGATTTACAAGACTTAGTTGATCAACTAGAGACGATAGATGGGGAGGTTCTTCCCCAGGGAAGTTGGACCACTAAATCTGTAGCCTTGTTATTAGTTGGGGGATGTATTTTGGTAGGGATAATATTAATAATAATTCAAGTAGTTTGGGGAAGGCAGTGGTTAAAAAGATGTAGAAGAATTATGCCGGCGAGAGGACTGAATAGCAAAAAGGGTGGATCACCTGTTGAAACCACGGAGACCCAAGGGACAGAGAACCCTGAAAATGATCCTGCGAAAGGAACCCAGGCAGAGGAACGGTTGCAACTAACGGCCGTACGATTGGAGGTTAAAAAAAAAAAAATGAAAAAGAAAAGAACTGATATTCCATATTCCTCTTCCTTCTAACGGACAGGGTGCTCCAGGAGCATGCACTTAAAGAAAAAATGTGTGTACTTAAAAAAAAAAAAAGTGAAAAGAGGAAGGGAGAGAGCAAGAAACAACTGTGCTTGCGAAAAAAAAAAGAGACGATGATGAAAAAAAAAATTTTTTAGAAAAACATTTTAGAAACATTTATTTTTTTTTCTTGTTGTTCTGTTTAAAAGAAAAAAAATGAAAGAAAGGAAAATGGAATAGGTTTGGAGAACTTTAAACAGTTGAAAAGGAGACTGATAATGAGGATTAGTTACGTCGCTCCTATATTTATGCAGTGGACTTGCTCAGAGTTATGACTGTTATATTTGTGTTATTTAAATTTTTAATTTTTTTTTCTTTGGTGGGGAGGTGGAAACATTCCCCTCTCTTGATTTTATTGGGTAAACTATGCTTCAATTATTCTGTCGGGCGCCATTGACCCCATTGGGAGGGGGCGTCCTCAGCAAACTTCCATCATGACGAGGTTTCATAGGAGGGAGCAGGAAGGCCCAGGGATTTGTGGTTTATCTTTCAGGGCTGGAAATTGGTAACAAGAGTTGAATTGACAAAGAGTAGAACCTCTTCCAGAAATAAAAGGGAATAGATGTAAATCGGAAAGCAAAAACTTTAAGTTGGGAAAGGTGTTCGTTAACGAAGAATTGATATTCAAACGTAGCGATAAACCAACTGCGTGGATTCATTAATGCCACCGGCTACGAAGACAAAATTGATTAATTGGTTGTGGAAAAAAAGAAAAAATTAATAAGAAATTTCATAATTAATGGTTATGGAGGGGAAGAGAATACCCCTGTGGAATCAAAATCATTTTTGTGGTGATGGCGTGTCGACCCGAAGAAGCATCGTGTCATGACTTTATTTGTGTTTATTGTAATTTATTAACATTAATGACAAGATCCGTTGGGGGAGGTAATGTGACACGATAACTAGGCGTATATTAAGGTGGATTTCTAAAATATGTATTTTATTTTAATAAATTAAGAATAGAAATCGGTTAAGAATAGAAAAATAGTTTAAAAACATGTGTTTCGTTTAACAAAAGTACTAAGGGAAAAAGAAAAGGAAAAAATAAATAAATAAACGCTTTTCTTTTATAAGTAAATTTGTGGAAGAGAAAAGGGCATCAGATTACTGTTATATCCTACCAGTCTTCCAATAAAATAATTGACTAAGTGATTTGATGTGATAAAAGATAAACGTTTAGGAAATAGATTTTAGATGACCAGGTCAAAAACTGTCTTTACGGTATTTCGACAACACATTAAGGAAATAAAGAAAAGATAGAATTTTCCCTTTCTCCAGGCAATCAAAAAAAAAAAAAAACGCCTAACTGCTGAGAAAGTGCTAGGACTATAAAAAATATCCGACGGCCTTCACACGAAGATTTGTTAAGATAAAAAGATTTAAAAAAAAAATCCTGGAAAATACATCGTTGGAGGCCAAGAGTAGACGGAATGTCCACGGGATGTTTACACATCAAAGGAAGCAAAATTTAAGTACCTTGAAATTTTGAACTTAAAGTCGCGAATGCTTATCTTTTGTTTCACACCCGGTGGTCTAGTGGATTCCGATTATTTCAATATAAATACAAGTGATTTTTCCGAGCCGGGCAGTTCAGCCGGGTGTGTGCTTGAAGTAGCCACGTGTGTCTGGCACACTGAAGAAGTGAAACTCCGTTCGTCTGAGTCGGTCGGTCGGTTCGGCAGTTGATCTCCATTAGTTAGAATTAGAGCTGAGTGTCACATCGCCTACCCCAACGGCAACACTAAGTCTGGACGAAATAAAGCGTCGATTGAACTCATCTAAGTTGTGTAAGTTCGTTCCTTCAATGTTTTATCTTGTGCCCCCAGCATGAGACTTCGACTTTTTCAACCAACCCCCGGCAACATCACAGCGTGGAGAACGGCCGCCGGAGAAGTTACACGGAGCTCAACAAAGGGGTGTCACACTAGACTAACCTAATATCTGGGTGGGTTGCCTCTGTTCAACTCTGTTAGGACAAAATCCTGTACCTAACCGACATCCAAGTGCCACTCTAGGTCAGCCCCTTTCACTCTACACATTCGCGCAAGATTTACCCACCATTTGCCAAATTCTGATGAAGGGAGCCGCTGCCTTTCCGTCCTAATCTTGACTTTAAGCTGATGCTTAAAGAACAAGATCAGTTGGGAAGAGGTGAACTTCTCGCCATCATAGAATTCCTTCTGACGCGTCGTCCAAACCTTGACTCTCATAAACCCTAGTAAGCAACAGAACACATAGTGTTCAGCCTTCGTCAATTGCGGCACCACATTGCTACAAACAGAACTGGTTTCCCTGCAGCATGCGAACCATGAGGCCTTCAACAAACTTGTACAACGGCACTGCCGTCTTGCACTGAAAAATGGCGTGACCAATGGTCTCGACTTCCCCAGTACAGCGACGACAGTTTGGATATTTCTCCAAGACTGCTGAACAAAGTCTCTTGCCGACCCAGTGGGCCCCACGAATCATCCGCCAGGTGAGTGATGCCTAATCATTATTGAGACATTTCAACACAGGCGCCCAAGGCCATATCGAGCGAGCCTCCTGCTTCGTAAGACCGAGCTCGTCGATCAGATCATCTTGAACGGACCCTCTAACTAACAATCGATACAATGCCTTACGAGACAACGCCTGGGCGTCGGAGAGGCCATCCGTCGTCCGTAAGAGGAGCTTCAAAGCACGACGACATTCGCGGTAGAAGGAGCACTCGGCACGAGGTGTACGGCCGGCTTCCTCCTCGCACGAGTGCACACTTCTCAGGGATGGGAAATGTTTTCGGACATCTTCTTTCCAAAAGGTGCCCACCTCATCCAATCCGCGACACATTCGGTCTAGAAAGGCATATATTGAAGAATCTCATTGCTAGGCATACCCAGACCGCCTTCAGAGGGATGAAGGCAACAGATCTCGCGAGATACCATAGGGGCCTTGTCTCTCCACAAGACAGAGAACAAGGTCCGTACTAATGACATTAGTCTGGCATACGGGAGTGGAAGCACAGAGAGTCGGTGCAGGAGAATCAGATATATGTGTGAAACACATACCCTCGCCCTTCCCTTCAGGGAAAGTCTCCTCCGAGACCACAGATTAACCGCGATCTCGGCCTTTCCTTGTACCTCCGACCAATTCATTTCCAACTGGAGATCAGGATCAAACCAGACGCCGAGTATCTTGATCGGCCCATCCGTCAAGAGGAAAGGTCTCGGAAGAGAAACTCCCTTCCACGCACCTAACGGCAAGCCCACAGACTTATCGCGGTTGATCTTGGCCCCTATCACCATCTCATACCCACTGATCTCTTTGCTGACTTCGTCAATTTCGGCTCTGCTCGACACAAGAACCGAAACGTCGTCAGCATAGGCAGAATACCTGGCTGAGGTGGAAGCCCCAGGCAGGGAACTTCCGCGCAGGACCGGATTCGCCTTTAACTTGCGAAGGAATGGTTCCAACGCAAGAACGTAAAGCAGAGGCGAGAGCGGACAACCTTGACGAATGGAGCGAGACAATACGAAAGGCTTCGATCTTACCCCATTCACTTCCACCAGCGCACCGGGGGTCGCATACAAAAGTCGGATCCAGGAGCGAAAGTCGGCTCCGAAACCGGCCGCCGAAAGAACAGCCTCCAGAAATCGATGGTCAACCCTATCGAAGGCCTTGGACTGATCTAAATTAATCAGCGCGGCTTCACTGTCGACTTCACTCAAGCGTACCATATGAAGGTTATCCTGAATAGTCCTACCCTTCACAGCACAAGTCTGTTCAGGGCCAATCAGACTAGACAGGACAAGCTGCAAACGGTTGGCTAAGATCTTCGCCAAAATCTTTAAGTCAGTATTTAACATCGTTAAAGGGCGAAAGTTCCCTAACCCATCCCCACCGTCCTTGTCCTTACGCAGCAACTTGATCACACCCCTGCTGAAGCGTTAAGGTAAAGACCCCTGCTTCATCCAGTGGTTGAAAATCAGTTCCAGCAAAGGAACAAAAACGTGCGACAACCTCAAGTAAACTTCGTGGGGAAGACCATCTAATCCCGGAGACTTATCCAGGCCAACCTGCTTCAGCGCTTCCCAGATTTCTGACTCTGTAATGGGACCCTCGCACCTAACCACTT
Source organism: Acanthosepion lycidas (assembly GCA_963932145.1). Taxonomy (NCBI): domain Eukaryota; kingdom Metazoa; phylum Mollusca; class Cephalopoda; order Sepiida; family Sepiidae; genus Acanthosepion; species Acanthosepion lycidas. Next base: position 91,075,253 of record OZ010572.1, on the reverse strand, counting down.
CAGCTGCCTTGAGGCAGGGAAAGTCAGCTAAATAGGCGTCGAACTGAGCAGAGCTCAGACCGGGCTCCCTGGTGAAAAGATCCTGAAAGTAATCCCGAAAAACCTCACATATGCCGGCGTTTGTAGTCACGGTTCGCTTATCCGGCAATGTGACGCACGCTATATGTCGCCTAGATGCGTTTCGATTCTCCTCTGCGCCCAGTTCAGCGGCCATATTCGTTGCCTCAGAAGACATTCTTTTTAACCTAGCCCTAACTATCAGAGCTTGATCCTTTTTGATAAGCAAGGAGGACAACTCTGCCTTAGCTAAAGCTATATCCCCACTAACACGGGATTTCACAGCCCGATCAACTTTATTTTCTAAAACCGTTTGCGCCGCTAATCTATCTAGATTGAGTCGACGACTAAATTCGGCAGCAAACGTTCGAATTTTAAATTTTAAATTGTCCCACCAGGCATTTCCCACAACCGCACCCGTCAATTCCCTTTGTATCATTAGTAAAAGCTGGTCCCGGAAATTCTGCTCACTAAATAGTGAACAGTTCAATTTCCAGTAACCAACCAACCTAACCTTAGGCTTATCTAAGTTTACACGGACCCGGAAAAGCCTATGATCCGTATAAACTATGTAATGGAAACTTGGACACACTAAGAGCCCTACATCGACTCTCCTAACTAAGACTCGGTCCAGGTAGCTCGCAAGGGTCCCAGGAGCCGAGTTGCCAGTAGTTGTCCAAGTCCATGCTACCTCCCGAGGGTGTTCATTCCGGAACTTATCGAAAAGATCAAACCCATCGATAAAGTCCCGAAATGGTTTCACATCCGGGTTGTTAGTTGTCGAACAATCACGTGGTCAAGATAAACACTCAGTTGTGGAGCAAGCTGAGGTAAAAGAAAAATAATTCAACCTTGAGAAAGAGAGCTATTTATGGTGCAATGGAGCATCTCATTGTGCTAAAGTGGGATAGTCCATTGCTTGGGCTGTGATTGGCTTCTGGTACCTGAGTGGCGGTATTTCTATATAAATACCAGCTTGATTCATCAGTTAGTTTGCAGGGTTTGTATTAAGTTACAACCTGCTTTATTTTTGTCTGCCAGCTGGACGCTAGCTGGGACTTTTACGCCGGTAAGTGCTGTTTATTGTCTTGTTATTCTACAGTTTTTGCCCTATACGATCTATATCGGGGTCAAGGACGGCATTCCAATCCCCCGCTAAAACTACCCGACGAGACGTCGTCAAGAACGGCGCGATCTGCCGAAACAAAGCAGGCCGCTCGGAATGGGTATTGGGCGCATAAACCCCAATGAGACGTAGAACCTTATCCTTTATGGTAACATCCAACACGCAAAGTCTGCCCGCCGGATCCGCGAAGACAAGGGTACAAGCAGCCTTCAAAGACCTGCTCACTAGCCAAGAGACACCCCTCGAACGACCACGCTAAATAAAGGGCGAACCCTTTAGACAGTATGTCCTCACGATCATCAGAAGAAAACCGGGTCTCTTGTATACAACATACATTCACCCCGAGCCGTTGAAGGTCACGTGAGAGCCTCGCCCTGCGAGACTCGGACCTCAGGCCCCGGACATTTAAACTAGCTAACCAGAGTGACATTGTCAAATCGAATTAGGGTTGTCCTTCAGGATAGAACATGGCTGGGGTGAGGACACCGACAGCTCGTCCCATAGATCCGGACGCCATCTCATTTTCGACAGTATCATCTTGAGACAAGCCGCCGATGTCTGAGGGGTAAGTTAGTTTGAGAGCCCTATAAAGGGATGGGTGAACAAAAACGGGGACCCTCCCTTTAAGTTTTTGATTTGCTTCATCTGCTTCAGGGCCGAGAAGATATGCAGCTGGGGGCACCATTTTTAGCGACGACTGGGCCTCCTCTATCATGCCCCAATTCTCCCGCGTACCCGGGCCAGTTCTAATCACCGTCAACACTATTCCTGCAGAAGGGAAATTTTCAGTATTTTCCACATCTATGTCATTCATTTTTTTGAAGTTCCATAGAACTTGTAAGTCTTTTGGGTTCCTGGACTGCCCGAAGACCCTTTCCGCCTGGTCCCGGGATCCGCGGCAGACGTCTTCCCCTGGGAGGTAAGGTGGTTTGATGATTTTTTTCTTTTTGTCGTTGACTGTTTGTGACTCAGGGCTTCGGAACCTTTTTTTTTGTAGAGAATGAATGGGTGTTGACATGGTTGTGACATTAGGTGTAGTTCAGGGTGTCCAACCAGTAGGCGTCCTCACCGGTGAAGGTTTGGACGAATGAAGTGATTTTACTGGAGAGTTTGATACAGATTTGGGTGGAGGTGATTTTTTGAAAGTCTTTTTAGATGCAGAAGGGGAAGACGGGGCAGAGGATAGGCGGCCCGGTGCCGCCAGCGATTTTTGATTTTTACCCCGCTTTGTTTCCAGTTTTTCTTTTAGTTTTTTAAGGTCTAAAATCTTTTCCCAGCTTGGCTCATTTAATTTCGGGGCTTTTGTTGCGGTTTTTGCATAAGACGCCGAGGCGTCGCCCTCAGAGCTGGTAGAGGGAATGGGGCTGTAGGTGCCATTGTCCCTGGGGTCATGATGGGACTGAGGAACCGCTGTTTGGGTCTTCCCCTTGCCCCTAACTACGAGGCGCCATTCCCTCTCATCCTTCTCCTTATCCACACTTGTGGAAGGCGTCGGTTTAGGGGGCAATGTGGGTACGGACCCAACCGAGGGATTTTCCGCACCGGTCCGCCTCGCAGCTAGGCCCACTACAGGCGCCGCGGATTTTACCTTCTCGGCCAAGGGGGGATTTTGGTCGCCTGAGACCGGAACTCCAGGGGCTTCTTCCCTGGGCAGGAGGAGGAAAGGTGACCAGTCTCTCCACAACTCCAACAAGTAGGTTTCCTACCGGTCACAATGACCGGCATTTTCCGGTCGCCAAACTCCAAACAGTTGGGGACGGACTTGAAGGCATTCTGATCGAGCATGATATCGAAAGTCCATCTCCCGTTCAAATTGTCGGATAGAGCCCGTAAAATTTGGCCGAACTGCATAAAAAATTCAGCCAGGTGCTCTCCCGAAATTTGAGGAGGAACCTCAAAAACGGCCACCCTGGTCCTTCTGCGGCCTTCGTACTCCGTTCTTAGAATTAGATCTTTTGTTATCAATTCTTTATTGGCCATAGCCAGGCAATCTTCTGGCGTGGGTAGCAGAATGTCCCACATGAAGAACCCAGTACCATTAATTACTCTTTGGGGTTTTATCCCCAGGGACAAAAGTGATTTAATCACTATTTCTTTCGTGGAGCGACAAATCTTGCGTGTTTTCTTGTCCACCACGAAAACGGACACCATTCCCTTTGAGAACATATCGAGTTCTTGGACATCTTTGACGAGCCCATCTTTATTTACAAGATGGGCGTAACCTTTCGCCTTATCCAAGAAATCCGCCATGTTCAAAATGCAACTTGGGGGGAACTTCCAACAAGAGGGCAACTCCTCGGTTGTCTTAGATTGTGCCTCCTTCGACACCTCTTCTTTTTTGCTTGAGACCTGCCTGGTCTCACCTTTTTTTGAGCCACTATCACGGTCATCTAAATTAGGGGCAGCATTTGCCCGTTTTTTAACGGATTTATCCGGCGGGTCGGCCTTAGCCGCCCCAAGAAGGTCTTTTTTAACATTAGACCGACTGACATCGTTGGCCATGATGAAAAAGTGTGGAGACTTCCACCTGCGGGTCTCTATCAAACATTTACCAAAAATTGGGGAAAGGAGTTGGGGGAAGGCAATAAAAAAAACAGCCTTGATAACCCAGGAAATTAAAATTACAAAAGCAAAGACAATAAAAACTTGTAAAAGTAAAATAAAATAAAAGACAAACTAGATCAACTGAAAGAAATAAATAAACAGGTAATATTTTTTTTTTAAAATAAAAATAAAAATGGCGCCCAAAGGCAGCCGAAAATAAAAGAAAAAACAATAACAGAAAAACTCCTCTCTTTTTTGTCAAAATTTAAATTAAAATGTACAAGAAAGAAAAAGAAAAGAAATAAAAAGTCTGGTTTGAAAAAAAAAAAAAAAAAAAAAATTAAACAAAAAAAAGAAATGGAAAAAAAAATACTTAAGCAATAACTTAACAGAAAAGACTTGGTGGGCCGAATAAAGTTCGTTGATTTAAGCAAGAAAGTTCGTGAAGTATTTGAAGCAAATCCTCTTGGGTCAAACAAGTTCGTCGCACAGTAATAAACAAAAAATACAATTACAAATATTCAAACGGTCAGAAAAAAGCCAGAAAAAGACGTAGGGCTGAACTCCCTGCTTCCTCTTGAGGCGCAGCATTTATTACCTATGGAATAGTCCATTATGTTATTATGGGTAAGGTCCCATAACAATATCCAATTCTAGAAATTTGACATCAAAAATCATTTGTACAAAAGATGATAATAATAATAATAATAATAATAACAATAATAATGAATCTCTGAACATTTCTGAACCACTTGGAAGTGGCTGAGTAGATATCTTGCCAGAAAATGTTTGTCCTGAATTTTTTTTTTACCCTGACTGCGAATTGGATAGAAGTTCTTAATGATGGTGACAATAAAAGCAATATTTGCACTGGAGCAACTGACGAGATATTTAGTCGATATGGGTCCAAGTGATCGACATTTATCGGTTTGATGTTATAATACTCATAAAGTGAATATCTGCAGACGTACATATTAATCAAAATAACAATTTTATATGCATGTGCATATTTACAGAAATTCATATTTTTGGGTCATTCCATTTCAAATAAACTAACGGCCATAGATGACCATGCCTCTCAGAAATATCTGGGAAAATTCACAGGTGTTCCCTGATCAAATTTGTTTATAAATCCCAAATATTAGATCTGATACAGGTCTAATATTTGGGATTTATCAAGTTCTAACTGTTTTAAAATCACTGCATCTTAAAATTTCACTGAATTCTTTTTGCGTTATGCTAAATAAAGCTTTCAAATAAATTCTGACATTTATAGCTTGAAATATATTGCATGTACAGATTTTAAACATGTCTAAAATAGTTAATATTTACTGTAGGTTACAAAAAATATAAGCTTTGGTGGTCTTTATGTACTTTTATTTTTAAAAGGATTTGAAATTGACCAAAATACCAAAAAACCGTGTCTACCTTGAAAGTTTCTCATTTACAAAATATGTCAAATACAACATCCAAATTAGTTTTACTGTCATTTATGACCTAATAGATCATTTCTATGCAATAACCATATTCATTCCTATTATATGAATGTTAGTAATAATGTTTGAAATTGTTTTTAACATCCAGAAAAATTGTCTACTTTCATGGCATCAACAGATCAGTTCGTCAGTTTAAGAAAACCTTTATATTTTTACTACGTCTGTGAAAATCATTGTAACATTTCCGTCTTGTTGATAAACTTCTGTTTGGGATTAAAACATTTTTATAGAACACTCCTCATGACGAAATTATAGTTTTTCGATTTTGACACTTTATAATTTTGATAAGCATCAAGAAAATTTGAACGTTGGTAGCTTTATAATTTCCTATGCAAATAAATTATTTTTAGCTTCATTTTACCTTTGTTCGAAATATTTGAGATTCTATGGGCCTTTAAAAATAACTTTTTGGATGATCTAATTTTTTTAACTGAACAAGGTAACTAATCCAAAGCCATTATAATAAAGATTTTCCTAGATTATTTTAATTTTAAATACATGAAGTCAAAATGGTGAAAATTACAATTTATTCATGCTAAGCAATTTCATTTATAATCAAAAACATATACAAGCCATAATTAGTAATTATTAATGCAAAAATCATATTAAACATAAAGGAAAAACAAATATTTAGGTTGTGTTATAATTAATACATTCAGTAATAAATCACTATTTCACCTAATGATAATTTCAACGTATGAGAATAATAATTAATACAGTGAATCATTAGATGGAGATGCAGGTTGAAAAGCTTCTGAATGTACATTCATAATTTGTCCTACGAATTAACCTTTTAACAGGTTCTTCTAACAAGCGACCTTTGGAAGACGACTGATCTCCAGTTCCTTAACATTTCATTTTGATGACCACCTAACCAAGTCTAGTATGACGCCGATAATTAGCAGTCTCTATAATGACACTACACCCGCCCCATCTATCAGTAGTTATCACCGATGGTGTCATCACATCCGCTTCTGTGCAAAATTATTTGCTGGACATCGTTGTTTTTCGACATAAATAATGACACCAGTTACAACTGACATAGTTACCATGATTCAATTTCTCTTATTAATGTCTGTTGCCAATTTGGTTGTTTTTTTCTCCATATCTTTCAAAGTATGTTTTTTTGTTTTTGTTGTTTTTCTTATCGTCTCACCCCAAGCAAAGTGACAATGCCACTAGGAAGCAGGGGGGTTACCAGGAGTAAAAGAGATTGAAGAGAATTTAGCGCGAAGAAGTGAGGAAAATGAAAACAAAATAATAGAATTCAGGAAGACAGAAGATAGCGAATTAAATTTATGAAGATTGTAGGTGACAGGGAAGGAAGTAATCAGAAGGGAGTTTCACAGACGAGAAAAGAAACTATTAGAATAAAATAGATGGTTGTGTCTAACTAGTTCAACAGCAAAACGGTGAGACCTAGGTTGCTAATCTAATATTGCAGCTTAAAACCATGCAATCAAGGTACCAAGGGGGAAAACTTGCCAGAATAATGGTCATGAAAATATTTGTAGAAAAGACAGAGTGAAGCTATATTAGGCGCAACTCCGCCTCCTCAGGTTGCTGTTGTCGTTATGGTTGTTGTTGATTTTGTCGTTGTGGCTGCTGTAGCTCTAGTTGTAGCTGCTGCTGTTCTTCCACCTGTGGCTGCTGTGGATGTTGTTGCTGCTTCAGCTAGTGCTCCTTTGCTGGCTGCTGCTTCTGCTTTTGCTGCTGCTTACCAGCATATGGCACTTGATTTTTGCCAATACTTTTGGCCCGACATTGAAGCTCTTCAAGGCCTCCTCCGTAGTCTACCCTCTGACAATGATCAGATTTTAATATCAGTGGTCAGCAGAGTGATCGTCATCGTCGCTACCGCATCCAATGCTGCTGGTATACTGATGAGTTCATTACCAGCGATATACTGCCGGTAGTGCTCCAGCATGTCAGTATAATATTTCGACTCCTTTTGGGGCCTATTAGAGGTTCAGTCTGAGGTGAAAAACCTTTCCATCCGACCACAGTACAAACAATTAATTCGAAAGGTTCAAACAGACAACAAAGAAGTGACAGACACAATGGACAAAACTTGGAACATAAAAGACATCACTTACACAAAGAACTTCATTTGACACAAGATTTCAATCCGTACTTCAGTTTGGCATTTACGCGACCGCACTTCAATTCTGTGACGTAGAAGTATTTCATTTTGCATATCTCACTACATTGAAAAAAGGTTAAATATGTTGTGTCTGGCTGTAATACAGATATGAAAGCAACAATAAAACTATATCTACATTTTTATTTTCTCCCCAGGTTCTACAAAAATGGCTAAAATTCGTTCAACGAAAAATCTAGCTCCCGTCCATTTGGCGTGGCTTAATTTATGGTCATTAATTAAAAATTATCATTTCTAATTTCGCATAAGCGAAATTTTCTCAGCCTGGTTTTGTTTAAAAATAAAAAAATTACCAGGTAGTTCTCTGGTCAGCCATTCCCTTAACCCTACCAAGGTCATTGCACTCCAAATACCTTAGGTTACACAAAAAAAACTCTATTCACAGGTCAAAACTTATCCGTCCTACTTATATATTGTGTTTTGGTAACCGGTACTTTGAAGTCATTAACCAGCTGTTACCTTAAGGATCGCCATATGACTTCTTGTGGTATTATCACCTTTCCCTAAGTAATTTTTCTGGTTTTAGAAAATTAAGCTTTTCTTTTTGGAAAAGAGAAAGCTTCCTTCTTCTCTCGGTCTGTCTATTCATTAACACTTTTCGTCTCGTTCCGAGCTATGTTCTTGGATTAACCCCATCGTTCTATTTACCAGTACCAGATAGTGTCACACAATGTGTGTGGCATGGTGAGTCTTAGCCATGAAGGTTAGGACTGGTGAAACTAAGGAATATAATTCATTTGGATAGCGATAGAGCAGCAAGAGACTTGCGACGTTTGGAAAAGGGTGTGTAGAGTGAAAGGCCGCGGATACGTTCAATTTCGGCCTGATGTAGCTCTTGTAAAGGTAGAGGATATCAGTTTGTTGGTTGGTTGGGTTTTATGGCATATCAACCACTGTGAGTCATTTAATACCAAATTAAGGTATATATATATATATATATATATATATATATATATATATATATATATATATACATACACACACACACACACGCACACTCAAACACACAAACACACTCAAACACACACACACACACATATATATATATATACACATACACATATACCTATACATATATTAAATATAGAGTACTATTAAACATATCGCTGGCAACATTATTTTTTCAAAAACGCATAGCTGGCAACATTATTGTTTCAAAAACACATAGCTGGCAACATTATTTTTTCAAAAGCGTATAGCTGGCAACATTATTTTTTCCCAAAAACGTATAGCTGGCAACATTATTCATTCCAAAAAACGTATAGCTGGCAACATTATTTTTTTAAAAACATATAGCTGGCAACATTGTTGTTTCAAAAACGCATAGCTGGCAATATTATTTTTACCAAAAAACGTATTGCTGGCAACATTATTGTTTCAAAAACGCATAGTTGGTAACATTATTTTTTCCAAAAAACGTATAGCTGGCAACATTATTGTTTCAAAAACGTATAGCTGGCAACATTATTTTTCCGAAAACATTATCTGAAGCCTTGTTGTTGGACGTAGTTTATCGTCATACCCAGGACGCAGGATATCAGGAGGAGTCAGATACTTACTGAAGCGTTACAGGGATTCAACCATTTTTTCAGTATCTTTAGCGATGGATCGTATGTACGAGTTCCACTTGTGGTCTGGTTTGAGCTTAAATCCGTAAGAGAACACCCGTTCATCGCGATAAGTGAAAATTCAGGCCCCTCGGTTTTGATGGAACGTCACTAGTTTGGTTTTCAATGTATTGAATTTGATAAAGCGAATATAACCAGAGGCAAGATACTTTGTAAGCCCCTGCAAAAACAGAAGACATTACATTGAAAAATGAAGCAAAGCATTTATATGCCATGTATATGGTTTGGTTTTCAGTTTAATTTTTATGTTTACACATAAGATGTTCACTTCTCCTTATATGCAGACACGTATGTCTATCTATTCAGATCGTGCATATGTTTATGCGCGTGATGACAACCTGCCTAATAAGGTTAGTCTGATATGTGCCTGTAAAGCAAACTGCTCTTACCCAAACGAGAATTAATTCTACAAGATTTCTGTTTCTGTGGGATCTGATGCCAGAATGTTAGCTGTAGATCTTTTAAATGTCGTAGTGTAAACAAAGTGTTGTGTGTAAATCTAATAATTGAATAGTGGGATTGAGATTTGTGCAGTTTGATGGTCAGTGAAAAACAAGAAAGTCTGAAAACATTTTCGTATAATTTCTGCTGTTTATTAGGGCACACATTGGTCATCTGAAAGATGCAACTTATTGTAAAGGATCGTACGTGGTCTTCAATAATGTTGAGTTATGGGATAAAGGAACTTCTACGTGAATTATATTATAGAGCTGATATCTCTCTCGAGTGAGACCCCCCATAGAGGAGAACATGACTAAAGACTGTGTGTACGCTATCCCGTGCAGCTGCGGAAAGGAATATAAAGGAGAGACAGGCCGCCCCCTCAAGGTAAGGCTTCAAGAACACCAGAAAGCTGTAACGCGAGGGGAAGTAGAAAAATCAGGCGTGGCTGACCACATATGGAGAGAGAAGGGAGATCACCATCCCCTGTGGGATCATGTTAAGATCATAGACAGGGAACACCATTGAAAAATTCGTAAACTTAAGGAATCAGCACATATGCTAGGCCACGAAAATCTCCTGAGCCGACCAAGCATAGAAATAAATACAATATGGGAACCAGTAATAAGGAGTGCCAGAGAAAAGCAATGATATCAAAGATGCAATATGAGCTCTGGTAAAAACATTGCAATGATAACAGCAAAATTGCAATATGAGCACTGGTAAAAAATGATTGCTGAAAACATTAGGTTTATAATACCCAGAAATTCATACCCAAGAACATATGGCACAGTGGATAAAGGCGTTGGTTAGATCCAGTGACAGACCCAAAAGAGTGTGAGTTCAATACTCGGTTAAGGTAGTGGAGAACTTTCAGGAAAATTAGCAGGAGATAACTGATAACTGACATCCATCAAACATGGCACGTGAAACTAGAACAGTCTACCCCAGTGATCGAAATAAAGGGTTTAGTTCGAGATTCCAACCACCTGAAGAAGGCCGAAACGTTGTGACAAATATGGCGACAAAGATGAGGACAATAGTCCGACTAATGTAAATACTGTAAAAAATAAATCATTTGAAGCTTGTATTAGGTTGGTGCAAAAATAATGACGTAATAATGTCGTTTTTTGACATTAAAAAATGTCATTATTTTTGCACCAACCTAATATATAAAATAATGTGAAAAAACACCTAGAGTAAAGACATTATTAATCAATGTGTTGTTTGTATGGAACATTTTTTTTACATGTTTTGTTTCTGGGCGATCCTATGCCTGGTTCTGAAAAAAAAACTTATTGACAAGGGAACTACTTCTCATAATTTTTTTCAGCAAATCAGAGGAATAGAATTTGATACCTGCAACAACTTTAAAAGGATTTGTTAGCCTAGCGACACAAAAATAATCGAAGCAACTATCAGGCTTAAATTACTATTCATTCACGACCCGAATCGGAGTGAATAGTTAGCAGTGTATGTCATCAGATCGAGTTATCTTCAGCAGTGTGTTGAGAAGATTACGCTGAGTTCCGAGATACCATGTGGCCAACCAACGACTCCAAGCAACATTCGAAAACTTAATACAGACAATTTTGAACAAATTTTGCCTTGAGAATATTGACGGGTACTGCTGAGTAATTATTGCTTCCAAACCTTGATCCGTTCTAACTACATACGGTCGGCGTCATTGTCATTTGATTTGGTAAATTACCGAATTTATATTATGGGTAAGCCGAATCATCCTTTTGAATCCATCTCAACACTGATAAGACAGCAAAGATATTATATAGATTGGCAAAAATAACAATTATTTGCACTCACAGAAATCTACTTAGCAAACCTGATATTCATAATACCAATCGACGATATACTCAAATGGGCGGGACAATTCTAGGAGCCAGTTGACGTAGATTTAACAAATTGCAATATCTTTTCTCGAAAGCAGGCGTCCAAAATATCTAACGGATTTCCGTTGACTTTGCTTTCTTGAACAAAAGGAATCTTATCGGCTATATAAGCCCGTGAAATTGGTTTTCTGGTGCACTGATGTGAGGAATTCTGAATTCGCTCTGTGTAGCAGGACATCCAGGAAGGAAAAAAAAACATTAATTTTCCACATGTAAAGCTCAAATCTTCGCTTAATGAGTTAACTGATTCATGAAATATTCCAACTCCAACGTCATTATCGAATACACAAAAGTACCATCGATATATCTAACATACTAATTCGATAATACGTGTAAGAAAATCTTGCTCGTAAAAAGAACAAATATTTGCCCCTGTCGGCCCCAAAAGACTAACCATAGCGATCCGTCTATTTGCCTATTTGTTATCGAAGCTAAATTCTACAGACATGGTTTGCGAACTTAATAATGGCGGCTTCAGAAATACAAGGAGGATTTGCAGACAAATGAGTCTCATACAAAATATCAACGCGCCAATAGTCTGTTGTGACAGTAAACATGTGAATAAGCAGTTCATGTCGAATGGGTATATAAATTTATCCTCAAAACTGAAAGTACAGTTCTGCATATAGATGGCAAAAGTGAATGAGTCGACATAATTAAGCATACAACAAAGCAACAAAGCAGCCAAACACTTTGCCAGCTTGTGCTATACTGTCAGAAAAATTGAATGTAAGGGAATATTATCTTTATGTGTTTTGGGCAAACCTTACAATTGTGACGCAATCCTCAAGCCTCATAGCTTTAAAATGTCAAACAGAAATAAATTATTTTTTTTAACTAAACAGAATTCAACTCAGTTGATTTTGTTCTATCATGTTTTATCCGCATGTTCGTGGACCAAATCAAAACCTCATTCATATCAAGTGCTCTTCGGAGTTGCTACTATAATTCTGTATTCAGCACTCCTCATTCAACAACAGACGTTTCACTTACTACAACTGACCTATCGACCCCCTGACAGGTCAGAACATTAACTGCAAGGTTGACACCTTTCTCTGTATCTTTCTAACGGACATTTTTAGAGCTTTATCAAAGAATATAATTATCAAATGAACATTTTTCTCTAATTAGTATTAAGTATTCACAAACGATAGTTTGAGAACACTTTCACACTTTTCTTTCCATGTAAATTTATTGTAAGTAAAGAAATTATCTATTTCACACTACGTAAGGATCTTTTTTGTGTGCCTAATGAACTATTTTTTCCGACATGGGAAAATTTCTCTAACATTTGATCATTTTGAATATTTATGCATAAATGAGTAGAAATTTAATGCATGCATCAGACCCAACGTTGAACTTTAATAAACTTGAAAAAAGTAAAAATAAAATCATAGGTAATTTTTACTGGTTCATCATTTATCATTGTCGCATTCTTTATAATTAGCATGATTTAATCAACGGTATTAAGTAGAGCTTGGATAAGGAATGGAATTGTGGTAGAATTAAGATTATTTTTCATACCACGTGTGTGTCTTCAGGGAAAAGATGTAAAAGCAAAAAAACACAAAAAAGAAATCTCACCTCATCGATAATGCAGTTGTGAAAATTATTGTTAATCAATGTTTGTTTACAATGTCGTTTGAATTCACTGAAGAATATTTTTCGAGAGGTCTACTCACTTTAGAAAATTTGTCTTTATCACTGCTATTTTATATTATTCTCGGTATTCACTGTTATAATTGAGAACGCCTGAGTTCTTAATGTTTTTTAATGATTTTATTATATAGGTTTATATATATATATATATATATATATATATAGTAGGCTGATAAAAAAAATAGAAACCGAAATAGACTATTATTCAGGGGTCTCTTGGATGATGGTCTTGAGGCGATCATAATAAAGTTGTCTTCCTCTCTTTCGTTCTTCTCTCGTCCGGATGATTGCTAGTTGGTTTGTTTGGGGGCAAAATGAGAAATTCAACAAAAGGTATTTTTAAAGTTATCTGTTAAAAAGTACAGACGCACGGCTCTTAAAATTAAAAAAATTCCACAATGTGTTACAAAAATGAAAAAAAACAAAACAAAAAAAACAACAAAAAACAATCATTTGTCAGTTAATTACAATTAACAAAATAATTTTAAACTTGATAGACGCAAAAATTTCAAATGATCAGTGTACACAGAAATCACAATGGAAATGCACCATAACAAAATGACGCCAGTCATTCTTTTCAAAAAAAAAAAAAAAAATCCATTGCGTTCATGTAGGTGAATTCAGGCTTCCACGTGGCTAAAAGGCTGTCAGACATATAAAATTTGGATGCACCCAAAAACATTAAACGTGCTAATCAAACACAAACAATAGATTTCCGCACATGATCTAAACACTTGTAAAAAGACAAAACAAGCAAAAAAGTCTCTTACTAAAATAATTCATGAAAATTGACATTGTTATATCAGTGTGTATGCGTGAGTGTGGGTGTTCATTGTCCTTTCCTCCTTTCTTTTCCCTGCTTCTTCTTTTTTTTCTATTGTCTGTCCCTCAAAAAAATTCTGTCAATGTTACTTTTTCCTCATTTTTTCATCATTACTTCCTATTTTGGTTTGTTGCTTAGATCTGTGTGTGTGTGTATGTGTGTGTGTGTGTGTGTGTGTGTGTGTGTGCAGTAGAACAAATTGATATAATCGTACTTACAGAGTGTCCAATATGTCTAGACTACTTTTCATATTCCTTTTTTTTTTTAACTTTTTTTTTTTTTGAGTTTCCCGTCGAAAATCTTCTCCAAACTTTTCCACGTTGTATTGCAACCCACATTCTGCATCCTTCTTTTTTGGGAGAAGCTGGTCACTGCGCACCAAATAACGTATATGTTGTTTACCCCCTTTTTCTGGGGGTCTCTTAGTTGACGGGATCGATTCCACAACAAAGCTGCATTCTTCTCTCCCGTCCGTTTTCTCCAGGTCCGGTGATCGCTGTTAGAATTTTTGGATACGTTAGTACTAGGATATTTGTTCCGTAACAAGTACAAAATTGTGGTACAAGGCCGAAAAAGGGGAGGGGTTGAGGCTGGTCATCACTAACTATCTTATACCTAGCTAATCGGATTCACAACCCTTTCATACATTACAATTTACCCATTCATCATAAGAACTCGTCCATCACCAATCAATCCTCCGTGCACCATAATACCACATCCACTCTAGGGAGACTTACAAAACGCGCCCCATACCAAAAAAATATAATGATTATATATATGTAATTAAAATTCTATGGATGAATAGAATGATAGGGAGGAGGGATGAACCCAATAACAAACTAAGAATTAACAAAAAAACAAACCAAACATATCTGATGTCAATAGGGCCCTTCCAACCCTCAAGAGGCCGCTGTATTCTGCCCAGGGGACAGAATCAAGAGGCTCTCTCGCTAAGGGATTGGGAAAAGGATAAAAAAATCATACGGGCATAGGAAAATATAAAGCTGACCCAGTCGAGATAAAAAGGGGTTAAAAACAAACTGGGGAGGTTGGGAATCTCAAGCTGGATCATAACTAAAGAAGTGGCCAGGAACAGGCCGGGAACAACACTTACTCACATTAACTAGGTAAACAAAAAGCTTGTCTAACCTAACCAAGGGGAGGGCTCCACAGGAAACCACCCCGATGTGCCGTAGGTTGACCTAGAAGAGAAAATCAAGGCTAGCCCCGTTGAAACGAACCAGGCTCGCCTCTTTCACCCACCTTTCGCTAAAGACTGTCGAATGCAATCGTTTTCTATCAGTTCTAATCTTCATCTTGAGCTGATGCTCAAAGAATCGGATTAGATCCTGATGAGAAAGACGGTTGCCTCGCAAGACTTCTTTCTTTCGGGTCGTCCAAATCACCATTCGGGCAGTGGCTAACAGCGTCAGAAACACCATTCGTATCACCTCGGAAAACGGGGGCGACACATTGTCACACGCGTATGCGCGATCAATGGGCACAAGCTTTTCGGGAGCGAGACGAGCTGTCAGCTCGCCGACATGGTCCCATAAGGAGCGGATCAGGGGGCAATGGTAGAAGGCGTTTTAAGCCGCTTCTTCTAAACCAAGGCCACACCGTTCACAGTCTGGCAAATCCGCCGAGCCCCATATGAAAGCCTTGTCGTTGAGAGGCAGCCGATTCCGAGGTTCAGGGTTACTGAGGTAATCCGCCGCTGGCGCCCAAGACCAGTAGGAGCGAAACTCCCGATAGAAAACCTTCCTATGCCGTGAAAGGTCACTGGACCGCGGAACAGCCAACAAGGCCGACCGACACTCGCGAAGAAAATCCGATTGATCCCGGGGTTTACGACGGCGCGAGATAGGGGGACTGATAGTAAAGCAAGGGAACGCATCCCTAACAATCCCCGCTATAATCGGATCTCGTGTCAACGCGCGGCGTAGGAAAGCCAACCTAGAGACACGAATGTGACTCATCAAGTGTGGCATTCCCAGCCCCCCATGACACGGACATTTAGTGCAGACTCATCTGTCGACCCGATTCCCGCGTCCCCTCCATAAAATGGAGGATAGCGAGCGCTCGAGCGGCTTCCTGTGGTCGTCACAGAGAGGAAGTACGGACAATCGATAAAGAACAAGAGGGAAGATGTATGTAGCACACACCTTCGCCCTGCCCTTCACGGACAACCTCCGTCGACTCCAAATCTGACCGGCAGCGTCGACCTTTGCTCGTACTTCAGATCAATTTTTCTCCAGCTGGAGGTCGGGCACAATCCACACTCCAAGAATGCGGACATGACCGTCCGTCCAACCGAAGCGGCTCGGAAGATCGACCCCCTTTCAGGCACCTAACCGCAAGCCGGATTATTTGTCACGGTTAATCTTGGCCCCTGTCACTTTCTCGTACCGATCAAGCGCCTTCTGTACCGTCTCAATGTCGCTGCGGGGCGACACGAAAGCAGATACATCATCGGCGTACGCAGAAACCCTGCCTCGAGCCCCGCCAGGAACGGCGATTCCGCGTAGGGCCGGACTGTACGCCTCGTCCCTCAGCCGACGAAGGAGAGGATCCAAAGCCAAAGCATAAAGGAGAGGCGACAGTGGACAACCCTGACGAACCGACCTAGAGAGCACAAAAGCATCCAGCTTTCCGTTCACCAGTGCCACAGCACTGGCGGAGCGATACATGAGGCTAATCCAGCGGCAGAAGTCGGGTTCGAATCTGGTGACCTGCAGGACAGTAGCAAGGTAGCGATGGTCAACCCTATCAAATGCCTTGGACTGATCCAAACTGATCAGCGCAGCCTCATCGTCGTCTTTTACTTCCTCTATGATCGTACGGATCAGATGCAGGTTGCTCTGAATTGTTCGGCCCCTCACAAGTCTGCTCAGGACCCAACAGCGACTCGGCAACTCACTGCAAACGCTCCTGCAGGATCTTGGCCAAAATCTTAAACTCTGTTTAGCAGAGTTATCGGCCTGTAATCATCTAGTTTCCCTCCACCACCCTTGCCCTTTCTCAACAGTGATCACACCCCTGGAAATCAGGTTGGGGATGGACCTCGACCGAAACTAGTTGTTGAACACCGCAGTCAAAATCGGGACAAAGATGTGCGACATCCTCAAGTACAATTCATAGGGCAAACCATCCAGACCGGGCGACTTGCCTCTGCCGACCTTCTTCAATGCCGCGTAGATTTTGCCCTCAGTGATCTTTCCCTCGCAGAAGCCGCCTCAGTGGGCGAAAGCCGAGGAAAGTCAGCTAAATAGCTGCGAAACTTGGTAAAGCGGCTCTCGAAATGCCGCCAAAACGCCTCGCACATGTCGTCAGTAGCCCGAAGAGTACCTCCCTCCGGGGTATCGACTTGACGAATGTAACGATCGCCACCTCGAGGGACCTCTTCCCTGCGCTGATCTGCGCCCATGCTCACAGCTTCGGAAGACATTTGCTTAGCCTATATCTCATTATCCGGCCCATGTAGCGCTCACTATTTGAACGTTCCAGGGCCTCCCTAGCTAAGGATATCTCTAGGAGATCCCTTCAGCCACTGCCCGGGAAAAACTAGCCTTAAGTGTCTTCACATTTTTAGCTCTATCTAGGGCGAGCCGTTTGCTGAAATCAGTAGTGAAGGACCTAATCCTATCCTTAAGTCTCTCCCACCACTTATTATCGATAACCGCCCCCACTAGCTTCCGCTGCACTAATCTAGTTAGTTGCTCCTGGAAGTCCCGCCTGTCCAGTAAGGACAGATTGAACTTCCAGTAACCAGACATTATAGGCCTATGGTCTAACGCCACCCGGGCACAAACAAGTTTGTGAGCCGAATAGCCTACCCAGTGGGACGTGGGACAATCTAACAGATCTATGTCGGCTCTTCTAACTAACATTCTGTCAAGGTAGCTAACTACCTTGTCAAAAGGTCAATTAAGAGCGCACGTCCACATTTCCCCCCGAGGTGATCGACCCGGTATCCATCGACGAGACCAAAATCGTCAATCAGATCAACCAGGCTATGATCGCCCCTTCTCCCTCTAGCCTATCTAACTTGGGGTCCAGGATGGCATTCCAGTCCCCCGTTAGAACTAGGCGCGTTGAATCAACTAGGAACGGCCCCAACCGCCGAAAAAACGAAACCCGCTCCTCCCGGTCGTTGTGCACATCAACCGCAACGACCCGAAACGAACCACTTTTCACGGCAATATCGGCCACGATCAACCGTCCCTCGGCATCGGTATGCACAAGGTCCACCTTCGCATCAAGAGTACGTCTAACCAGCAAAGAAACTCCTCTGGCAAGTCGGTCCCCATATGTTCTCCAGCACACACGCATCGATGCTTCCAAAAAGTGGGTCTCTTCGATCGCGGCGACATCCACACCAAAGGACAAGAGGTCCCGGAGCAGGCGGCCCGCCTTACCCCGATCCCTCAAGCCCCTCGCATTCAGAGTAACTATCTTGATAGACATCTTCTAAGCCTGCAAAAAATAAAAAGAATAAGTGCATAAACCTCTTCACATACCGGGCGGAAATCTGCGCGTGTCAGGACCCCAACGGATTGTCCAGGGCTCCCAGTCCCCAACTCTTTTGTCATCCGAACATCTGGGACAATCCCACCGACGTCCGTAGGGTAGGTTAATTTAGCTGCCCAATATACAGAGTAGTGGAGTAATACGGGGACCCTCCCTGCACAGAAATGGGAAAGCTTTTTCAACTCCAGTGAACCTATCTCAAAACCCGTAATATTCGGGAATACCTCCTTACATTCCTGGAGATAGTACCAAACTTTTAAGTATCCCCCCAGTGTCCCTAATGAAAGTAATGATATCAGGGGCCTGAAGGAAATTCCTGGGGTCTTCCACTGACTTGCCATCCACGGAAGTCAGCTTAAATAGCGGACCTAGTAGGGCTTTTCTATGCGCCGACAAGTCCTTTTCCAGTTCTCTCCTGTTCACCTTGCAGATCAAGTCAGGACCAGGGAAATATTTCCCCTTCTGCCTTTGTGACTGTTTTCCAGGATTTCTCTGCTCCTGTCCCTCCTTGGTCAGTTCCTGGGGATGCCGTTGTTTCTTTGGGGACGACACATTTTGGAGGCGAGGGTGCCCTTTCCTTCCTACGCCTCTTCACCATCCTCCACTCACCGTCTGGACCCTTCTCCTTTGTTACTTTAGGAACTGCCGTTGTTGCTACTGGAGTTGTTACCAGTGCCGCAGGGGGCGCTGGAGGCTGAGGGTTTTTGGCGGGACATGCCTTTGCCATATGTCCCAAAGTCCCGCACGACCAACAATATGGTCTGCGCCCCTCCACGACTACCAACATCCGTCTGTCGCGACACATCAGAACATTGGATATATCTTGGAACGCCTGTCTGTTCACCGTTACCTGCAACACCATGTCACCAGTTGCGGTGCCTGATTTGCTAGTGATGGAAGACACCTCTTCTATTGGTCCGTATTTTGAAAAGAATGCTCCCATCCGATCCTCATTAATATCCACGGACACTCCATGAACAGTGATCTTAGTCCGTCCAGTGTCCATATATTCAGTTTGGAGCCTTAACGTCGGTGTGGTTAATGTACTCCCCGCAAGTCCTTTTGCTTCCTCTTCACTCCCAAGTAAAATCTCTCACATCGCATGAGATTTTCTCGCCAACACCTTTGGAGCAATATTCAGTTTTTTCAATGCGTCTTTAATTGTTTCCCTACTGACCCCAACCAGTTTTCGTCTTTTCACGTCGAAGGTCAGCAGGGAAATTATCTTTACGTTAACTGCTTCCAGGGCCTCCGGGATCGTGAGTAATTCATTACCCTGGATATATTTCTCCAATTTTGGTCCCAACTCATCATAATATGATGAATCCTTTTTGAGCCGTCCAGGCAGTTTTTTTCCTCCGGTGACTTTTATCTTGCGTTGACACCGTTAATACCTCCAAATTGTCCACCATGGTGGAATATTTTTCCACCATCACTTAAAATTAAAGTTTCGCCTTAAATGGCTTGTTTTTCAAGAAAAACTAAAGAAAAAGTCGAACAAAAGACAAAAGAAAAACAATTAAAACTAAAATGTGGAAAATAGAAGTTATTATGAACAAAAATAACCAACAATTAAAATAATACGAAAAAGGGAAAATAAAAACAAATAAAAAACGAGAACAACAAAAGATTAAAAAGGAAAAGTAAACAAATAAAACTAAATTCGCATAAATACAAAGAAAAACTAAGAAATTGAAACTTTCAACAAAATAAAGCAATAACAGTTGTTTGGTAGACTTTTGGCTGAAGTGAAACCGTAGAAAGACACACTCCAAGGTACGTTGGTACTAGTGAGCTAGCCAAAATAAGCTGACTCATTTTATAGTTCACCGATAGAAGGGTTAACCAATCAGAAGGCTAAAAAAATATTCAATGCGACGCGTATAAAGGCAGCCATGTTTTTTTTTTCCAAATATTCACTGCCAACCTCTGATATCGAAGACTGAAGAATTACTGAATAGCTGCTGGTGGTATTGGTGATATAGTCAGATCCGGTAGAGTGTCTAACTTGTGACTATTAATCTTTAACGTTGTTTTATTGAACAGATTACGTACTGCGCAGTATTCTATATTCATAGACTTGACGAACATGGTCAGCAAAGGTTACGAGCCCAGATTCCGACTGAATTTTGACGGAGACGAGTCAAAGTACGAATTATGATAAATCAAGTTCCTAGGCTACCTTAGAATAGAAAAACTTCATGATATCATTCTTTGCCAAGATGACCAGAAAGAAGATGATGATTTTATGGAAAGAAATGCGACCGTGTTCGCCGAATTAATACAATGCCTGGATGTCAGGAGTTTGTCTTTAATAATGAGAGAAGCCAGGGGTGACGGACGTCAAGCTTTAAGAATATTGCCTGAACATTACTTGTCAAAAGGTAAGCCCAAAATTATTGCTTTATATCTACCTTGCTACTGTCCTGCAGGCCGCCGGATTCGAACCCGACGACTTCTGCCGCTGGATTAACCTCCTGAACTAACCTCGTTAAAGAGACGAGAAAGTGAATCTGTAACAGATTATATTATACGAGCTGAGACAAATGCCTTAAAAATGGCAGGTGAGACTATCTAAGATGGGATGCTAATAGCCATGGTTTTGAAGGGATTACCAGCAACATTCAAACCATTCACGGCAGTCATAACTCAAAAAGATAAAAAATTAACTTTCACTCAGTTTAAAATTGCGTTACGTAGTTATGAAGAAACTGAAAAAATGTGTAATCCCCCAAATCAAGGAAATAACGTAATGCAACTGAGAATGTCATTTAAAAAATTCAGAAAACCAGTCCCTCAAACCTACTAGACTAGGAATTATGATATTAAAAACAAGGGTCTTAAAAACAACTATTACAACGACAACAACAGGAACAATAATAATAGAAAATCAAATATCATCTGCTTTCGTTGTGGAAGAGACGGGCATGTACGTACGAAATGTCAGTTTTATACAAGGAGTGATTTTTGTAAAAATGTAAAAGCTTTTTCGAATGAGCGAACATATGCTTTTTCGTTTGGGTTGGATACTATACCCAATAGTTATAATTCTTACCTAGTCGACACGGGTGCGACAAATCATGTAATTACAGATGAAACAAAATTTATTAATTTTGACTGCAACATCGAGCCAGATTCTCACTTTATTGAGTTGGCTGATGGTACCAGAGCTAATAATTTAGTTTTAAAAAGAGGCGATGCCTGTATTTATTTACGAGATAATAAAGGAAATATTTGTAATTGTTTATTAAAGAGGGCTTTATATATCCCTAAATTTAAACAAAATATTTTCTCGGTTCAGTCTGCTTTTAGAACTGGTGTTGAAGTTAATTTTCACCGAGACGATTCAAAGTTAATATACCCAGACGGAACTGATTTTAATATACAACAAAATGGACGTTTGTATTATTTGAAAAGTATTAAATCTATGAAAACAGCCACGCACGACTTAAGGACTTGGCATAAAATATTAGGCCACTGTAATAATTCGGATGTTAAAAGATTGCAAGAACACGTCACAGGAATGAAAATTACATCTCCAAAGGGCTTACAACATTGTGACAACTGTATTAAAGGGAAAATGACGAAATATGGAAATAGGGATCAAATCTCAAAATCAACAGACATCTTGTTCAGAGTTTATTGCGACTTAGCGGGTCCAATTTCACCAATGGGTGTTGGCACCTATTCATATGTATTAATCTTTGTTGACGAATATTCAGGACTTATTATGATATATTTTTGAAAAACAAATAATACCCCACAAGCTACAAAAATGTACTTATCTCCCTTTATGGGAAAGTGAAAATAATTATAACAGATAATGGTGGAGAATTTACTTCTGATGCTTACGAAAACCTCCTAATAAATGAAGGCATTAAACATGAGAAAACCTGTCTTTATTTCCCGCACCAGAACGGAATCACTGAATGTAGTTGGCGGACGCTTTTCGAAATGGCTAGATGTTTGCTAATACAATCTAAGTTGCCCCAAAATCTGTGGGTTTATGCATTAAATACAGCCGTATATATAAGAAACTGTTGCTATAATAGTAACATTAAAAAGACGCCTTACGAAGCTTATACGAACTACAAACCCAACGTAAGTGGTATGCATATTTTTGGTACAATTTGCTACACATATGTCGACCACAGGGCAAAACTAGATCCCAAAAGTGAAAGGGGCATATTCATTGGCTATGACAAAACATGTCTGGCCTATATGATTTATTTCCCACAAAGTAAAATAATAAGGAAGATCAGATGCGTCAGATTTACAGATTCCTTTGAGCAAGTGAAGGATCCCGAAGAAAAGAACATTAACTGCGAGGAACTGGTCCAACACGAACTAGTATGGCCTAATTATGGGATAGGGCCTATAAATAGAAAACCCGTTCAAAATCCACAATTAAAGGAAGGTGTTATACCAGATGATATAGACGAGGAAAAATCAGATGCAAACCTTGAGTTAGAAGAAGATACAACCAAAGAGGAGGGAAAATCCCACATTATCCGACCAGAAATAGAAGAAATTTTGGAATGGGTCTATGACTGTTGCTATTGGGTGCAATGTATCCCAAAGAACTATCAAGAAGCCATAAATTCTGATAATTCCAAACGATGGATAGCCGCTATGCAAAAAGAAATGGAATCCCTACTATCAAATGATACTTTTGAATTGAAAAAGGCCCCGGATGATAAACATATTATCGGCAGCCATTGGATTTATACTATAAAGCGAACTGAGGATGGCTTGCCAGTGTATAAGGCTCGTTTTGTAGCTAAAGGATACTTGCAGATATACGGGAAAGATTATGTAGAAACATTCAGTCCAACAACAAACATGACAACAATCAGAATTTTAATGCAAATGGCCGCACATTATGGTATGGATATACATATGGATGTTAAAGCAACGTATTTAAATGCTCCGATTGACTATGAAATATACATAGAACTGCCAGAAGGTTTTGAAAAAGGTGATATTTATGTATGGAAACTGAAAAAGTCACTATATGGGCTCAGACAAAGCGGACGAGCATGGAATAAATTATTTCATTCCTATTTAATTGAACAACATTTTGAACACTCCCCAATTGACCCATGCCTGTACACAAGAATATTTAATAATGAAATATTAGCAATTCTGATTATTTGGGTCGACGATATGTTAATTGCTTCAAAATGTGAAGCTGCTCTATTAAAATTTCCTTAAATATAAGGTTTAAAATGACCGACTTGGGTCGACTATCATGGCTTGTTGGTATACAGTTTGAATTTAAGCACAACACTATTACAATGAATCAATCCAGATGCATCAAAAACTCTTATCTAAATTCAGCATGCAAAATTGTAAAACACGAACTACTCCATGTGAAATGAATTTAAACATAATTATGAATAATGAAGATGGTATAGCGGCGTGTGAGAAAGAATACATAATATTGGTTGGAAGTCTTATTTACGTCATGACATCAACTAGTCCAGACATCTGCTATACGGTTACTAAGTTGTCCCAAAACTTAAATAAACCGCGGACTGTGCATTTAACAAGAGCTAAGCAAGTTTTACGTTATTTAAAGGGAACTAAGAATCAGTGCTTAGTATTTCGACAATCAAAAAACCCAGTACAACTGGAAGGATTTTGTGATACTGATTGGGCAAATTCACCAGATCGTAAAAGTATCACAGGCTATTGCTTTAGATTGGCAAAAGATAATCCAATAATTAGCTGGAAATCTAAGAAATAGGGAATGATTTCACTTTGAACTTGTGAGGCGGAATATATTGCATTGTCGCAAGCAACACAAGAGGCTATTTTTCTTAAATTACTAATAAAAACAGTTACAAAACTAATAATAAGTGAGCCTATAACTATTTACTGTGACAATCAGGCCAGTATTGCTTTGGCTAAAAATCCAATAATACATCAAAGATCAAAGCATATTGATATTAAATTTGTTAGGGATCAGGTACAAAAGAAAACAGTACAAATTGAATATGTTCAATCGGAAAATAACGTGTCGGATTTGTTTACAAAGCCAATTACAAAATTGAAATTACGGGCTTTCATTCCTGTCATATTTGGTACTGATCTCTAAGTTCCTTATTATTCCTGAGCACGACGTAAAACTGCATCCATTAAGTCTCTCCAAGGTCCTTATTAGTCCTGGGTAGGACGTAAAACTGCATCCATTAGTTATTGTCTTAAGAGACGTCAGTTTTTGGTATGAATGCGAGTCCTTAGTTTCGGGGTATAAACGTAAATAGTCGTAGTTTTAGCCCAATCCTCCTCTGAATGACTCAGAATCACTCTGACCCGGAGTGGTTGATTTATGGGTCCCAGCTATCGGTAAAATAATAACTTTTTCCACTTTTTTGTTGTGATCACAACCCAAATTTATAATATTGTTATTAATGTTTATTAACCTGAAATACTTAACAGTGGACAAAATGATATAACTAAGTTTTGTGGATATTAATTTAAAAAAAATACAAAAAAAAAATTAAATTACAAAACTGAAAATATATAAAAATTTTTTATGAATACTAAAGTATTTGTTCCATATGAATATTGACTTTACTAATATTTTGAAAGAAGATTCCATAATGTACCCAAAGTGGGAGGTGGGGTTAGAATTTTGGGGTACGTTAGTACTAGTGAGCTAGCCAAAATGAGCTGACTCATTTTATAGTTCACCGATAGAAGGGTTAACCAATCAGAAGGCTAAAAAAAAAAAAAAAAAAAAATTCAATGCGACGTGTATAAAGGCAGCCATGTTTTTTTTCCCGAATATTCACTGCCAACCTCTGATATCGAAGACTGAAGAATTACTGAACAGCTGCTGGTGGTATTGGTGATATAGTCTGATCCAGTAGCGTGTCTAACTTGTGACTATTAATCTTTAACGTTGTTTTATTGAACAGATTACGTACTGCGCAGTATTCTATATTCATAGACTTGGCGAACATGGTCAACAATCGCTAGTCGTTCTTTTAGTTCGGAGATAAAATAATGACATCAACAAAAGAAAATTTTAAACTTATCTATTTTATTAACACGCCGACGTGTAAATCGAATGAACCAGCGGGTTTTTTTTATCCTACTCCAGTGGGGAGCTGTTTTCCTAAACACAAAGTTAACATGTCTGCATTCTTCGACGTGTAAAAACCTAACACCCTGAAAACACTTTTTAACTCTAATATTCCCATGTTCAGCTCAGCCAATTAAAATCGACATCCCTATTTTGTTTATCAGCTGACCTCAAGGTCAGCCTCAGAAGGTCTGAGCCAAATACACTACCACTAACAACTAATAGTCTGAAACTATTATTTAACAATAATTTATTATATATTATTAGGCCATTAGACAAAATAGAAGCTTAACGAAAATCAAATTGAAACTGCACTTTTTTGTTTATATTTTTAAAAAATCGGTTGTATTGTGTATTTATAGATATGTTGTAGAATTTGTAAAAATTATTGGAGATAACAATTGAAACTTGATTAAAAGATATAACATTTTTACATATTGAGAATGTTGAATATTATAGCTGAAAGGTAGAGATTGTAAAACGTTTAGTTTGTTTTGGGCTTTGGTGGAAAATATATTCTGTGGGTTAACCAACTTGACTTCGACAAGACGCCGTTTTTAAATTGCTACAAAAACGGAAACCTTCCTGTTTGCTTGTTCTTTTCTCTCTTTTCCTTCTATAATGTAGTAGTAAGAATACCAACCAGCACCTTCTCCCGTGCATGAGGATATATTTACGCATACTGAACTTTTTCACACATTCGCATGTATAATTGTTAACTTTTAATATCTTCTTAAACATGAAAATATCGCCTTGAAATTTATTTAATTTCCTTATACTCGCCATTTACAAGTGTAAATTTTGTTTACCACTGCGTTTAGTCAAACTACGAGCAGTGTTGCAACATATGCTGATATCTCAACGTGATTTCAACATGCACCTAATAAGTTAGTGACGAAACGTTTTGAAGACGTTAGTACAAAAATCACAATAAAGCAAGCACAACTATGCAACATTTTGGCATTTTGGGAGTCAGTTAGAAGAAAGCTCGAGCTACAAAACCTCGTACACCTTTTTCATTACCGACCTTGGACAAAAAGATTAATACACAAACCAAATGCAAAGTTTTCAAAACATGTCTACGCAACAAAGTAACCACTTCGCAAGATCAGCAAACTTTCACTGAAGATTTATCAGGCGCGAAAAATACTGTTAGCCATTATTACTACTACGACTAATGTTACTTTTGGTTCGGTCACCTGGCGAGCGACGCTTTCTTAATCTCTATTGCTATTATACTACTAGACCTTTTTTCTCTCATTCACAGTCACTTGTTCACCCTCTTACTATGCAATCGTTGCTTTAACCACAACTAACGGATTAGCCGCCCTAATACATTTCAACAATGACAACGCGGCTAACACGTAGAAATTTTCGTTAAACGTGGCATTTCATTACAGCTAAACACAATTTGAATGGCCACATGGGAACTTTTCACCAAACGAAAAATATACTGACCTGACTTTCTTCTAACAAGTTTGAATCAACAACAACTAAAAATATCACTACTTTCGCAAGCGCAGAAAACACTGTAACACTCAAGATTCTACTCAAACTTAGAAGTTGATTTTTAACTCCTTCAGCACATGGCAAAAAGTTAATCTGCACAGGCTCTCTCAAGCTTAATAAAAATCGTTAGATGTGAAATAATTCAACAACCATCGACTCGCAAGAACGACTAAGTCATCTGCAAGATCGATTACATGATACCTGCTAAAAATCGCCAAGCATACTAGATATCATCAAACGTTCTTCGACACTTGAAATCAAATACATCGGCATCAACTCAGAACTTTCACTATTTGTTACATTTGTGTCACAAAGATAAAATTCACGGCAAAACAAACGGGCCCTTCCAAATAAAAATAAAGTGAAGCACTGGAAAATAACCACACATTTTTAACACCCATATCAATTTACCGGTGGCTTCTATCCAACGCGAAAAACACACTACCGACCTACTCGACAGAATATTTCCCTGATAACACAGTACTTCAAACAGAGTACCTTTCTTCATCATGCTAAGCACCATTTAACAGAGTCAGAAGATATTTTTGAATTTCGAAAAGTCAAAGATCACAATTTAATTACTTATGTTATTAAATACAACAGTCAATCTACTTACACGTAGTCGTAGAAATTTCTACTCCACCGTCTTGTACGCTGTTTGCTTTCCTCTTCCCTTCTTTCAACCAATCAAACCTTACCTTACCTTACCTTACCAAATATAATATAGATAGACCGTGGACGTCTGGTTGATTAATAGAAAAAAATCAGAGATCTTCCTTAGTGGAAACATTGCTGAAACTAGACCTTTTGGGGCTCCAACCTGGTCATGCAGATAGACGATGTATATTATTAGTTGATGACTAACAATGTAATGTCAGTTTAAAAATAATTAAAAATATAGCGAATGGCTTTAAAACAGTGCTTAAAAATATGGTAGAGGCTACAACGGGGCCCCCCAAAAAGCGCCGGTCCTGTTGTTCGTGTTCTTTGATAATTTTGACTGACTTGGAGGTCGCATGAATATTTATCACACGAAAAACTCATTGATGCCACAATTAAAGATTTAGAGAATGTTGAAGGAATAGAACATGTATTTTAGTAGTTTAAAGAAACAGAAAAGCCAGATCGATAGTATAAACGCAGTTACTTCTTTATTTTTTTCGGTTTATTGATACAATTTGCGTTTCTGATACATCTTGATGAAAAAAAATCTAATAAAAGAACAAAATTCTTTACGAGAAAATAAAGAAAAATTGAAACAAGGGATAACGTTAAATATGACGTTTCGGTCAGGGTGAAAAATATGTACAAATTTCGAACTTTTTTTAAAGAACGTTATATCTAATGAATAAAGCCAATAACATGACTCCCTATGTAAACAAAAATCGGTTTTCTCTTTTCTGCAAGCTTGGAAGTAGTTCAACCATTCAATAACAAAACTAATAAAGAAGTTATTCTTTTTATTTCAGGAGAAAATTCGAGACATCCACATTTCCGAATCTTAAAGGAAACATTCTCAACAATTCTGTTGGGAATGATCTATCCTAGTTTCTAAAAATAAACCGAATATTTTCGTCATTTTATTTATCCGCATTCAGTTATCTCTGCTTAAAGAAATGAACGTTAGTGAAAAATTGATGGGTAGCAAAAAATCTTGCTGTGACAACGCATTTTTTCCGAATTTTTTACCTTGTCTACCTCCCAACAGAATAAATATTACCAAATGTTTTTTAGTTCAACTAAGTAAACATTTATATTCCGAAACCATCATTTTTCTGCTGTATTTTAATTTCCTTTCTCTCTTTTTACCTCATTAAAGTTTCTATCGCCCTACAAATAAGTATAAGAAGTATGTGTGGAAGATTTGGGAATTTTTTTTTTTTTTTCATAGCAGTGTGTTGCAACTGCTCAGCTGAATTGAATGGCGCGGAGAGTAATTCCTCCATGATCTACCTGTCGGAAAAGGTTTGGTGGGAGAAGAGAGATAGATAATGACGGAGCTCAGTTGGTGATAGAAGCTAATAGATTATAAAATAAATGCAGATTTTGACAGAATTATAAAGAAAAGCTAAAGCAAATATGCGTATATGGCGGAATTATAAGTGAGTATATTTTGTTTGTAATGTTTTAATTTTTATCGTATATTTTCTCGGTGGGGCGTTTACTCTCTAAACAGTAAAATCGTTTATTTACATCACATTTATTCTTGTATGAAGTTGCAATTTCATTGTTTTTCTACGTTAATTTCGTTCGATTTTATTTTTCTCGAGCCAGTATTTAAAATAGAATTTTTCGAAATCACTGTGCTGTGACAATGAAACACTATGTACCTTTATTTCAAAAGATAGTAATCTTTGTATCACAAACTATTAGGCTATGGCATGGCAAATTTCTCAGCTTTAATTTGTATAATCTTCTTTTAGTTAGCCCTATTTCGTGTACCAATTCAACGGTGCCGAAACTAAAATAAATCCAGCATCAGATATCCCAGTTTTGGAGTCTTGGAAACAGAAATATCTTTGAAAGGCAATAGGTTTACTGAATGCATGAAGTGAAAAAAATGCATTTCCAACTGCTCCCGACAAGAACCGACCTTCTATAAACGGTTTTTAATATATTTTTTCTTTATTACAAAGAAAAGAAACAAAATAAAGAAAAAAAAATGTTCGTCTGTAAAATCATTTCTCGGATGTTCTGTTGTTAACCCTAGAACACTAACCACATAGTGCCCAGCGCAAATTTTCCTATTTTTAATTACAATTTTCAGTACCTGATTTTCTTACCTAAATAATGTTTTTCAGTTCCTATTAATGTTAACCCAAAGTACAAAGTTTGAAGTGACTGCATGTAAAATATTTCAAATAAAGATTTATATTTAATATTTTTTTCATATTTTCAAAATCGGGTATGATATACCCATGGTTAGTAGTAGTGTAACTTTAATTGATGGTTAGTGTTCTAGGGTTAAATTCATTCGGAATGCGAGAGGACATCAAAAACAGGAAAATACGAAAGTGAATGAAACGTACGTAAAACACTTTCTATCGCATTCTCTATATATTTATGCACATACTTATATTCAACAGATGTCCATGTAATATGCACATTCACACATACACACATACTGTATATATATGTGTGTGTGTGATAGAAATTATTAGGAGGATTTGAGATAATTATAATTAAGCAATTCATCGACTCTAGAAGAAACCTCAACAGAAAGCATTGGACGGCCGTTTCGTCCTATATTTGGGACTCATCAGCAGTGCGCATCCACTACCTAGAATTGGAGCGGCTTGGGGATATTACTTGTGGCTCGTGGGGGTACAGTCCTATGGGTAATGGAAACTCGGACGAGTTTCACCACGTAATATGTGATCGAGCGGCGCTATATCGAGTCTAATTCGCTAACTTCTTCGTCACCGAGGCCCGTTGGTACAATTGGCATGACGTTTGCCTGATAACGTAACTGTCCGGGTTTTAATTCTCGGTAGTGGACGCGCACTGCTGATGAGTCCCAAATATAGGACGAAACGGCCGTCCAGTGCTTTCTGCATTCTGTTGGGGTTTCTTCTAGACTCGATGAATTACTTGATTATAATATATATATATATATATATATATATATATATATATATATATATGTGTGTGTGTGTGTGTGTGTGTGTGTGTGTGTGTGTGTGTCTGTTTGTGCGTGGTTGAATGAAGACCAACGAAAGTTCTTTACTAAATTCATTTTTAGAAACTCTGAAATTCTACATTTAAAAAGATTAGCCATACTTAGTGAAATGTTGAGTAAAAGCAGTGGCAAACAAAATTTACATATATACGTGGCTGATGTAAGGAAATGGAATACATTTCAACAAGGCGATATTTTCATGTGTTTTTATATAACAGAATTATACAAGAGAGAAAATACACTAGTATGCACGCAAAAGAGAGAAGACATTAAAAGTTAGCAATTATGCTGGTGAAACACGTATGTGTGTGTGTGTATGCGCCCGCGCGTATGTGAAAAATTTCAGTCACCCATGGAAAGATATCTCCATGCTAGAAGGAAGAAAAGAGAAAGAAGACAGGAAGTGTTCCGTTTTTGTAGCTGTTTAACAGCGCCCACTAACGGAGTCTTAGCAAAGCCAAATGGGTGTAAACCACATGACCTCCCCTATATTATGAGAATTTTAATTTTATCAACATGTCAATAATTCTCGAATTTGTTTTGTCCTTCGTAGGCTGAAAAGAAAACTTGAATGGTGTTGTTAAGATATGAGTGCATAAGTATATGAGGTATGTGTAAGTAGATTAACTGTTGTGTTTAATATGCAACTTAAATGTTGTCTATATATAAAAAACAGGTGTCTGTGTGTCTGTATATATTTGTTATACATTTCCACATTTTTCAACAGCTCTTGCTCATACTAGAGACGCTGATAGCTTATGTTTTAAAAGTGGCTAAGACGAACTTTATTTTTTCCGGACCCCCGTGTATAACGAAAACCGCGAAAAAAGGTTTAGAAAGTTCCCTGATTTTTCAAGCGATTTTCTCCAAATTTAACACAATCATTACTTATGACAGAACAATTGTCTTGATTATTTTTTCAGGTCATTCGCGTTAATCGCGAAAAATCCGCGAATAACTCCGTAAAATTCGTTTTTTTACCATTAACTTCCGCAGTTTCCAACCGATTTGCTCCAAATTTTGTACGAACATTACTTATGCGTCAAAGAATGTTTCGAACCAATTTTGTATCAAGTTAATTCGCTTCAAATTTGCGACTTATTTGATTAAACTGATTAAACTTCTGCTATTATTCTGATTAAACTTTACTCTGCCCATAACACAGGAAGAACTATGAGCATGACCTTTGACATGTAGGCGTGAACACTTTTAATACCCACCACTTCAGCGTCTTATTTGGTGTAATCTACTTCTTTAACCACCTCTTTAGTGTTTATTCACTTATTCCCCGCTTATTACCGCCGACGATCATAATGCCCACTTTTCACCACCATATTTCTTAATGCATTTTTCGTATTGTCTGATAATAAGAGGATCACTGCAAACAAAACCTTTGACCTGCGCCTGTAAACACTAATAATGCCCCCTTTTCAGCCCCTTAATTCGTGTGAACGTCTGCTTATACCACGTCATTATCTCCTCTGTGCCCATGGTCTGACAATAAGAGGTGAACTGCAAACATGGCTTTTGACCATATCGCTTGTCGGGAAGCAGATTATGTGAAGTAAGGTGCTTAACCACTTCGGCGTTGATTAAAGCCTCGAAGACTTTACCGAAGAGTGGTAGGAGACTGATAGGACGGTATTTAGACGGATCAGAAGGGTCACCAGAGTTCTTAAAAAAAGGCTCAACAGATGAGGACTTCCAACAAGCTGGAAAGCAAGAATCAGTGAGGCGGTAGTTGTAAAGTTTAGGGAGAACAGGAGCCAATTCAGGAGCACATTTCTTCAGGACAATGGCCGGTATCTCGTCCCCACCATTAGCCTTATGGGAGTCTAATTTAGATATGATGTCCAATACACTGCTGGGGTTATATGCATCTCACAAAGTAGTTCTAAGGGGAAAGTCTGGTGTGGGTACACCAGATCAGTTTAGCATTGAATTGAATTAGAACTTACAATCAAAACATTCAACCTTAGCTGAGGAGGCCAGGACCTCAAATTGATTGAATAGTTGTTCAGCACAGTTTTGCAGAGCCACCAATAATCTTTTGAACCAAACTTGCGAGACGCAATACGTTGATTCATTCTTTAGGCAAAGAGTAACTTTGCTTCTTTGAGGACATGCTTGCACTCATTACAGGCAGTGACATCTGTTGTAATCAAACATGTCTCTACGGTATAGACGGAAGTAGTGATTCTTGTGGGCAATAGCTGCTGAACAAGCAGCTGAGAACCAAGCGGATGAACGCGATTTCACTTTATATTTTCTTGTAGTGGGAAAGCCAGGATGAAACCTAAGACGCACATTTTTAGACGGAGAAATTAAAGACAGTATTCCAGGGGACATCACGAAGGAAATCTCGAAACGAGTCTCAATCTGCTTGTTGATAATAGAAAGATATTCTGTTGGCAAGAGGTTCTTTACTGGTGGAGGAGTAGAAGGAGATGATAACTGACACGACGGCATGATTAAAGTTTACAAGTGGGCAGAGCTGTATGGCACGACAAGACTCGGGGATGGTGGTAAAACAGAGATCAAGAAGGGAAGCCTTACTATCATGGTTACTGGGGAAACGCGTGCGTAGGAAAGTCAACCACTTGTGTGAGAGATTGAGAGATTGAAAAGTTAAGTGTTTTTATGCCAGAAAGGTCAGTTACAGAATGTTTAAACCATTTGGTATGGTTGGTATTGAAGTCACAAATATGTTTGCAAATAGATGTAGAGAGATAGCTTGTCTATATTAGCGGAAATGCAATCGAGTACATCACAAGTCTTGGGACGATGGAGAGCGATAGAGAAAGAAGTGATAGCTTATAGATTTGAGGAGAGATAGACGGAGCCACATGTATGAATAGTCTGGAGATTCAAGAGAGAGAGAGTTCCCTAGTCAGTGGGAGATGGTCTTGTGCGTAAACCCCCAGGCCATGCATTTTAATAGAGTCCTTTCTTAGAAGAGGAAGGTAACCGGGAATCATGAAGGAGGAGATTGACGAATTAAGGTTGGTCTCGCAGAGAGCTAGTATATCAGGAGAATTCTCAACTCTAGAAGTTTGTCCGATTTTGGTAAAGGAAATGTTTAAGTGTTTCGGTAATTTTTAGAGCTGGTTTAGGTTTACTTCTTTGATTGTTTGTAGTCATGATGGGTAATGTTGGTAGTGAAAGGGAGAGGGCCTAAAGAAATAGTAGCGTAACGGTCATCGTATGTAACATGGGCAGAAAGGAGCTGGTGCAGCCTGCAACATGGTGTGGCCTGGGGGTTGCTCACTGAAGGTGCATGCACGGACACCCGACATGGCACTACAAGCAACCTGATATTATTCAACTGTTGATCAGAGATGCCGCTCAAGTCAGGATTATCAGTCGGGAACAGCAACCAGAAAACTGTCAACCCTGTACCCTTAGTATTAAGAGACATTGCCACAGACAGCACATATCACAAGTGATTCACAACAGCACTAATACAGAGGCCAGAGAAAAGGAAAAGATCCGGGAACCTCTTCCTAAACAGGAAACAAGGAATGATCTTTATACCTGTTCAAGCGATTGGGAGGAGTGTTGATCGGGCGATAGGTAGACCTATCTACTCCTATTACACACACACACGCGCCCGCGCAGAAAAAATGTGTATATATAAAGTTTTAACTTAGTTTAAGTGCCAAAATACGCTTTGGCGGAAGGGAAGAAAGACTAGGCCACAACATATACGAGGCTGAGTTAACTGTCTCATGCTAGCATGATTATTTCAAGGAATTCATATTCAAACAAAGAACGCAAAATAAGGATTGAAATGAATGAGAGGTGGGGAAGCTAAAATTCGCATCGGCATCAAAGAACATTATTCTAAACTCAGAGAATTAGTAACAGTAAACGAAAATAAAAAAAAATGATTAAATAAATAAATAAATAAAATGAACAGGAAGAGAAGAGATTGAAATTGAACGATTACTTACAAAGAGAATCAATGAAGCTGACAGGCGACAGAGAACACATACCAAATTTGGCCGAACGAAATGCTGATAGTGGTTTTTTTCCCCTATATCACCTTCTGTTAGCCATTTGCAAGCGTCCCTATTTTAACTTACCAAAATCGAGGAGGGCATCAGTTGTAATTGTGTAGCAATTTTTGACGTTTTTGTTTTAATATCCTAAAATAAATAATATTTAGCTCTACTCTGTATTGAGCCCTCTTTTAAATTAAATGTTACGTACGGTGGAATTATACTCCATTTGTTCTTGTTTTACTTATATATATATATATATATATATATATATATATATATATATATATATATATATATATATATATGAATGGTCTTTCACTACAAAATTAATAATTATCGTAATCGCATCTAGTCGGCTCCCCATGAAAAACTATTACCTGTAGAACAACATTTCCGCCTAGAAAAACATGATTTTAAAAGACTTGTGTAGGTGTTGAGGTCTCACACTTATGCACACAGCCATACTAATATATACACTTATACACATCATACACACTCCCAAAGAATAAATTATGGCATACACAACACACACATTCTCTTCCCAGCAACCAATAAAACTGTCAAAATGACCAAGGGAATGCCGAGTTGCATGAATCTCCACAACCTTTGTCTTAAAACAATTTAAAAGAGGCCGTTTGACCAAGACACGGTCTGACCAAAATTAACGATAAAAACAAATGAAAGCTACAGATAAAGTTCATTTTCTTCAGAAAGTTATTCATTCCTGTAGTTCACTGCTACTAACAAGCAGGATTTTTTTTCTCCTGATGATGGTCGAGCTGGCCAAAACTAGCTGAGGAACCTAATTGAAATAATAAAACAAAAATATTAATATACAACCCAGTGTGTCTGAGAATTTTAATTTTTCAATATTTTTTATTGTTCAAAA
The DNA here is from genome assembly GCA_963932145.1 of Acanthosepion lycidas. Taxonomy (NCBI): domain Eukaryota; kingdom Metazoa; phylum Mollusca; class Cephalopoda; order Sepiida; family Sepiidae; genus Acanthosepion; species Acanthosepion lycidas. The sequence goes on along the minus strand of OZ010572.1, from coordinate 91,039,707 downwards.
CACACACACACACACACACACACACACACACACACACACACACACATATATATATATAATGGTCTAAATCCGACAAATATTTATTATATTTTCTGTTGATACATTATTTTTATGGATACATTTATTCAAGTAAACAGTATAAATTACATTTACCGGACTGAGGAAGTGTAGGAGATTTGTTCCGGCTTGAAAGGTTTAAGGTTAAAGGTGACAGAATCCTTAAAAGCAACATCGGCTTGAAAGTTTAGGGCGGAAAATTATCTCTTTTAGGCGGAAGAATAAAGACAAACTCCTTCTCAGGGTGCAACAATAGAAGAAAATGTTTATTTTCGTACACAAAAAAGGTAAAGGGATATATACAAATATGAAAGAAAGAAAGGAAGAAAATTCCTTTACCTTAAAGAAAGAAAAAGTTTTCATATAAAGGCCTGCTCAAACATATTTCTCTGAGCGCCTAAAAGTTTTTTAAGCAAGTAAATTGTTCTTGAGGGGTTAATACTCACATAGATTTCTTCAGAGTTCTTGTTGAGGAGGAAACAGTCGGGAGATCCGTAGTTTGTAGTTGAATGAGTTTGTAGGCAGTCGACAGGAATTTGTAAGTGCAAGGAAGCAGACCTCAATTAGTTTTTAGTAGAGGACTGACGTGTCTCTAGAACCCAGCATGTAGATTTCTTTTTTGAAATGGGTTCCAGAGAAGACTCGTGTTACTGTCGTCGACCTTATGTTATCACAGACCATGTCAAGTACTCACTGCCAAACAGGCGTATATTCTCCGTATTTATCGAGATTAGAAGGCTAAGAAATATCGGGAAATTTTCCCTCCAAACTTGCTATACGGCCCTCTCATTCGTCAAAAAATATATTCTTATATCTTTGATATGAATCAACGGTTTGGGAGCTGGTTTTTGGAAGCAAGTGTCTGACAAGTTGGATGAGCGGTAACCGCTGACTTTATGGCACCATGGTCAGGGCAAGGATAGTCCGATTCCTTTTTACATTTTCCAGCCCGCTCGTCAAGAAATATATTCTTATCTCTGATAATATCAAGTCTTTGTGAATCGGATATAAAAGCGGGGTGATCTTTCTTGATCTATCATATCTGTTCTGATTTCCCATCCTAACATAAACAATGACAACATATCATAGTAAATGGATTAAACCCGACAAATATTGAGTATATTTTCTATTTATACGTTATTTTTATGGATACACTTATTTAAGTAGATCCTCTGTTCTTTAATTAAACAGTATAAATAAATTACATTTGCTGGAGAACGCATATTTTCTACGAAATTTCCAGAACATTCAGGCCGGTAAGTGTAATTTATATTGTTTAATTAAAGAACAGAGCCATTACCTTAATAAGTGTATCCATAAAAAATAACGTATAAACAGAATATATATATATATATATATATATATATATATATATATATATATATATATATATATATATATATATATATATATATATATATATATATAACTAGCAGCATGGCCCGGCGTTGTCCGTGCTTGACTCAGAAATCGTACGACTCATACAGCAATCGCTATCACTTGACTTAAAATATTTTTGCTCTTCCTTGCCTTTAAAGGAGTGCACTTTGCCGTGCTGATGTTGCTACATGCCTTACTTCTTGCCTATCTCACATTGCGAATTTTTTCTAAGCTCTATAATAAACATTAAATCTGTTACGAAAAAATAATTTTGGGGTGTAGGGCCTGAATAACCATCCTGGTCTCATTACAGAATTTCGGTGGACGCAGGATTCCAAGCAACATAACCGAGATCCCCACTTTAAGTTCCAGAATGTGAGGAGGGAGACCAGCGGGGTGGAGGCTGTTTAAGAACTTCACTGGAAAGTTCGCCATTTTAGCGGTGTCTGTAGTTCTGTCAATGGGTTTGTAAACGCTAGACTTAATTGCTTGGCTATACTGCATACAGCTGTTTCTGCCTTAATCAGGTCAAGCGGAAGCTTAAACGTTGAGTGCACTGTTCGACTACCCGGTAGTAATGTGGCAGCAATGCCTGAAGACGCTACTGCTAGCGCCACTTTACTATGGCGCCGAATTTCTGCAAGAAGCAGTTTTGTTACGAACGTTTTTCTCGTTCCCCCAGGCGCGTCCAGGAAGAAAATTGATCCTGTATCCTGCCTGGTGGATGCAAGAACAGGATCGTAAGCGGCCCTTTGGTCTATGAGAAGTTTTAGCTCATTTGTTGTGACATAGGAGTTGAGCTCCTCAACAGAGTAGGATGTCTCCCGCACAATCTCAGGTGAGAGACTGGAGGAAGCCACACGATCTGGCGTTGGAAGCCCAATAGCGGCGAGAGATTTACCCCCATTTCAACAAACAGGTTCTCAATGATTATAAGCGCCCTGTTGTATATTTCATCGTTGAATGTAAGAGCCATTGTTGGACACAGCAGTTGCGCTTCTCTGAGTATGTCTTCGGACAAAAAGTCCTTGTATTTGTCCCAAAGTGATTTGGGATCACTGGGTTCGCACATTTGTAAGTTTGTGGTGAAGAGGTGGTGTAAAGCAGAGGGCATTTTTAAAAGAACTCCCTCAGCCATTGTGGCATCCCACTGGCTGTCGTCTTCCAAAAGGCCTAAACGGAGGCAGGCCTCACGAAAAGTGTCACATAAAACTCCATTAACCGCCCGTAAGTTATTGTAGCTCGTTGGACCACTAACTTCGTGCAAAAGGAGTCGCAAGTAAAAACATTCCTGTCGCGATGGGGGAACCATGAATACCCTTCCGAGTGTGGCGTCTTTTTTGACGCCTGGATAGCCCTCGACGTTGGCCCCGCACTTCCGCCGAGCCCAGGTGTTCTTTTTTGTCTACACGTAGTATGAAGGCACGTCTGCGTACAGTAGAGTCCTAGCAAACTCGTCCTGTCGACAAAGTTTGAAGAACGCTGTAAGCGTTGTATCTTTGGTACACGCAGCCACATCCATTGCTGTATCCGCAGAAAAATAACGAAGTTCGTCGTTTTCTAGGTGCACAGCAAGCTGGACGATTGCTGAGAAGCGTTCGTGGATGGGGAAGCTGAATATGCGCCAAGAGCCCTCTGTGCTGCTAATGATGCGCCCTGCAAGGAAGTCCTGGATTTCATCTACGGAACATTCCTGCCTAATACCAAACATTGAAGCATCAGTCCCTTTGTTGATGTACATGCATACATATTTGATAGAGCGAACTGAATGGCAATATTCGACATTGATGTGCTCATTGAATGCTTTTGTTAGCAGGGCACTACCCATCTGTTATCCTCTTGGTGGCCCTTTACTACGGCTGTAACTCCTTCGCCGGTATAGTGGACAACCATCGCTCCCTGTAATGGTTTCGCTCACGAAATCTCGTGGGTACTGCCCAGTGAATTTGCCGTCGCTTTTGTGACAGCTGGTGTAATTGCAATGCGACCCGCAGGGACCATGAATCATGTTGGTTGTCACTATTTCGTACAATTCAGGGTCAGCCGACGGATCAGGAATTTCAGCAGAAATAAGATGATCGATTTCTGTGGCCTCAGTCTTGTCGCACAGGCAAAATAGTATATGTGCATGAGGTAGGCCGTGTTTCTGACACTCAGTAGTGTGCATACGACAGCAAACATCTCCCAAAACCTGGCCCTTTGTAATCACATCGATTAGCTTTCCCAACTTCAGATGGTAAACGCACGCAATGAGGTCTGGACGGTCGTAGACCGATGGCCCTGGCATAAGTTCTTTAGCAATTGCGTACCATTTTGGGTTACACGTGAAAATTATGAATAGGTCTGGTCGGCCGTACTTACGAACGTATGTCATCGCGTCTTGCGTCCTCGCGTGCATGTATCGTGGACTGCCTGTGAACGTTGCAGGTAGTATGCACATCTTGCCTATATTGCGTGGATCAGCGTCATTTCGTAAAGCATCACGGAGGTGAATGTAAGAGTCGCAGCGCAACTTGGTCTGATTCAATCTGATGTAACAGAGTCTTTCGGATTCCATCTTAGCAGCCATGTCTACTATGAATTGATGGAAAAGTTGCCGGCTTCGATGAAGATGATTGAATGCACCCTCATGTACCATCAATAGGTAGGCGTAGAAAGCCCTGCAAGACACTGTTTTTAAGGTGGACCCATTTTGCAGAATGCCAAAGTGGTACCCATCTTCTCCGTAACGGAAGAGAAGTGGGTATTGCAGTGCATCGTAGGACCGGTGCGTTTCACTGATTCTTCGGAGCCCACAGCCGCGCGATTCGATAACAATGTCACGTCTGTTGTGCTGATCACCGCTGACAATGACGGAAATTTCGTTACTTGCGGGAGCATTGTAACGACGTTCGTGCTCTCCCTGAGGCCGTTTGTCAGCATCAATTACAATAATGAAATCAGAAGAAGTGTTATTTTAGAGAGTATACTTAAAACTGCGGACATAGCTGTTTGTCTCGTGGAGCATTTGTTGGAGACTCATTATGATATCCCTGCGAGGATGATTGTCCTGGCCTGTATCGTTCTCGGGAATAATGCCCATGCAGGCATCTGCCTGTTGATTGTAGTCAGCTATGAAGTATATTTGTAGAAAGGCCGAATCAGTGGCAGTTTCCGACAAAAGAGACCCAATCCGGTGGTAAACCTGACCTTGAACCTTGAACGTGGGATTCCAACCGACTTCGCGGAAGGCATTACCACCAAAAGAGGTCATCTGAAAGGCACAATTGTACTGTCTGATTTTTGCGAGGAAATGTTTGGAGTCTGGACTGGAACCCTCCAACAGAGCTTTCAACGGAGCAGGTAGCTCTTGAAAAGGTGGCAACTGTACCTTACCGTCTGAACAACACAAACCTGCAGATTCTGGCATTGCAATGTCCATAGACAATTTACATGGATCCTATTTGGAGTTCTTTGCGATCGGAAAGCCTCAAAACTGGCTCATAGTTGAACGCTGATGCATGGCGGCGCTGGTTAACAGTCTGCAACCTTTCAAGCCTTTCAGTAGGTCCTTGTAGCAGCGGAAGTTGAAATTGCATCGCGTTGTCGCCTTGTGCGCTTTTGCGCGAAACTTTCAGACGCCCTTGCAGCAGAAGTTGCATCGGCGTCGGCTGCATGGCGTGCGGTTTTCTCAGCCATGGATTCCTGGGACCGTCGAATGGACGTTTCCGCAGCTTTCGCTGCGTTACGTGCGGTTTTCTCTGCCGTGGTATCCTGAGACCTTCGAATGGAAGTTGCAGCGGCGTCGACTGCATTGCGAGTAGCTTTTCGATGCGGGCTCTGTCGAAACCGCAAAAGCTCTTGTGATGAAGCCGCTTTTTTGTTGTCTTGCAAGCGTTTAGGTAGTTTCTTCTTACTTTTCAACGAATATGTGTTAACTGATTTGCAGTACAAATGGTAGTTACGCTCACCAAGCGTTTCATGTAACAAAATATACTGCCTTCGTTGAGATTGACTGGAAAGCCTCAAAGAGGCCTCTACCTCGGTTTCCTCCTCCCGCTTTCTCTTTGCCGCAGAGGCTCTTTTAAGAACGCCTGCTAAGGTTGCCTCGCCATGGTATTTTGGCACGCTTAAAAAAGCTGCCGGGTTGGTCATCGCCACGGCACGCAGAAGAGTGAAAAGCAGTAACCGGAGTTATTATTTGCTCCTCCGCAGTCGCCTGTTCTGCATGTGTAACGTTAACGGTATTAGGGGTCTTCAGTTGCTGACGTGTGGATGTTCGTCGTGTAGGAGCCATTTGAAGGGTTGTAGAAATGCTGTGTAAGAATGCGAATAGAAGTTGATGCCGAAGCTGAAGCGGTGCAACCTCGTTGTATACGAAAACTAAAAATGCGGTGGAGCGGTAGGGAAAAAGCTTCTCCTAGCTATGGGCCGTGCTTTCTGGCAGCACGAAAACGTCGCTGTAGGAAGAGGTTACGCAACCAAAACGTTGAAGCGTTGAAGGTTAAAAAGTAGTGAAACACTAAGGTGTACTGGGCCCCGTAGTAAAGGCAGAAGATAAGTAACTTGCGCCAGCACTTAACTGTCTAATAGCAAAACTGAACTACGAAAAGGTACAAATAGGTATGGAACGCTAAGATAAAATGGGTAATGCAAACTTTTAAGCAAATAGGCAGTGGAGTACTGAAGTGTACTGGGCCGCGTAGTAAAGGCAGTACACTTCAACTTACAGTGAAAACTGTAACGTCGAGGTAAAATAGGTTGGGCAAACGATTGAGTAAATAAGTAACTTGCGACAGAATTTAACTGTCTAATAGCAAAACTGAACTACGAAAAGGTAGAAATAGGTATGGAACGCTAAGATGGACTGGGCTGCACAGTAGAGGCAGCACGCAGAGATAAAATGGGTAATGTAAACGTTTAAGCAAATAGGTAACTTGCGGTAGCAGGAAGCTGTCAATTAATCCAAGGACAGTTGCGTTAATGGCGATCAAATCAAGACGTGAGTGTGGATGCAGCCACGCTGAAGGGAGCGTGACCTGTTATTGATTGGTGTAGCCTGGAAAATGGCCATGACTTAGACCAATGAATGAGCTCACGTAAAATGGAAGATGCTAGCGAACATTCACGCACGTGCGCATGATTTCGCAAGCGCAAGGCTTGGCCGTAAACGGGGTCAAGTTGGCTGCTGCATATGCAGCTTGTCTCTAACGCACGTGATGCCGGCGATGAGAATGCAAGCAGCTGCAATGAAGCGTTTGCTCGTTTGGCTTTTGCGACAACGAAAAGCCGCTAACCGTTTGCCGGCATTAGCTTTGAAATGGATTGGGAGGTATCCCTGCTGTTTTAGCGCAAAAACTCATCGTCAAAGAATTGGAAAATGGACTGCTGAGGGCGGAACTATTTTCACTCAGCACGTATGCGGTTTTTTTCAGTAAAGACGCGAATAAAGGAAGTGCTTATTTTGGTAAGATGCGACGATTAAAGCAAAAGTGTTGACAAAATCGATTATATGTCATTTGTGACTCAAAATCAGACCTGGTAGCAGGGATAAAAAAGCCGAATTTCAATGGCCCTGCACCCATTCCAGAATTTGAGGTCAAATGTTTTCTTCCACTCCACTGCACGCACTGACCTGTTTCTTCCCGCGCATAGCGTGACCTTAAATTAATCTGCATTTAGGAAATACCCAACCGGAAATAAACATTTTTAAGGGTTGACCGATTGTCGATTTGTACTCTGTTTGGTGGGCGCTCAGATTTGAAACTTCACATGGTGACTCCCAATGTCCCCCTCATAAATCCGGTCGGATTTCGCTAAAAACCGACATGTGGTTCAGGCGCAATCTGGGCGTATCGGTTTTTGGGTTTTATTGATTTTCCGCGCTGTTTAGGGATCCGTCGTCATGAAACTTCTGGACAACACTTCTAATGGTAGGCTCTAAGAGGGTGTCAAATTTGGTTGAAATACGATCATTCCTTCTGCAAGCAAATTTTTTCGATTATCGATTTTTTCGGAACCTGAGTCCAAACTCAAAAATCGGGCTCCGTCATGTCCTTACGACAGCCATTTGCAAATTTGTGGTGAAAACCGCATCGAAATTGGTTGATAAATGCAGCCTGGGCGAGTTAACAACACCCACTACAGACACACAGACAGACAACATGAGAAATATAGATAGTAGATAGATAGATATGAAAGTAAACCTAAATTTTTCAGAACAGATATTTTTTAGGAGCTAAGGTAGACTTTTTAAAAACTTTTCCTGTTTTTGAAAATGTATAATACTTCACATTCATACATATAAAATGAGATTTAAAACGACATTCTTCATAAAACTTCATTTTGAGGTCTTTGTGTAAACTTTTCCTGTCCTGTATGAGACTTTGCAATCATAAATATTACAAAATATGTTTATAATCTAACTTTATAAAAGAAAAAAATTTGATGTTCTAAAATAGTGTTTTTCTAAACTTTTCCCATCTCTGAAAATCATTTTCGAGGTGTTTTTCTAACCTTTTCCAGTCCCTGAATAGGTATAATACTTTATGTTCATAAATATTACAATATGTCTTATAAACCTAAATTTATCACGAACGATCATTTTAAGGTAATATATAATTTTTTCTAACGTTTTCAAGTCCCTGAAAATGTATAACAAATAAAATAAATATTAAAAAAATATGTTATAATCTTAGCTTTTTCATAAAGAAACTATTTAAATAGTCTTTTGCTAAACTTTTTCAATTGATGAGTATATACATTGTTATTTTGCATAGTTATGTCATTTTTGCCTATTTCCAATTAAAAAAATATTTCAATATTAAAAAAATATTTTGTTTATCTTATTTATGCAAATTGTTTATGTTTTTAATTGGAAAATGTTTATTTCTCTCCGTTCAGAATTATTTGCAATATTTGTTGTTTTTTTCTGGACTTTATTTCATATACATTACTTTTTCGCAAAAGAAGCATTATTCTTGTTGTACCAATATATACTTATATACTTATACATAATTGTTTCTTTGAACTCGAATCGACTTGTTCATATTTGATTTTTCTGCTTTCTCGACACAATGAATTGGCAGGTAGACCAGCTGGATATTCCGGGATCTATGATTTGTTAGGATAAAAAAAATCACAATGTGGCTGGAAAGTGGAATCGAATCGACATTGTGACTTTGACTGAACCTGTAATACTGAACAGGGACAGGACCAAAGTATTACGTATCTTGAAAAACACTTATATTCACATTAATTTACTTGTTTATAACAATTATGTCTGTTTTCAGTAAGTAATTTCTATAAGTAAATTATGGAAATTTTAATTATTTAACCGCATTACGATTATTTTCCAAAAAAAAAAATTGTATTTTTTTATGTTTTACTTGTATATGCCGTTCATACACATTTTCAATTGAAAAATATATACATTTTAGTTGGTTCAATTTTGTATCCATTATGACTTTTTCAGTTTTAAAATATGTAAATTTAGTTTATTTTATATTCTATGCGCATTATGCATATTTTCAATTGAAAAATATGTGCATTTTGTTTATTTATTTATGCCCCTCATGCCTATTTCCAACTGAAAAATATTTACATTTTTTTGGTTGTTTTACTTATTGAGGCACCTTATGCCTATTTTCTATTTTAAAATAAAAAAAACATTTTGGTTATTGTACGTATTTATGCCTATTTTCAATTGAAAATATGTACATATTGTTTATCCATCTTATTTCTTCCCATGATGCCTATTTTCAATCGAAAAGTACGTACATTCACATCTACTTATTTCAATTTCATTTATTTTACGTATTTATGCCTATTATGACGATTCCTAATTGAAAAATATGTACATTTAGGTAATTTTAAAAGATTTATGCCCTTTAGCCTATTTACATTTTAAAAATATAATCTTTTTTATATTTTACTTATTTAAAACCGTTATGCCTATTCTCTACTGAAAAATACGTACATTTTGGTTATGTTACATGTTTATGCTCTTTACCTGTTTACAATTAAAAAATATGTACGTTTTTGTTATTTTACTTAATATGCACATTATGCCTATTTTCCAAATGTAGAATATGTACATTTTGGATATTTCATTTATTTATGTAATTACATTTGACTTTCAATTAAAAAATAATTATATTTCGGTTATTTTACATATTAATTTCCGATTATTATATTTTACATTGTGGCTATTTTCAATTGAACAATATTAATATTTTACTTATTTTTGCCTATTTTTTATTGCAAAATATGTACATTTTGGTTATTTTACTTATTGGTACCCTCTATGCCTATTTTCAATTAAAATATAGGTACATATTTGATTTTTACTTATTTTCAATTGTAAAATATGCACATTATAGTCATTTTAAATATTTATGCCCTTTCTGTAAGCTTTCAATTGAAAAATAAGTACATTTTGGTTATTTTACATTTTTATGCTCATTAAACTGATTTCTCTTTTGGCATCTGTACATTTTGGTTGTACTTGTACCAATTATGCCTTTTTCAATGAAAAAATAATTACATTTTTTTATTTTACTTATTTATGCAGTTTTTCATTTGAAAATTATGTACATTTTTTATTTTACTTATTTTTCCGTTAAAAAGATATGTATATTTTTTGTTATTTTACTTATTTTTCCCTATTTCCAATTAAACATTATGTACATTTGGTTTATTTTAATTATTTATGCACAGTATGACTATTATCAGTTGAATAATATGTACATTTTGATTATTTTACTTATTAATTAAATTCTTAATTTCAATTGAAAATATGTACATGTTTTTATTTTTCATATTTGCGCATATTTTCAATTATATTAAGTACATTTTGTATATTTTACAGATTTTTCCTATTCCCTATTTTAAATATTGTATATTTACGTTATGTTGTTTTTCATTCCCTTTATGCCTATTTTCAATTGAAAAAATGTCCATTTTGTTAATCCTATTTAGATATGCCAATTATGTCTATTTTTGATATGAAAATTATGTACATTTTGGGTATTTTATTTATTAATTCCCATTATACCCATTTGTTCATGTCTATTTTCAAATGTAAGAATGTTGTTTTTTAGTTATTTTTCATATTTATGACTACTATTCATATTTTTATTTGAAAAGCTTTTTAAATTATTGACATTTTAAATATAAAATTTATGCATTTCATTATTTTACAAATTTACTAATATTTTCTATTGAAAAATATGTAAATTTTACTTCTTTTAAATATTTATGCCATTTATGCCTAATTTTAATTGAAAAGTAGATATATTTATTTATTTTACTTATGCACATCGTGCCTATTTTCATTTCTAAAGTATATAAATTTTGTGTATTGTAACTATTTACGCCTATTTTCAATTGCAAAATACATACATTCTGTTTATTTTACTTATGGACTTTCTGCCTACTTTCAATTGAAAATAAATATATTTTGCTCATTTTACGTATTTATGGCCATTATGTCCGTTTCCAATTGAAAAATATGTACATTCCGGTTAATTTTATTTATGACTAATTTCAATGGATATGATATATATATATATATATATATATATATATATATATATATATATATATATATATATATATTTGTTGTTTTGCTTATGCATCTTATTAATTGAAAAGTAGGTACAATTTGGTTATTTTACTTATTTATGGTGCTTATACAAATTTCCAATTCAAAATGTATACATACTTGTTATTTTACTTATTTTCACTTTTTATTTTACTTATTTATGTCTTTTATTTTTATGTCCAGTTCGAAATTATGAATATTTTAGTTATTTTATTCATTTATGACTAATTTTGATGGAAAATGATTGCATTTTTGTTATTTTAGTTATATATGCATAAAGATGCTAAATTTGAATTGAAAAATAGGTCTATCTTGGTTATTTTACTCATTTTAACCATCATCTTTATTTTCATTTGAGAAATATGTACAATTTTTTGTTTATGCATATTATGGTTGAACAATATGTAGTACATATTATGGTTGAACAATATGTAGTACATTTTTTTTCATTTTATTTATTTTTACCTCCATTGAATTGAAACATATACATTTTGGTTATTTTATCTTATTTATTTATCGCCATTATGCCTATTTTCAATTAGGAATATGTACATCTTATTTTACTTATTTATGCGACATTTCAATTGATGTAGATTGATCTTATTTTACATATTTATGGCCGTTATGCCTATTTCTAATTGAAAAATAAGTATCTTCTGATTACTGATTTATGACTAATTTATATTGAACAATATGTACATTTCGATTATTTTACTTATTTATGCCCGTTATACCTCAGTTGAATAATATCTACATTGTTGTTATTTTACTTATCTTTGATTAATTTCATTGGAACAATGTGTAGATATGGATTATTTTCAATTGATGCCGATTTTCAATTGTAATTATGTATATATTGGTTATTTAAATTATTTCTATTTCAATTATATACGTTTTTTATTCTGATTATTCAATAAAAATCAATTTTGTTGTGCTAATATTGCGTTTTCTAAACTTTTCGAAACTGTATAATTTACTTTCATAAATATTACAAAATGTCTTATGAAATGAATTTTCGGACGTGCGAATTTTAATTTCCTGAAAATGCATAAGACGTTCATAAACATTACAAAATTTGTTAAAAACATTAATTCTTGATAAATAATTTTTGTGGTGCTAAAATATTATTAATCTAATCTTTCCAATCCCTGAAAATGTATTATACTTTACGTCCATATGTTATAAACCTACATTTGTTAGAAAAACATTTTTGAGATGCCAAAATAGTCTTTTCTAACCTTTACCAATCTCTGAAAATGTACAATTCTTAACGTTCATACATATAAAATGTATTTTATAGCATTTTCATCAAAAAATAATTTTTGAGGTGCTCCTAAAGTTGTCTTTCTCTGACATTTAGCAATCCCTGAAAATATATGAAACGTTAAAAATGTTTTCGAACCCTAGCTTTAACATACAAAAGTCATTTTTGAGATTTTGAAATATTTTTTCCCTAACCTTTTCCAATACCAGAAATGCATGAAACATTACATTCATAAATATTACCAAGTGAGTTAGAAACCTAAATTTTTCATAAAAAAATCAATTTTGATGGTGCTAAAACAACTTTTCTAACCTTTGCCAGTCCCTGAAAATGTATAGAAATTTTACAAAACGTTATAAACATAAATTTCCGTAAAATGTAATTTTGTGGTGCTTATATAGTCTTCCTTTACACTTTTCCAATCCTCATAAAAATTAGAAAATCTTTTATAAATTAACTTCTTCAGAAATAAAAAAATTTAGGTTTTAAAATAGAATTTAACCTTTCCGTGTCCCTGAAAATGTATCATAATTTACATTCATCAATGTTGCAAAATGTGATATAAACCTAACGTTGAATAAAAACATTTTTGAGGAGAACTTTACCAATGTTAGAATATATGTAATACTTTAGGACATGCATATTATAAAATGTACAATAAACCTAACTTTTTCATAAATGATCATATCTGACGCGCTAAAATTTTTCTTTTTCTTATATGTTCCAATACCTGAACATGTATATTTCTTTACGTTCAAAAATATTGTAAAAACGGTACAGAGGGTTTTTGAAAATTTATTTTAGTTTTTGCAAACAATAGAAAATCAATACAATTATTGAAAATCGATATGGAAAATATTGATTTCAACAAGTTTCAACAATTTACACAAATTTATATTAAAATTTTAGGTTTTACAACATTTGAAAAACATTGAAATTTACGTGGAAAAACAAGCTGTTAAACACGGGTGTTTGAAAATTTATTTTGGTATTTGAAAACATTAGAAAACCAATAAAATTATTGAAAATCGATATGTTATCGACCGAAAACTATTGATTTTAACAAGTTTCAACAGTTTACACAAAGTTGCATTAAACATTATGTGTTTTAAAAACTCTTTAGAAACATTGAAATTTGCGTCGAAAATATAAGAGATTTTTGAACGTGAAAATTTAATTCATTGAAAATTTAATTTGGTATTTGAAAACATTTGAAAACCAATAAATTTTTTGATACGGTAGCGAACGAAAAATATTAGTTGTAACAAGTTTCAACAGATTACACAAAATTATATAAAAAATTTTGGGTGTTACTCATTTTTTAAAAACATTGAAATGTACGTGGAAAACAAGTTAATTTGGCTGCTTTTTGAACGTTAAAAACTGTTTGAAAATGTAATTTGGTATTTAAAAACATTGGAAAACTAATAAAATTATTGAAAATCAATATGGTATCGTTCGAAAAATATTAAATTTAACAAGTTTCAGTAGTTTGCACAAAGTTATATTAAATTTTTTTCGTTTTAATCACATTTGAAAAACAGTTGAATTTACCTGAAAAATTTAACTGTTTTGGTTACTTTTGGAACGTTAAACATGGTTGCTGAAAATGTAATTTGAAAACATAAGAAAACCAATAAAATTATTAAAAATCGATATAGTATAAATCGAAAAATGTGGATTTTAAGATGTTTCAATAGTGTGCATAAAGTTATATTAAATATTTCGGGCTTTTGAAAAACTTGAAATTTACGTCGAAAAACTATTTCGATAATTTTTCAACGCTAAACGTGGTTGATTGAAAAATTAATTTGACATTTGAAAACATTAGGAAAGCAACAAAAAATATTGAAAATCGATATGATGACGAGCAAAAAATGTTGATTTTAACAACTTTCAACAGTTTACACATTATTATTGAAAATATTGGGTTTTGAAAAACCTTGAAATTTACGTCTAAAAACAAGCAGATTTGGCTACTTTTTGAAAGTTAAAGACGGTCGATTGATAATTTAATTCGATATTTGAAAACTTTAGAAATTTCAGGAAATTATTGAAAATCGATATGGTATCGATCAAAAAATATTGATTTTAACAAATTTCAATAATTTACACAGAGTTATATTAAACATTTTGGATTTACAAACTTTTGAAAATCATTGACATTTACGTGCAAAGACTAACTGATTTGGCCTCTTGAAATTTAAACACTGTTGTTTGAAAATTTAATTTGGCATTTGAAAACATTAGAAAACCAATAAAATTATTGAAAATCGATATGGTATCGATCGAAAAATCTTGATTTTAAGAAGTTTCAACAGTTTACACAAAGTTATATTGAAAATTTTATATTTACAAAATTTGAAGAACATTGAAATTTACTAAATAATTTCGCTACGTTGAATTTTTTGTTTTACATCCTGAAAAACACTGAAATTTACGTCGAAAATCTAGCTGATTTGGATACTTTTTGAACGTTAAACTCGTTTGTTTGAAAATTTGATTAGCTATTTGAAAACATTAGAAAACCAATAAAGTTTTGAAAATGCATCGATCGTAAAATATTGATTTTAACTGTTGAACAGTGTAGATAAATTCATATGGAAAATTTTGGATTTTACTAAATCTTTAATAACAAAATTTACAAGCTGATTTGGCTACTTTTTGAAGGTTAAACGTTTGTTTGTAAATTTAATTTGGTATTTGAAAACATTACAAAACCAACGAAATTAATGACAATCGTATGTTATTAATCGAAAAAATATTGATTTTAACATGTTTCAACGATTTACACAAAGGTGTATTCAAAATTTTGGTTTTTACAAACTTTTGAAAAACATTGAAATTTACATTTAAAAAAAAGCTGTTTTGGCTCCTTTTTCAACGTTAAGCACAGTTCTTTGAAAATTTAATTTTGTATTTGAAAACAGGAAAAGTAGTAAAATGATGGAAAATCGATTAGGTAACAATCGGAAAATATTGATTTTAACATGTTTCAACCGTTTACAGAAATGTAAATTAAAAATTTTGCATTTGGTATTTTAAGACATTACAAATTAATACAATTATTGAAAATCCATTAGGTATCGATCAAAATATATTTATTTTAACAACTTTCAATAGTTTACACGAAGTTATGTTAAAAATGTTCAATATTTTACACAAAGTTTTAAAAAAGTTTCAGTAGTTTACAAAAACATTTAAAAAGTTTCAATAATTCACACAAACTTATATTAAAAGTTTTCACCACTGAAATTATAATAAAGGAGGATATGCTGCAAAATAAAAAACACCAAGTTAAAAAAGGGCGTTTTCGAATAACCATGATACTGTAAAGACTTTGAAATGTAAATGTTATAGAAAGTTAATTTAGAACACGAAATACAATCTTTTTGTAAGTGTACAAAGGATATCAGATTACTAATAGAAAATTACTGGAACAATAATAATTTGGAACTTTTAAAGAAAGAAATGGATTTTGAGATTACATCAAATCATTTCAAAAACCAATAAAATTGTTGAAAATCGATTAGGTATCGATCGAATAATATTGATTTTCACAAGTGCCTAAAAGTATTTTGATGTTAACAAGTTGAAATCTTTCTGCGGTTGGACAACAAAGATAAAAACAGGTTCAGATGAATTTTCCCAAAACATTGAACAGTGTGAATATAAAAAATATATTTCTAAACTTGTCCTTGAAACGCTCGTGGGAAAAGTGAAGTAGTTTTCTTTTTTCGTTTTTTCTAAAAACCGTGTTGCATGGTTGTTTTACTTCCTCCTTGAATGTGCTTTCTCTTTTTTGTTATTTTCGAAAGTGAATCCCTGTTTCTTTTTTTAAGTTGTAATCCTTTTATTATCTTCCATGGCAATCCTTTTGCAATATGTTATCCTGCCTTAATAAGGCGCACAAAATGAATTTTTTTGTGCATATGTAAATTTGTATTTTTTTTTATTTTACTGTGTACTGTAATAAATGTTTGTACTTTAAAATTTTATGCAGTGGTTCGAAACTTGATTGCGCTTTAAACAACTTTCTATTACTAAAATCTAGATTTGTGTCTACCACGAGAATTTAGATTTAGTAGTGAGTTAATTTTTTTATATATGCTTGCATGCTTCCTGTCAGGTCTCCTGAGAGCTTGTGTGGGAAATTTGTCGCGACTTTCCCACATGAAAGCGTTAAAGTTTAAGCTGACAGAATCGTTAAAAGCAACAACGTCTTGAAAGTTTAGAGCGGACAGTTGTCTCTTTTAGGTGGAAGAATAAAGACTCAAACTCCTGCACGGGGTGTAGCAATAAAAGAACATGTTTATTGTGTAATAAACATGTTCTTTTATTGTTACACTCCGGGCAGGAGTTTGAGTCACAAAAAAGGTAAAGAATATGAGAGAACGAAAGAGAGAAGAAAATTGTTTATCTTAAAGGACAAAAAATGTTCATATAAAGGCTTGCTCAAAATATATCTCTGAGTACCTAAAAGTTCTTTAAGCGACTAAATTGTTCTTATGGGGTTAAACATTCACATAGATTTCTTCAGAGCTCTTGTTGAGGAGGAAACAGTCGGGATCCGTAGTTTGTAGTTGAATGAGTTTATAGGCCGACGTCAAGAAATTCTAGGTAGAAGGATTAGTTTTTAGTAGAGGGCTGACATTGAATATCTTTCATGAAACAGGTTCCGAAGATGACTGGTGTTCTATCGTCGACCTTATGTCATCACAGACGATGTCAAGTACTCACTGCCAAAGAGGCGTATATTCTCAGTATTTATCGACATTAGAAGACTCAGAAATATCGGCAACTTTTTCTTCCAAAATTTCCGGCCCTCTTATTCGTTAGAAAATATATTCACATCTCTGATAAGAATCAATGTTTGGGAGTTGTATTTTGAAAGCAAGTTTCCGACAAGTTGTGAGCGTTACCCACCGAATTTATGGTACCATGGTCAGGGCAAAGGTGACCAAATTCCTATTTATATTTTCCAGTTCTCTCGTTCGTCAGAAAAATATATTCTTATCTCTGAGAGGCTCTCTTTGAAAGCAAGGGTGAAAGTTGGGGCAAAGATCAGAAAAGAGGCTAGAACGTGAACTTGCAAATCATTGTAGTTGTGTTTCTCAAATTAAATTCTAATACTTGTTATTTCTTTTGGATTTATTTTATTTTGTGTGTTTTTTATTTTTTTATTGTCTGGTTTTATTTTATTTTTTATTTATTATCACTTTTATTTATTATTCAATCCCCACAGGTTTCGCCAATTATGGAGATAGATCTTCCGACATGTGCAGCATATAATGCTAATAGCTGAATTTTTTTTTTTTTTTAAATTCATACATAATCTAATGTCTCCATTGCAATTGGAGTATTACAGTCCGTTGATTTGTAATTTTCTGTATAATACAGTGTTTTTTCAAACCAATTAGCCCTTTTTTGACCTTAGGAAGAAGCGGGAAAATAATCCTTTTAAGCACGGCTGTACAGTAAAGAACCGCACCATCTTTATGTGTGATTTTCACATGATGACATGTCATTTCTTGTTTATATTTTAATTTTCCCACAATTTTTACCATTCCCATTTTCAAAACTGCGCTGCATGACAATAAATTTTCTGAGTGTTTACCATTTATAACAGTAATTACGAGTAACACTTGTAACAATATTGGGTCATAACATCCTCTGCCGTTAAAAGAATTGCACCTGGGCTTTGGAATATCCGTTTAGCCAGTAACAATTTTGGTTGATTTTTTTTTTTAAATTCTCTACAAATCGGTAGCATGAGGTATCATGAGTTATTTTTTTTCCTGACTTGTGTTAGTACTTCCCAAAAATCGTATTCCTTTTTGTATAAATTTCTTTTATTGTATGTAGTTTTGTTCGGCAATAAACTACAAAACGATTTGGTATTTTTACATTTATTATATTTTTCCTCTCGCCAGAAACAATCCTGTGTAGTATGTGTTCTATTACACCTTGATCAAAGGGAATACTTTTCTTTTCTGTTGTTGATAATTTCTATTTCTCCAGTCGCTTTGAGGAATCTTTCTTTTTTTTTTTTAAATTCCTTCTTTACTGCTTCAACGTTGATAGCCTGTCTACCTGTCCTTTTTTCTAACTTGTTTAAATGTTCTGGCTGTCTCTAACGCTCTCTCCAAAGTGAGACTTAGCGTTAGTTGAAGCTTTTCTGAGAGTTCTTTAGGCCAATTACACATTTGTGCCGTCTTTCTTTCTCTTTATTTTCAAATACACATTACTTTTGGATTGAAATACGCGTCGAATTTTGCTATTATTGGTTCCAAATTTTTCTCCTCATCTTTCTCTTTGAATGAGAAAGAACTATACATTTTCTCTGATTCACTTGTCATAACGTATAATAAAGTATCCAACTTGCCTTTCATTTGAGTTCTCATTCAATTTGGACGCGACTCAGAATCTTAAAAACCGCTGTATCCGTATCCGCCATGCCCTTGCTTCTGTGAAATCGAAATTTTCTGGTGTCTCCACTAAAGATATTTTTTTCGAATTACTTTACTTTATTTTTATAATATTTCTGTCACTTTTGATTCCAGTTCTAACACCGTGTTTCGTTTGTGGGCTAAGACAAAAATTGTTGATAAGCAGTAATGCACCAAAGCCATGATGGGAAGCATCTCACAAAATGACACGACAGGAAAACGTTTTATTCGCTCAACTAAATTTTAATAATTCCTCTATAAAAAGGACGGAATTATACATGTAAAGGGGAAGCGACTCTTGCTTCCTAAACATTTTTCACTACTTTGTGTAAAAAACACTAATTTTTACTAACGACATCAGTGTGTGTGATATATAAACATGCAGAAAACCCTCGAACAATAAATATTCAATTTTAATTACTTTTCACTTGTTTTTGTTAAAGGTGACATGCTGCTGTTAAAAGAGGGTTATTAATTGACAAACTCGAACGGAGGAAAACAGCACACCTGTGTACAGAAATGAGTTAACTTAAAATCATTTATAATCGAACCTAAGGTACAGGGGAGATAAGAAAGGGAAGTTGATAGTCAGAGTTATAGGACTTTGTTAAATTTTCTCAGCAACTCCCCACAAAGATTTCAGAGTGGTACAGTGTAAACCGGATATAAGAGAGTTGTCTTGACCGGAGAAGAAGTCACTTATATCCGGGTTTCTCTTATATCCAGGTTTGGTCTATTTTGTTTACATTAACACAGGCTCTAATTTGGGACAAGAGAAAATATCTCTTATATCCGTATTTCTCTTATATCCGGGTTTCTTATATCCGGGTTTCACTGTATTTTATTTACACACATACACACATCATATATATATATATATTAGTTAAATTCCCAGATCAATTCTGTGGACAAGATAGAATGACAATTGGAAAAAAATCTTAGATTTTGCCGACGCGTTTCGTCTTCCGACTTTGCATGTAAAAAACACCTAAAATACAATAAAAAGATAGAAGTATCAAAGAAAGGAAAACAGGTATAAAAAGGACAACAACAGAACAACAACTTTAGGTGGGAAAATCGATAAAATTAGATATTTGAAGAACTGTGGAAAAAAAAGGTTAATGAAAAAAGATTTTAAGATAATATTGCCAGTAAGGCAGGTAATTTGAAAAATGAATGAAAAAATGTAAGGTATTTTAATATCATTATAAAAAGAAAGATGTTAAGTAACAATATTGTTACAAACAAAGCAAGAGTTGCTTTTCCACTTGCATGTATATTTTTCAAAGATTGTTTTAAAATCACGTTTATATTTCTTTATATGTTTTCCTGTTTTTTTTTTTTTTGTTTTTTTTTGTTTTTTTTTTTGCATAAGGCAAACAAAAAGAATTTTTGTGTAATCCCATCTTGTAAAATATTGCAAATTGTTTTATTGTTTTAATATGTTTTTTGTAATAAAGGTTTGACGTTTTATCTTATAATTTACACCTGAGACTTGCCTGTAACATTCGGGAAAAGAGAGTAGAGTATGGCGGACCTCACCACATTAATTTAACTCAGATTAGGAAACCAAACTGCGGTGAAGAAAGGATAAGACATCATTACACATAAAATATGTATTTAACAAGATCTACAAATAAGGATGTGAAAGAAAGCATGCATTGAGTAAAACAAGAGTTGTCTCTCTTTAACTATTATTTGTATTCCAAAGTTCACTGAAAGAAAGAAAGTTTGTGATAGTTTCTGGTAATAAATGTTTTCAACAGTTTTGCTGTGTAAGGAAAAGATTATGTGAGTGTAAGGAATATTGGGCATATGAGTGGTGGTGTGAGTGAGAAAAGTGGCGCATGGTTTCAACTGTCGTGGATTCGTTTGGCAGCTGAAATCTCACTATTTCTTGTTTATATATGTGATCATCAGCTCCGAATCGCAGCGCGGGAAGAATTGTTCTTCAGGTGCAGACAATCTGATTGGTTGGCATTGACCAATCAGCAAGCGAGTTTTGGGGAGACTCAAGAAAGCTTCTGGGATCCGTTTCTCCCAGAAGTGCACAAAATCGACTACATGAAAATAGAGCGATTGCTGCGATTGTAAATTGCCTATTACGAAGTAGTGTTGATTTATTATCCAATAAATGCTTGTCGTTGTATGATTTGTATTTGCGTAAGTATGTATGCATGTGTGTGATGTAGATCGTCACAAGAGGTTCTCTCTTCTTCCATTCCTCCCCAGGAAAAATAAAATCGTTTTACACTTAGGAATATTTTGACACCAAATAGTCAAAATATATCAAATAATCAATGAAAATATTTCTGGAAAATTTGGTATTTCTGCAATACCATAAATTTCTTTTCCCAGGTTCAATTTTTCAGGGATATTTTTATTGATATCATATTTGTAGACTTCCAGTTGTCCTCGTTACAATTCTAAGCACTATGCGTGTACTGATTCCTGATGAAAGCCATTTTTTCGTGGTCTTCATGTTCCTCTCATACATGATACTGCTTTGTGTGTTTTTGCTGATATTGCTTTTCTGCATGTATTGTTACGGGCTTCGTTTACCAACAAGTACCATATTTTTTGCCTAATTCAATATGTACTAGTTCTTACTGATACCAGCAGATTTCTTTGTAAGTATTATCTGCAGATGTTGTACTCTTAAAAAAACGAAAAAAAAAAACAATTTTCAATAAATGCAGGATGAAAGGTACTCTAAAATTCTTCTTTTCCCCAAAATGTCCGTACTTCTATTAAAAAAACCTTCTTTTTTCCCAAAATAGCTTACATCTATTAAAAAGAGTACCAATAGTATAATTTGTGCTGATGTTGTAAGTGTTTCTACATGGTTAGTGAGATGTAAGGTTATAATTTTGAATATTTTGTTTGTGATATGAACATATTTTTTCCAATATTCCATGTGTAGAATACGTGGGTGCGTCCGGAAAATACGGCAATTGAAAGAAAAATCGTACCAGTGGGGAGATTCGTCCATAGTGAGTGGTCCCACTTGAAAATCGATAAGGTATTGATCAAAAAATGTTGATTTTAACAAGTTTGCTTTACAAAGGTTTGAAAAATATTGAGATTAACATGCAAAAGCAAGCTGTTTTGGCTACTTTTTCAATGTTCAATACGCTTGCATGAAAATTTAAATAATTATCTGGAAATAGTAGAAAGTCAATAAAATTATTGAAAATCGATATGGTATCGATGACAAAATATTGATTTTAAGTTTTTTCAACAGTTATCACTCAGTTATATTACAAACTATATGTTTTACAATGGTTTTAAATATGTTGAGTTTTACATGCAAAAGCAAGCTGTTTAGGCCACTTTTTCTACTTTAAACACACTTGCATGAAAATTTAAATATCTATTTAGAAACATCAGAAAACCAATAAAATTATTGAAAATCGATATGGTATCGATGAAAATATATTGATTTTAAGTAGTTTCAACATTTTTCACTCACTTATAGTACAAATTATATGTTTTACAAAGGTTTTAAATATATTGAGTTTTACATGCAAAAGCAAGCTGTTTTGGCTACATTTTCAAAGTTAAAAACGATTGCATGAAAATTGAAATAACTATTTGGAAACATTAGAAAACAAATAAAATTATTGAAAATCGATATGATATCAATGAAAATATATTGATTTTAAGTAGTTTCAACGTTTTTCACTCAGTTATATTACAAATTATAACTTTTACAAAAGTTTTAAATATATTGAGTTTTACATGCAAAAGCAAGCTGTTTTGGTTACTTTTTCAACGTTAAACACGCATACATGAAAATTTAAATAACTATTTGGAAATATAAGAAAACCAATAAAATTATTGAAAATCGATATGGTATCGATGAAAATATATTGATTTTAAGTACTTACAACATTTTCCACTCAGTTATATTACAAATTATATGTTTTACAAAGGTTTAAACAAAATTGAGTTTTACATGCAAAACCAAGCTGTTTTGGTTACTTTTTCAACGTTAAACACGCTTGCATGAAAATTTAAATAACTATTTGGAAAACCAATGAAATTATTGAAAATTGATATGGCAACGATGAAAATATATTGATTTTAAGTAGTTTCACTCAGTTATATTACAAATTATAAGTTTTACAAAGGTTTTTCAAAATATAAATTACCGTTTGGAAACATTAGAAAGTCAATGAAATTATTGAAAATCTATATGCAATCGATCAAAATGTATTGATTTTAACAAACTTCATAAGTTTTGACAAAGTTATATTACAAATTTTATATTTTACAAAGGTTTGTAATACATAGTGATTTACATACAAAATCAAGCTGTTTTGACTATTTTTTTCAACGTTAAACATGTCGTGTCCACTAGGATATCAACTACAATATTTATAAACCAATCACACTCATGAAAACACTTTCATCTTAAAACACACCAATAAAATCATAGATTACAAATCAGAATGTTTGTTGTATTAGTCATAATTATTTTTAGGTAGATACCGACCAAATATCGTACGGACGTAGTAGAAGACATACCACGTGACTTCTTAGGGCCAATTAGAAATAAATAAATAATTTAATTCTGGAGGCGATATTGTTTGGAAAATGTGAATAAAAACATACGAAATCCGTTCCCAAAACAATATACACGCGGCTACCAGCAAGCTATACACACCTCTCGCCGATGACCTTCATGACCTCACGTCAAAAACGACAGTGTTGACAAACTCCAGACCACGGCAACACCGCCAACAGTAAAAAACAATACGTATTTCTCGTATCCGTTTTTATTATGAATCACGCACACACATGTTGACTTTTTCATACAAACACACATATCATAACATTTTATTGTTTCTCACACACGTACACAAAAACAGTTTATATTTTATTTCAGAAACTTTATCAAGCCAAACAAAAGACATTACTTTCCAATCTATTATCAACTTTTTGTATTCCTATCGTTATATTAAATCAATGTATATTTGTTGAAACTACGTCGTCTTTTCTACTGAATTTTATTCCTTCAATGAAAAGCGTTTGATTATTTTAGACGGCCAAGTTACGAGCGACCATGTAACGATATTTTATTAATGTATTGAATCCCGACACTCCAAATTTTAACATTCAACGAAAAACCGAGTAGAAGGATTCCTACAAACACGCTAGATTCAAAATATAAGGAACTCATTGGAAAAATCAGAAAGTCAATGAAATTATTGAAAATCGATATGCAATCGATCAAAATATATTGATTTTAAGTAGCTACATGAGTTTTGACAAAGTTATATTAGAAATATAACGTTTCACAACGGTTTGTAATACATAGTGATTTACATGCAAAATCAACCTGTTTTGACTCCTTTTTCAACGTTAAACACGCTAGCTTTAAAATATAAATAACTGTTGGGAAACATTAGAAAGTCAATGAAATTATTGAAAATCCATATGCAATCGATCAAAATGTATTGATTTTAAGCAGCTACATTAGTTTTGAGAAAAGTTATATTAGAAATTTAATATTTTACAAAGGTTTGTAATACATAGTGATTTACATGCAAAATCAAGCTGTTTTGACAACTTTTTCAACGTTAAACACGTTAGCTTCAAAATATAAATAACTGTTGGGAAACATTAGAAAGTCAATGAAATTATTGAAAATCGATAGGCAATCGATCAAAATGTATTGACTTTAAGTAGCTACATAAGTTTTAACACAGTTATACGGGAAATTTAATATTTTACAAAGGTTTGTAATACATAGTGATTCACATAAAAATCAAGTTGTTTTGACTACTTTTTCAACGTTAAACACGCTAGCTGCAAAATATAAATAACTGATTGGAAACATGAGAAAGACAATGAAATTATTGAAAATCGATATGCAATCGATCAAAATGTATTGATTTTAAGTAGCTACATAAGTTTTGACAATGTTATATTAGAAATTTAATGTTTTACAAAGGTTTGCAATACATAGTGATTTATATGCAAAATCAAGCTGTTTTGACTAATTTTTCAACGTTAAACACGCTAGCTTCAAAGTATAAATTACTGTACGGAAAGTTATATTAAAAAATATATGTTTAACAAGGGTTTAATTACATAGCGATTTACATGCAAAATCTAGCTGTTTTGACTACTTTTTTAACGCTAGTTTGAAAATATAAATAACTGTTGGGAAACATTAGAAAGTCAATGAAATTATCGAAAATCGATATGGATTCAATCAAAATGTATTGATTTTAACTAGTTTCATAAGTTCTGACAAAGTTATATTACAAATTTTATGTTTTACAAAGGTTTTAATTACATAGCGATTTACATGAAAAGTCTAGCTGTTTTGACTACTTTTACAAAGCTAGTTTGAAAATATAAATTACAGTTTGAAAACATTAGAAAGACAATGAAATTATTGAAAATCGATATGAAATGAATCAAAACGTGTTGATTTTAACTAGTTTCATAAGTTTTGACAAAGTTATATTAAAAATTTTATGTTTTAGAAAGGTGTTAATTACATAGCGATTTACATGCAAAATCCAGTAGTTTTGACTACTTTTTAAACACTAGATTGAAAATATAAATAACTGTTGGATAACGTGAGAAAGACAATGTAATTATTGAAAATAGATAGGAAATTAATCAAAACGTATAGATTTTAACTAGTTTTATAAGTTTTGATAAATTTATATTACAAATTTTAGGTTTTACAAAGGTTTAAATTACAGAGCGATTTACATGCAAAATCTAGCTGTTTTGATTACTTTTTCAACGCTAGTTTGAAAATATAAATAACAGTTTGAAAACATTAGAAAGACAATGAAATTATTGAAAATTCGATATGAAATTAATCAAAACGTATTCATTTTAACTAGTTTCATATGTTTTGACAAAGTTATATTACAAATTTTATGTTTTACAAAGGTTTTAATTACACAGAAATTTAAATGCAAAATCTCGCTGTTTTGACTACATTTTCAACGCTAGATTGAAAATATCAATTTCTTTTTGAAAACATTAGAAAAACAATAAAATTATTGAAAATCGATATGCAATCAATCAAAACTTATTGATTTTAAATAGTTACATAAGTTTTGACAAAGTTATATTACAAATTTCATGTTTTACAAAGGTTTTAATTACATAGCGATTTACATGCAAAATCTAGCTGTTTTGACTATTTTCAACGCTAGTTTAAAAATATAAATAACTTTTTGAAAACATTAGAGAAACAATGAAATTATTGAAAATCGATATGCAATCAATCAAAACGTATTGATGTTAACTAGTTTCATAAGATTTGACAAAGTTATATTACAAATTTTGTTTTACAAACGTTTAAATTACATAGCGATTTACCAGCAAAATCTAGCTGTTTTGACTACTGTTTAAACGCTAGTTTGAAAATATGAATAACTGTTAGAAAACATTAGAAAAACAATAAAATAATTGATAATCGATATGCAATCAATCAAAACGTATTGATTTTAACTAGTTTCATAAGATTTGACAAATTTATATTACAAATTTTACGTTTTACAAAGGTTTTAACAAAATAGCGATTTACCTGCAAAATCAAGCTGTTTTGACTACTTTTTCAACGCTAGTGTGAAAATATAAATAACTGTTTGAAAACGTTAGAAAACAATGAAATTATTGAAAATCGATATGAAATCAATCAAAATGTATTGAATTTAACTAGTTTCATAAGTTTTGACAAAGTTATATTACAAATTTTATGTTTTACAAAGGTTTTAATTACAGAGCGATTTACATGCACAATCTAGCTGTTTTGACTACTTTTTCAACGCTAGTTTTAAAATATAAATAACTGCTTGAAAAAATCAGAAAAACAATGAAATAATTGATAATCGATATGCAATCAATCAAAACGTATTGATTTTAACTAGTTCCATAATTTTTGACAAAGACATATTACAAATTTTATGTTTTACGAAGGTTATAATTACATAGCGATTTACAGGTAAAATCTAGCTGTTTTGAGAACTTTTTCAACGCTAGTTTGAAAATATAAATAACTGTTGAAAACATTACAAAAACGATGAAGTTATTGAAAATCGATATGCAATCAATCAAAACGTACTGATTGTAACCAGTTTCATTAGTTTTGACAATGTTATATTAAAATTTTATATTTTACAAATGTTTTAATTACATAGCGATTTACATGCAAAATATAACAGTTTTGACTACTTTTCAACGCTAGTTTCAAAATATAAATAACTGTTTGAAAACGTTAGGAAGACTATGAAATTATTTAAAAATTGATATGAAATTAATCAAAACGTATTGATTGTAACTAGTTCCATAAGTTTGACAAAGGTATATTACAAATTCTGATTTAGAAAGTTTTGAATTACATAGCGATTTAAATGCAAAATCTTGCAGTTTTGACTACTTTTTCAACGCTAGTTTGAAAATATAAATAACTGTTTGAAAACATTAGAAAACAATGAAATAATTGAAAATCGATATGCAATCAATCAAAACATATTGATTTTAACTAGTTTGATAAGTTTTGACAAAGTTATATTACAAATTTTATGTTTTACA
This sequence comes from Acanthosepion lycidas, assembly GCA_963932145.1. Lineage (NCBI taxonomy): Eukaryota > Metazoa > Mollusca > Cephalopoda > Sepiida > Sepiidae > Acanthosepion > Acanthosepion lycidas. Next base: position 91,012,403 of record OZ010572.1, on the reverse strand, counting down.
AAGGTTTTAATTACATAGCGATTTACAGGCACAATGTAGCTGTTTTGACAATTTTTCAACGCTAGTTTGAAAATATAAATAACTGTATAAAACATAAAATTTGTAATATACGTTTTGAATGATTTCATATCGATTTTTAATAATTTAATTGCTTTTCCAATGTTTTCAAACAGTCATTTTTATTTTCAAAGTAGCGTTGAAAAAGAAGTCAAAACAGCCAGGTAATTAAAACATTTGAAAAATGTAAAATTTGTAATAAAACTTTGTCAAAACTTATGAAACTATTTGAAATAAATTTGTTTTGATTGATTTCATATTTCCAATAATTTCATTGTTTTTCTAATGATTTCAAACAGATATTTATATGTTCAAACTAGCGTTTAAAACTAGTCAAAACAGCTAGATTTTGCATGTAAATCGCGATGTAATTAACACCTTTGTAAAACAAAATATTTGTAATAAAACTGTGGCAAAACTTAAGAAACTAATTGAAGTCAATACGTTTTGATTGATTTCATATCGATTTTCAATAATTAATTATTTTTCTATTGTTTTCAAACAGTTATTTATATTTTCAAACTAGTGTTGAAAAATTACTATGAACAGCTAGATTTTGCATGTAAACTGATATTAATTAAAAGCTTTGTAAAAGATAAAATTTGTAATATAAGTTTGTCAAAATTATGAAAGTAGTTGAAATCAATACGTTTTGATTGATTTCATATCGATTGTCAATAATTTAATTGTTTTTCTAATGTTTTCAAACAGTTATTTATATTTTCAAACTAGCGTTGAAAAAGTTCTCAAAACAGCTAGATTTTGCATGTATATCGCTATGTAATTAAAACATTTGTAAAACATAAAATGTTTGATATAACTTTGTCAAAATTTCTGAAACTACTTAAATCAATAACATTTGATTGATTTCATATAGATTTTGAAAAATTTCATTGTTTTTCTAATGTTTTCAAACAATTATTGATATTTTCAATAGCGTTGAAAAAGCAGTCAAACAGCTTGATTTTGCATGTAAATCGCTGTGTAATTAAAAGCTGTGTAAAACATAAAATTTTTAATATAACTTTGTCAAAACTTCTGAAACTAGTTAAAATCAATATATTTTGATAGATTTCATATCGATTTTAAATAATTTCATTGTTTTTCTAATGTTTTCAAACAGTTATTGATATTTTCAGACTAGCGTTAAAAAGTAGTGAAAACAGCTAGATTTTGCATGTAAATCGCTACGTAATTAAAAGCAGTGTAAAACATAAAATCTTTAATATAACTTTTTCAAAACTTCTGAAACTAGTTATAATTAAGCGGTTTTGATTGATTTCATATCGATTTTCTATAATGTCATTGTTTTTCTTATGTTTTCAAAGATTTGTTTTTATTTACAAAGTAGCGTTGAAAAAGTAGTCAAAACATCTAGATTTTTCTTGTAAATCGCCATGTAATTAAAAGCTGTGTAAAACATAAAATTTTTAATATAACTTTGTCAAAAATTCTGAAACTAGTTAGAATCAATACGTTTTGATTGATTTCATATCGATTTTCAATAATTTCATTGTTTTCTAATGTTTTCAAAGAGTTATTTATATTTTCAAACTAGCGTTAAAAAGTAGTCAAAACAGCTAGATTTGCATGTAAATCGCTATGTAATTAAAAGCTGTGTAAAAACATAAAATTTTTAATATAACTTTTTCAAAACTTCTGAAACTAGTTAGAATCAATAAGTTTTGATTGATTTCATATCTATTTTCAATAATTTCATTATTTTTCTAATGTTTTCATACAGTTGTTGTTATTTTCAAACTAGCGTTAAAAATTAGGCAAAACAGCTATATTTTGCATGTAAATCGCTACGTAATTAAAAGCAGTGTAAAACGTAAAATGTTTAATATAACTTTTTCAAAACTTCTGAAACTAGTTAAAATTAATAGGTTTTGATTGATTTCATATCGATTTTCAATAATTTCATTGTTTTTCTGATGTTTTCAAACAGTAGTTTTTATTTACAAACTAGCGTTGAAAAAGCTGTCAAAACAGCTAGATTTTGCTTCTAAATCGCCATGTAATTAAAAGCTGAGTAAAACATAAAATTTTTAATATAACTTTGTCAAAACTTCTGAAACAAGTTAAAATCAATAACTTTTGATTGATTTCATATCGATTCTCAATAATTTCATTGTTTTCCTAATGTTTTCAAATAGTTGTTGTTATTTTCAGAGTACCGTTGAAAAGTACTGGAAACAGCTAGATTTTGCATGTAAATCGACATGTAATTAAAAGCTGTGTAAAACATAAAATTTTTAATATAACTTTGTCAAAATTTAGGAAACAAGTTAAAATCAATAAGTTTTGATTGATTTCATATCGATTTTCAATAATTTCATTGTTTTCAAACAGTTGTTTTTATTTTCAAACTTGCGTTGAAAAGTAGTCAAATCAGCTTGGTTTTGGATATAAATCGATCTGTAATTAAAATCTACACAGATAAAATTTTTAATATAAATATGTCAAAACTTCTGAAATTAGTTAAAATCAATAAGTTCTGATTGATTTCATATCGATTTTCAATAATTTCATTGTTTTTCTAATGTTTTCAAAAGTTATTGATATTTTCAAACTAGCGTTAAAAAGTAGTTAAAAAAGCTAGATTCTGCATGTAAATCGCTGTGTAATTAAAAACTGTGTAAAACATAAAATTTTTATGATAACTTTGTTAAAACTTCTGAAACTAGTTAAAATCAATAAGTTCTGATTCATTTCATATCGATTTTCAATAATTTCATTGTTTTACCAATGTTTTCAAAGAGTTATTGATATTTTCAAACTAGCGTTAAAAATTAGTGAAAACAGCTAGATTTTGCATGTCAATCGCTATTTAATTAAAAACTGTGTAAAATATAAAAATTTAATATAACTTTGTCAAATCTTCTGAAACTAGTTAAAATCAATATGATTTGATTGATTTCATATCAATTTTCAATAATTTCATTGTTTTTCTAATGTTTTCAAACAGTTATTGATATTTTCAAACTAGCGTTAAAAAGTAGTGAAAACAGCTAGATTTTCCATGTAAAGCGATAAGTAATTAAAAACTGTGTAAAACATAAACTTTTTAATATAACTTTGTCAAAACTTCTTAAACTAGTAAAAATCAATAATTTCTGATTGATTTCATATCGATTTTCAATATTTTCATTTGTTTTCTAATGTTTTCAAACAGTTATTGATATTTACAAACTAGCGTTAAAAAGTAGTCAAAACAGCTAGATTTTGCATCTAAATCGCTATGTAATTAAAAGCTGTGTAAAACATAAAAATTTTAATATAACTTTGTCAAAACTTCTGAAACTAGTTAAAATCAATAACTTGATTGATGTCATATCGATTTTCAATAATTTCAATGTTTTTCTAATGATTTCAAACAGTTATTGATATTTACATCCTACCGTTAAAAAGTAGTCAAAACAGCTTGATTTTGCATGTAAATCGATATGTAATTGAAAGTTGTGTAAAACATAAAATCTTTAATATATCTTTGTCGATACTTCTGAAACTAGTTAAAATCAATAAGTTTGGATTGATTGCATATCGATTTTCAATAATTTCATTGTTTTCGTAATGCTTTCAAACAGTTATTTATATTTACAAACTAGCGTTAAAATGTATTGAAAAGAGCTAGATTTTGCATCTAAATCGCTATGTAAATAAAAGTTGTGCAAAACATAAAATTTTTAATATAACTTTGACAAAACTTCTGAAACTATTTAAAATCAATAAGTCTTGATTGATTTCATATTGATTTTCAATAATTTCATTATTTTTCTAATGTTTTGAAATAGTTATTGATATTTACAAACTAGCGTCTAAATAGTAGTGAAAAAAGCTAGATTTTGCATGTAAATCGCTATGTAATTAAAAGTTGTGTAAAACATAAAATCTGAAATAAAACTTTGCCAAAACTTCTGAAACTAGTTAAAATCAATAAGTTTTGATTGATTTCATATCGATTTTCAATAATTTCATTGTTTTTCTAATGTTTTCAAAGAGTTATTGATATTTACAAACTAGCGTTGAAAAAGTAGTGAAAAAAGCTAGATTTTGCATGTAAATCACTATGTAATTAAAAGTTGTGTAAAACATAAAATATTAAATATAACTTTGTCAAAACTTCTGAAACTAGGTAAAATCAATAAGTTTTGATTGATTTCATATCGATTTTCAATAATTTCATTGTTTTTCTAATGTTTTCAAACAGTTATTCATATTTACATCGAGCGTTAAAAAGTAGTCAAAACAGCTAGATTTTGAATCTAAATCGCTATGTAATTAAAAGCTGCGTAAAACATAAAATCTTTAATATAACTTTGTCAAAACTTCTGAAACTAGTTAAAATCAATAAGTTTTGATTGATTTCATATCGATTTTCAATAATTTCATTGTTTTTCTAATGTTTTCAAACAGTTATTCATATTTACATCGAGCGTTAAAAAGTAGTCAAAACAGCTAGATTTTGAATCTAAATCGCTATGTAATTAAAAGCTGCGTAAAACATAAAATCTTTAATATAACTTTGTCAAAACTTCTGAAACTAGTTAAAATCAATAAGTTTTGATTGATTTCATATCGATTTTCAATAATTCATTGTTTTTCTAATGTTTTCAAAGAGTTATTGATATTTACAAACTAGCGTTAAAAAGTAGTCAAAACAGCTAGATTTTGCATCTAAATCTCTATGTAATTAAAAGTTGTGTAAAACATAAAATATTTAATATAACTTTGTCAAAACTTCTGAAACTAGATAAAATCAATAAGTTTTGATTGATTTCATATCGATTTTCAATAATTTCATTGTTTTTCTAATGTTTTCAAACAGTTATTAATATTTACAAACTACCGTTAAAAAGTAGTCAAAACAGCTAGATTTCGCATCTAAATCACTATGTAATTAAAAGTTGTGTAAAACATAAAATCTCATATATAACTTTGTCAAAACTTCTGAAACTAGTTAAAATCAATAAGTCTTGATTGATTTCATATTGATTTTAAATAATTTCATTATTTTTCTAATGTTTTCAAACAGTTATTGATATTTACACACTAACGTTAAAAAGTAGTCAAAACAGCTTGATTTTGCATGTAAATCGCTATGTAATTAAAAGTTGTGTAAAACATAAAATCTTAAATATAACTTTGTCAAAACTTCTGAAACTAGTTAAAATAAATAAGTTCTGTTTGATTTCATATAGATTTTCATAAATTTCATGGTTTTTCTAATGTTTTCCAACAAATATTGATATTTTCAAACTAGCGTTGAAAAGTAGTCAAAACAACTGTATTTTGCATGTAAATCGCTATGTAATTAAAAGTTGTGTAAAACATAAAATATTTAATATAACTTTGTCAAATTTCTGAAAGTAGTTAAAATCATTGTTTTGATTGGTTTCATATTCATTTTCAATAATTTCATTGTTTTTCTAATGTTTTCAAACAGTTATTGATATTTACAAACTAGCGTTAAAAGTAGTCAAACACCTTGATTTTGCATGTAAATCGCTATGTAATTAAAAGGTGTGTAAAACGTAAAATTTTTAATATAACTTTGACAGGACTTCTGAAACTAGTTAAAATCAATAAGTTTGATTGATTTCATATCGATTTTTAATAATTCCATTGTTTTTCTAATGTTTTCAAAGAGTTATTGATATTTACAAACTAGCGTCGAAATAGTATTGAAAAAAGCTAGATTTTGCATTTAAATCGCTATGTAATTAAAAGGTGTGTAAAACCTAAAATCTTAAATAAAACTTTGCCAAAACTTCTGAAACTAGTTAAAATCAATAAGTTTTGACTGAATTCATATCGATTTTCAATAATTTCATTGTTTTTCTAATGTTTTCAAAGAGTTATTGATATTTACAAACTACCGTTGAAAAAGTAGTGAAAAAAGCTAGATTTTGCATGTAAATCACTATTTAATTAAAAGTTGTGTAAAACATAAAATCTTAAATATAACTTTGTCAAAACTTCTGAAACTAGTTAAAATCAATAAGTTTTGATTGATTTCATATCGATTTTCAATAATTTCATTGTTTTCCTAATGTTTTCGAACAGTTATTGATATTTACAAACTAGCGTTAAAAAGTAGTCAAAACAGCTAGATTTTGCATGTAAATCGCTATGTAATTAAAAGTTGTGTGAAACATAAAATCTTAAATAAAACTTTGTCAAAACTTCTGAAACTAGTTAAAATCAATAAGTCTTGATTGATTTCATATCGATTTTCAATAATTTCATTGTTTTTATAATGTTTTCAAAGAGTTATTGATATTTACAAACTAGCGTTGAAAAAGTAGTGAAAAAAGCTAGATTTTGCATGTAAATCACTATGTAATTAAAAGTTGTGTAAAACATAAAATCTTAAATATAACTTTGTCAAAACTTATGAAACTAGTTAAAATCAATAAGTTTTGATTGATTTCATATCAATTTTCAATAATTTCATTGTTTTTCTAATGTTTTCAAACAGTTATTGATATTTACAAACTAGCGTTAAAAAGTAGACAAAACAGCAAGATTTTGCATGTAAATCGCTATGTAATTAAAAGTTGTGTAAAACATAAAATCTGAAATAAAACTTTGCCAAAACTTCTGAAACTAGTTAAAATCAATAAGTTTTGACTGATTTCATACCAATTTTCAATAATTTCATTGTTTTTCTAATGTTTTCAAAGAGTTATTGATATTTACAAACTACCGTTGAAAAAGTAGTGAAAAAAGCTAGATTTTGCATGTAAATCACTATGTAATTAAAAGTTGTGTAAAACATAAAATATTAAATATAACTTTGTCAAAACTTCTGAAACTAGTTAAAATCAATAAGTTTTGATTGATTTCATATCGATTTTCAATAATTTCATTGTTTTTCTAATGTTTTCAAACAGTTATTCATATTTACATCGAGCGTTAAAAAGTAGTCAAAACAGCTAGATTTTGAATCTAAATCGCTATGTAATTAAAAGCTGCGTAAAA